>CM040240.1:5324346-5401969 GCA_022545495.1 Chrysanthemum lavandulifolium | reverse complement strand
TATTCACATGCTTGTAGAAGGTGATTATCCTCGAGTTGAATAAGCATCCGGAATCATTGCTCGGATGTTAAAGCTGGTTGTATCAAGTTGTTGTTGCCCTATGATGGTCAAGCTTACCAGCTGTTGCTTAAGTATGAGAACATTCTCAAGGCTAGTAAGTGTTTGGCTACATCCTCCAATTCGGATGTTTTGAGCTTAAAGGAAACTTGAGAATTACATTGGAATGTATCAAGTTTAGGGAGGATTGTTGGGTTTTAGGTTTCTTGAGTCATGAATTACTCTAAATCTTTGGAACCACGGACGGGTTTGATATAACCACGGACGGAAGAGTGTAACCACCGATGAAGACAACCGCGGCTAGTAGTATTGTGTAACCACGGATAATATATTGTAACCCTTTGCTAGTCTTGTATAGTCGGTTAGTTTATTGTATTAGATAAATATGGAAAAGATATTCATCTTGTAGGTTACGTATTGTATAACGTATAGGACTCCTTAGTCTATAAAAGGAGGTTCTAGGTTAGTTTAGATATACGTAAGTTTTATATCTAAGGTCGATACACTTCAAGGTTGCAAAACCCTAATACTGTAAGAGTATTCGTATTATCAATAATATTGAGGTGTTGAATGTTAAGTTGTTCTTCTTCTTAAGATTATGTGTTAAATTCCGCGTAATACTTAATAAGTTTTTGTTACAAGACAGTTTTTATATTAGATCGTTTGCTCAACTGGGATCAACAGTTCATATCAAATTTCCATAACATAAGTTCATATTCAGAGGTTCATAATCAGATGGTTCATAATCAGAAGGTTCATAATCATAAGTTCATAATCATACAAACGAATATCATAGCGAACATAATCATATCAAAGGATCACAGTAAAGGGAATCATAGCAAGGGCATCATAAGTGAAACAAAGTCAAGGATTGAAAGTCATGAGAAATCCTTCTTGAAAAGGATAGAATATATGTACCTTAGGAGCGAAATGAAAGCAAGCGGAAAGTAACACCGGAAACAACGTCAGATCTCGCTTCAACAAATTTACACGAATTGATATCATATATTATTTATATACTCATTTTATAAGCTTCTTATGCATTTGTAAGTGTTTTACTTATTGATATCCTCTTTTTATCTTTCATTTCTTAATTTCACATATGGACCGAATTTAGCGATTTTATAAAATACTTACTTAGCTCAATTAAAATCAAGGAAATTCCTGGGGTTCCCATATGAGTTAAAGACTCTCCAAAAATTGTGGGGGGTTCTATTTCCAAGTAAAATGTCCTATAGAAAATCACAAGACCGGACTTGTCCGTAGTAATCATAAAATACACCTTAAATGTTTATGCTTATAAGACCTGTTTAGACACCTTGGAAAAATTCCCAAAACTCCCAGAAATTTATTTATATCCTTAATGTCACTCCTGAAAAAGGAGAGCTCCCAATTCATTATGATTTTACAATGAAAATTCAAACAATCCAACTAAATTTCAGACCCATTTTCTCAGCTTTGACACTTCATCTTGAAAAATTCAAAAATACACTTTCCCGACCTCCAAAAATTATGAAATTCGACATGTAAGTATACAACAACCTAAATTAAGTTTTAGAATTCAGAAACTTGCAAAAAGACCTTTTAATCACCAATTTATGGCTTGTACAAATCGGGTTATCAAAAGCAGTTTTCACAATCACCCAAAAACCCTAACCCCTTTACCCTTTTGTCGACCCCCATAGCCAAGATTACACCCACTTTTATTATCCTTATTTTAGCATGAATAGAGAATTATCAAACATGTATTAGTCGAAATGGTTGGGAGCCAAAAATCAGATTCAAATGCCAAGTTATATGGGATACATTTAGTCGACACATATGCTATGCCATTCCATATATCATGAAACCATATCACCAGATTTACGTAGCCTTATTTAGTACTTATGTGATGCTTTCATTTAGATGTGTATAGGCGAAATCAAAGGCTGAAAACAAGTGACTCAAACCAGAAAACAAGCAAGAAAGTGACGAGATGATGGATATTAAATTTTACCTTGAAGCGTGTAATTGAGGGAGAAAACAAGTGATCTAAATAAGGTAGTCAATGTCTCCTTTTTTTGCACTAGAAGCCACGACGAGCAGCCACAAAACAGTCCCTATTCGACCAGTGAACACCCATGACCAACCCACGTTCATGGCCTCCTAGATGCGCCTTGCAAGGTCCCTTTGATGCTGGAAAACGAATGGGATGGAGGAGTGTTTCCTTGCCGTCATTGTTGGATGAAGAGAAGCTATGGTTTTTAATCATTGTCATACTATGAAACGTAAGAAAAAAAACGGGGGAAGGGCCTGTGCAGGTCTTTTGATGAGACAAGGGAAAAACAAAGGGCAAGCCCAAGTCCAAATTTTATTTACAAGTTAAATGGGCTCCTAGTCTAATTACAATGAATCTTGGTTCATGCAAAATTTAAAGAAGACATATGAGAAATTTTAAAACATAACTCAATCTCGTATACTTGGTTTGGCAACAATTTATAAGTTAGGTCAAATTTACATTTAATGAGCGTTTACGTATTTTATAAGTTTTAAATTTAGAGGGCAAAATAGTCTTTTTACACGCTTTAGATTTTAGGGTTTTACAGAATCTCTTACATTCGATTAACACTATCTTACGATTCCATCTAAACCTTTAATTTTTTATTCTCCATTCACGTGGGTAGTTTAATTATTATTGGTTTGTTTAAATCGTGGGTTGGTGTGCCTTATTTATTTGCTTCTTTTGTTTTTTGCGGTGGTCAGTGCCTAATTTATTTGACCCTTATTTTATAATCGATCTCATATATCGCAACACATATTCGGCTGAAGATTTAATTACTCTTGTGCGATATCCATGATGGGTTAGTAATTTATTCTTCATGCTTATTAAACCCTAACTTTCAAGTTAGGGTTTTTTTTTTCTTTAGTTATTGTACGAGCTTTCTATTGTTGGTATTTTGCGAAGTGTTTCTTGGTTTGTTGATTATGGTCGTGGGTTAAAAAGAGATGGAATAGGGTGTTAATTCTGAAAACAACAACATGATGGGTAGGGGTGATAAGGAGAAGCGAACATCTAGTCTTGCTCTGGTGGAGCAGCCCTCTAATCATTCTTTTGGGACTACAAAGGATGTAAACGTAACTCATGGGTTTACAACGGTTCCGTACCCTACTTTTAGCTTTGGTGAGTCGTTTCTACAATCGAAAATGACCGAATTATGGTCTTGATCCGGTTGTTTTGGAGGCGTGTAAGACTTTTGAAGAGGCTATGCGCGGTGTTAAAGTAAATAACGGGGAGATTGTGGGCAATGATACTAATGTTGCTTCTAATTCGTCTCCCAAAGTTCATAATCAGCCCCAACCAACGGTTGTTCCAAGTGGGAAGCCGGTTTCATATGCGGGTGCTATGTCAATTGATTCTACGAAGCGCAAGTCTAATTTTCGTAGGTTGGAATGTAGTAACAAATCTAATGGGTTGGATCTCTCCGTTCCTATGAAAGTCGTGGAGGAGGTAAACTCTAAATTTGAGAATACCATTTATTGTTATTGTCTTGGTAAGCGTATTACTTATTCGGTTGTTTATTATTACATTCGTGTCGTGGGCCAAGTATGGTATTCAAAAGGTTATGATGAATGCTAAGGGTTCTTTTTCTTTAAGTTTTCCACTTGTAAAGGTGTCGATGATGTTTTGGAAAATGGACCGTGGATGATTAGGAATGTGCCAATTATTCTTAAAACTTGGACATTGAATACTAATCTTCTTAAAGAGGATTTGACTAACATTCGGTGTGGGTTAAATTTTATGATGTTCCTCTTGCTATGTTTTAAGATGATGGTCTCGATCTCCTTGCTACATTGATTGGTAGGCAAAAATGTTAGATTCTTATAGTAGTCAAATGTGCTTGGATTCTTAGGGTCACGATGGTTTTGCTAGGTGCTTGATTTAAGTTCGAGGCGGATAAGGTTCTTGGATAGTCTAACTGTTGAAATACCCTTACTTGATGGGTCTGGATTCTACTATTGAAAAGATTCGGGTTGAATACGAATGGAAACCGCCAAGGTATGATACGTGCAAGTTGTTTGGTCATACTACGGGGATTGTCCTAAATCATCCCATCTCATACTCATCCTACACAGTGTAAATGATGGTTTTCAAGCGGTCATTAGCAAGAATAGGTGTAAGAATGGTGGTCAAAGTGTTCGGGTAAAGGAGGATTTACTAAACCTAATGTGGGTACTAAGGTTTTTATCAACCTAAAGCACCTACATGTCCAAAAGGTGGATGGTACGAACAAAAGGCGGCGGATGTGGCTAGCACTAGTGGAGCTAAGGTTGTTACATCTAATGCGTTTGAAGCTCTTAACGCGATTACCATGCCTACTAATGTTACCAATGAAGGGATTCTGACTGAATCTAGTACTACAATGGCCTCTAATAAGGAGGGGTCTCAACAGACAAATAGTGTATCACAAGATTCAATTGTGATTGATGACAAAGTGAAGGAGCCTGTGGTGGCTCTTAAAGTGATGGACGCGGGTGCCACCGATTCAATGGAAGCTAATGAGGTTAGTCTTACCCCTATTTTTGAGAAAATTGGGGAGTTTGAAAAGCTTCTTATTGTTGGAAAAGCTAATCTTGTGGATGATGATGGTAATCCTATTAAAAAGGTTGATTATCCGGGTAATACAAAGGATTTTCCGTCTACCTCGTCTACTTCTTCTACTAAGAAGGTTAACCCATTCTCTAAGGTGGGAGAGATTGTTGATTCTGACTGTGATGAAGAGGAGGTTGTAAACACTTTTGATGAGTCAATGAACCTATTTGGTGCTGGTCATGATACTGAAGATGATTATGATGACTATGCGGATCAAGTCTACTATCTTCCAGGGAATTTGGATGCTCTTTATGACACGTATGGTATCAAAATCCGAGGCTTTGGTAGAAAGTAATTTTGTTTTCAATGTTATCTTTTGAGTAGTGGTTTATTTTCTTGTTTAGAGAATTGAAAATATCTTGTTATGTAAGCTTTTCCGCCTATGTAACGGGCTGAGATATGGGATTCACCCATATCCTTTGTACTTAAACGTTTTTTGGAGTAATATAATTACCGTGTCTTTGACCTTTAACCCAAAAAAAACAAAAGCTAGGGTCAAGCACTTACAAAGTTGGTTTATACGTGCCACATCATGTTTTCACACGGACAACTAAGCGTTGTTGTTTCAAGAGTTAAAAGCAAAAAAGGTTTGAAGGTTTTCGTCTATGAATTATTAGGAGTTCACCGAATAGACATTGGCTATTAAATTGATTAACACTCATAGACGTCATTTGATGTTCAAGATCATCAAATTTGTAGATGACAACGCATGGACGTCTATTATTTTAATTGTTACTAACTCAATTAATTATCGAATAGTTCACGTATTATCTCATTATTTCTTCATATATTATTGAAACATTTTTACGTTATTTGTTTTATTATTATCTTATTCTCATCTTTTCTTTAAAAACTCCGCGAATCTACTGGTCTTTAAGCTAGTTGAAAATATATAGAGGTGTCTCTAATAAAAGATGGTTAAATGCCCGATATGACGGTATAATTAATTTTAGTTAACGATATTTAATTTTAAGAAAAGAAGAAAGTGATTTTTAATTTTTCTTAGAATACAAGTGACTAAAATTTATAAATTTGATTTTACTTTTTTCTTGGTCTTTGTTAGATCAAACTCATATATTAGTTTGTCAAAATTGATGCATTAAACAGCAACTTGTACATTGTTTTCGACTAAAACACTTTTACATCCAGAAAATAGGTACTCCGAAATAAACCCAATTATTCCACTAAATAAACATTTATTATTACATCAATCATTAGTTCTATTACTTTCATTATTCTCATTTATTTTTACTTAATTAGAACTAACTAACTAACTAACTAACTAACTAACTCTCTCTCTCTCTCTCTCTCTCTCTCTCTCTCTCTCTCTCTCTCTCTCTCTCTCTCCCTAACAAAAAGCATCTCTACGAAGAATAGTTGGCATTTGGCAGTCTGACCATTTCCATTTCTAGCTACTTGCACAACAACTACTAGAATTTTATAAATTTATCTTCATATGTTGGGTTTAGTGAGTACCCAAGTCCCTTTAATCTGGAATTTGAATAGAAAATAATCGAAGTGTTTGATACCCGTAAAACAACTCAAGTCATTTAGTGAACAGTCACTTATGAGTCACTTTCAAGAATCTCAGGACGAGACTAAGAAGAAAGTCTCTCTATTCAGTGAGACGGAACTCAGTGAATGATAACTGAGCCAAAGAAGGAAGTGATAGATTCATTGAGTGATGAAAATAAATCACTGAACCCCCAAAGTCTCCTTAACATTATAGAAGACTGAAGGTCTTAGACTGAAGACTTAGAGACTGATGTTAAGGTGGGATAAGGAGGGAAATACTTGAAAGGATAAGGGACATTACTTATCATGCAAAGGTTAAACTTTTCTAAATGGATAAAGATCACACCAGTGTCATCAATGACACTTAGAAAGCTTACTTGTCCCATACCCAATATAGTTATATGTAACAGAGACAAAATACGTAAGTGTTTTGTCCAACATAGCATACCTCAATCTTTTTCTTGTTTGTAACAGTCGTACAAATACTTGTGTATTAATAGGTTCATAAATTGGAGAAAAATTTTAAGCTTGTGCACTAAAGGCATGGACATTCACAAGCACTTTTTCTCTGTCAAATACGACTAAGTCCCTGAAGCTAGTTCAATTGGTTAGCATTGTTGTACTCAAGGTTAGCTTGAGTTTAGTGAGGAGATTACACCATACTTGTCATTTCAATCCCAAGTGTTTTTCTGCAAACACTTGAATATAGATTCTTTGATTTACTTCTAATAGAATTGAAACGTTGAAAATATTGTGACTTTTACCATAAAGCATTTTCTTATTACAAAGTGACTTTTACCATAAAGCATTTTCTTATTACAAAGTATTTCGCTTTACATCACTAAGGCCTAGAACATGATTAGATTAACTTTATAGTTAAGCTTAACATGTAATGAAAATCCACAAATGAGTACCAAATGAACACGGAAGCTAGGTATTGCTGAATTAAGTCTATCTTAACTAATTAACGATTACTTTTGATTACTAAATAAGCTTAAATTAGATTTGAGCTTATGAGATTAATGTAAAGCAGTTATTAGGTGGGCTACTTTAAGCTATTGCATAAGCAATCCTAATAAGCTAAGGTGAAAAACAAATATTGGGACCTGAAGTTCACCTAGAAGACTACACATGGGCCAAATCTCAGCTACTCACAAGCTTGAATGAAGCTTGTGCAAAGGCTGCAAGTTTCCTGTGCACACTCAGTGTATGTTGAGTGTGTGCACAGGGCACTTTTGGCCTTAAAGAGCATCTGATTTAGAGCTTATAGAAGATTGATACAATTCAACAAAACTGAGATTATTAAACTAGACCTACTAAACTTGGACATCCCAAAGTCTCACTGAATTTGAACCAGAATTGAATACATGAGACATCAACAAAGTTTTGCAAAACCGGTTTTACTACTTTGACTTTTGTGAGCGAAATGGATTTTTGACTTTGGTGAGATTTGAAAGCAAATGATGGATGATTATGTTAACTTGTGATAAAATAACAACGATGTAAGCTATATTACTAACTTTTAAACCTATATGAACAACAACTCTCTTTCACATAAAACCAACCACACACATATTCGAACAAACATTTTGTCACCATATGAGCTTAAAAATCCTTAACTATAATTACACAATCTTGAAATTCTTTTGAACTTGAAATTTTATATAATTACGTAAATGAAAAGAAAACTTGAAATTTATTATTGATAAAGGTTCAAATACATTCGAAACACTTAAACGAGGCCGATAAATTTTGTGGGCCTGTATTTCGAATTTACATAGTGAGGTCTTTCAAAATTTAATGGGATTTGGTGTATGTGGAGGTGGAAGGAGTTGGTAAATAGTGGTGGTTTCGGTTTTGCGATGGTGGGAGAGGATGCACATATGAAGTCTCACCGTTTATAATATATAATGCAATTAGTTATATAAATGTTCTAAGATATTACTCATTTACTTTTTGTCAATTTTGAAACGATGGTTCCCGAAGAATGATGTTCAACAACATCTTGATGGTTCGATCCTGTTTTCCTTGATAAGAATGATGGTGGCCAATCTTTCGAATGTTGAGGTTAATACATTACCTATATCGTATGTTGGTGCTACAAGTGGTACTAATTACGCTAATGTCAAGATATTACTCATTTACTTTCGATGGTTCGGTGCCCGTCCATTGATTCCACGTCCATTGATTCGAAAATCTAATTTTCGTAGGTTGGAGTGTAGTAAAAATCTAATGGGTGGATCTCTCATTCCTATGAAAGTCGTTGAGGAGGTAAACTCTAAATTTGAGAATACCCTTTATGGTTATTTCCTTGGTAAATGTATTGCTTTTCCGGTTGTTGCTTATTACGTTCGTCATACATAGGCCAAGTATGGTATTCAAAAGGTTATGATGAATGCGAAAGGGTTCTCTTTCTTTAAGTTTTCCACTCGTAAAGGTGTTGATAATGTGCTTGAAAACTGACCGTGGATGATTAGGAATGTGCTAATTATTCTTAAAACGTGGACTTTGAATACTAATATGCTTAAAGAGGATTTGACTAATATTCCGATATGGGTTAAATTCCATGATGTGCCCCTTGCTATGTTTTATGATGATGGGCTCACCCTCCTAGCTACATTGATTGGTACGCCAAAAATGTTAGATTCTTACACTAGTCAAATGTGCTTAGATTCATGGGGTCGGAGTAGTTTTACTAGGTGCTTGATTGAAGTTAAGGCAAATCAGGTTCTTAGGGAGAGTATCACTGTTGAGATACCATATCTTGATGGGACAGGATCTACAATTGAAAAGATTCGGGTTGAATACGAATGGAAACCGCCTCGATGTGATACGTGTAAATTGTTTGGTCATTCGCTGATTGATTGTCCTAAAGCTGTTCCACTTCCTACTCAGCCTAAACAGGTTGTTAATTATGGTTTTCAAAATGTCACTAACAAGAATAAGGGTAGGAATGGTGGGCCAAGTGTTCCAGGTAAGGGAGGTTTTACTAAAGTGGGTCCTAAATTTAGGTATCAACCTAAAGCTTCTCCTAATGCAAATAAGAACGCCATTGATGTGGCTAGTGTGGGGTTGACAAACATTGCTACATCTAACCCGTTTGCTGATCTAAATACGATTGATTCTGAAGAGTGTGGCAATCCTACAGATGTAGAGGATTTTGGTAATACAATGGAAGCAAAGGAGGATGGGTCCCCCAAGACAGGTAATGTATCACAAGATCCGCTTGTAAGTGGTCCAATGGAAGCTAACGAGGTTGGTCCTACCCCTATTGTTGAGAAAATTGGGGAGTTTGAAAGGCTTCTTATTGATGGGAAAGCTACTCTTGTTGATGATAATGGTAATTCTATTAAAAAGGTTGATTATCAAGGTTATAATAAGGATTTCCTATCTACTTCCTTTACTAAAGGGTTAACCCATTCACTAAGGTGAGAGAGATTGTGGATTCTGATAGTGATGAAGAGGAGGTTGTCAACACTTTTGATGAGTCGAGTAATCTATTTGGTGGTGGTCATGATCGTGAAGATGACTTTGATGACTATGATTATGATAACTATGCGGATCAGGTTTATGATCTTCCAGGAAATTTGGATGCCTATTATGACACGTATGGTATCAAGCTCCAAGGCCTTGGTAGGAAGTAATTTTATCTCCATAGGAGTCTACTGTTATCTTGGAGTAGTGGTTTATTTTCTTATATAGAAAATAGGAAGTATCTTGTTATGTAAGCTTTTCGCCTATGTAACGGGCTGAGATATGTGATTCACCCATATCCTTTGTACTTTTACCAAAAAAAAAAGATATTACTCATTTAAGATATTTTTTCATCAAAATATTTTTTTGGTGAAAAATATGTTTACACATGCATACAATTTTAATGAGACAAATTTTGAGGCCCCTAAAAATTTTAAGGCCTTGAGCGGTCACACACCTTACACATCCTCAAAAACAGCTCTGCAATCTTGTACAAAGTTTCCCAGATTCACACTTATAACAATATGAACAAACCTAATAAGAATAACTTAAACATCAAAACACAAAATTAACAAAAAAAATTATAATATATAAAAATACTCGATCCGTGAGTTTGTTAAACATTTGTTCCTCTAATTTGTAATAGTTGAGTGTGATATTGTCGTGTGGCCACCCCTCGCCGGAAACACCTACTCCCACTGTTGGCCACCGTCGCCACCATCACCATCTCGCCACCATCAGTTGCGTTGGTTTATTTAGTTAAAACCCAATGCTAAAAATCTGTTACCAACGCTGTGGAATGGACGTAAATCGAGCGTCATGGTGGTCTTTTCCAATGAGACAATCCGGTGGGTGGCGAAGCGGATCTAGACAGACTTTCGGTGATAGGCAGCGGAAGTCAATGGTGGTCGACCGGATGTTTAGACTACGAGCAGGGGTGGATTTACCTTGAGCATGGGGTATGCACATGCATACCTTGTGAAAATTTTGAGTAGTGTAAACGAATTTGGTGTTTTCCAAAAGTAACTATACATTACACAAAAAATTAAAAAGTGCACACCCTCCAAGATGCAGTAAAATTTTAAGTGCATGCCCAAATCGAAACCACCATTGTTTGAATAAGAAAAATGTGACAATTCTCAATTTCAGGTCATTTTACAAACTTTGAAATTTTTACTATTCATCTCGGAGATTTACTATTCATTGGTTACTATTCATCGTTTTTTAAGTCGATTTGATATTTTGAGAGGTTATTTCAAAATTTTACTATTCACAAAACACTATTCATTCCCGGAGAAAAATCACTATTCATGGTTATTATCCATCATTTCGTAAACTAGGTTTACGAGTATCGAATTCGCGTAGCCGCGAGGGTTAAGCTGCGTATTCATGGAACATCATTGAGAATATTTCATATAGACTAGAGTTAGTCAACATATCATTAGTAACATCATATGCATATTAGCTCATGCATGGGTTTGCATATTTTCTTGACGTATATTTATTTATTAAATAAAAGCTATCGCACGATCATTTATTTTGAACAATTGATCCGACACTTCCGAAAATTGTCCTGATATATTTTTATACTCATTTTAAGACTATAAAAATTATATTATTAGTTTACCTGATGTTTTGAATTTATTTTGTATATATATTGTTATATATATATATTTACGACGGTTTACGTAATTTCAATATGATAATTATTTATTCACCCGATACTTATGATAAATATATTTTTATAATTTTTATGACTTGATATATTTTATTTTGTTCCATTAAAATAGATTTATAACTAACTCTACACTTAATAGCTAAATATCTACACTTAATTTGCAAGATAACAAAGTATTAAATACATCTTATTACAAAATTCAACAAATCCTTGCTTCCATATCCATAGTCCACACACCCCCTTGTCACAAGAGAAATCAATTTTGATTTGTCCATCTAAATGACTATTCTACCCTTTTGCTAGATATTTCATGATACTTGCAATTATATTTTCTAAATAAACACATAGATCAAGATTTTAGATGTGTACTAAACCAGCAAAGTCTCTCTTGCTCATCCTTGTGGTTCATCCAACTCAAGAACAAGAAGAAGAATCCATTATTTTTTTCAAGATCAAGTGTTTTCCAGATCAATCTAGTGTTCTAGTTAGGGTTTTGAAATAAAAACCTTCAAGTAATAAAGTACCTTGTCACCAAAATATCTTCATACTACAAGTAAGTGTTCTAAATAATTTTCCTAATCTTACATACTCCTAATTGATCTATTTTTATGTTCTTATAACAAATCATGCAAGTATACCATGTGTTTGTACCACTTTATATATATTTTTCAACATAAAATGGACTTACAAGTTATAATTAATATTCCCATGAACCTTATCATTTTGGTGAAGTTTAAGAACCCATGACACCCTAAGAAGGTGTATGGTAGGTTTAGATTAGCTTTGGTGTTGATTGGAAGGGTTTAGTACAAGCTTTGAACTAGAAAAATCATTTTCGATAACAAATAATTAAGGGTTGTCCTATTTTGTAAAATTGGGAAATTTCATTGAGTTTTGGATTATTTTGGGTTATATTTTCAGAAAATAGACTTAAAAACGAAACCGTGGTCGCTTGAACGGGTTAAAAAGGGGTTTATAGCGAAGAAGTTACGCTAGTTTCAAGTTTAGCGATGAAAACTATTTTCTGAAATAATACAAGCTGTCAAGGGATTTTCAAGGGGCAAAACCGAGTTTTAAACATAATCTAAATGAGTCGACTTATCAAAAATATATTAGTATACATTAACACGAAATCAAGGATATATAGATCGTAGAAAACGGACCTATAGCGCTCAAGATATCGTATTTGAAATCGACAATCACAACTATTTTTTTAACACTAACACTCAATATTCACCATTTTGCGACTAAGCTTCATGAGGTTACTTAGTCATTTTCATGAGTTGTCAAAGTATATTATTTTACGACGAAAAACTATAAATTCTTGTTCTATTTCTAAACGACTATCGTAGGATATTGTTTCAACGTAAGTACTTATAAAGTATTTTATAACATGACGGGATGTCATAAGCGTATATTTCGACGATAAACTTCATTTTTAAAAATGCACAAATGGTATAGATTACATGTGGATTTGCATGTACGACATTGTTTCATGACTTACATTAGAACATATCATTCATATTAGGTTGCAGATAGAGATCGCACCTCATTTCAGTGTATCTACTTTTATCATCATAATCATTGCATCAGGTGAGTTTCATAGCCCCTGCTTTTATATGTTTTGAATTACTTTTGGGGAAGATACATGCTCAACTATTTTCATTTACTTTCATAAGTACTTTAAACTTTTAACGATTACCGTGAGTTTCATGGCCCCTATTTTCAATTGTTTTGTACTATTTTTGGGGGAGATACATGCTACAACTTTTATCATGATCATAGTTGTTTCAAAATCGAATGTTGTACCATATCTATTGTTCTTGATTGTGTGCTATTGTTCTTCGTCGAATTATATGCTATATCGGTTGACTACTGATACATTGAGTCACGTACTATTGATTATGTGCTATTGTTCTACGTCAAGTTATGTGCTATATCAATTGACTACTGATACGTCGAGTTGTGTACTATTGTTCTATGTAGAATTATGTGCTATATTAATTGACAATTGATACGTTAAGTTAGGTACTATTATGTGAACTCATTTGACAACGTGTGCTTGAACATAAACTATAACATTTTGAGTAATAGGTTGTAAACACACAAGTTGCAAGTTTTGTATGGGTGAAACTTGGGACTGAGTGGATTTACAATGCCTTTGTTGGGTGAACGTTCTTTAAAGGTTTTTCATGATAACACAAACTCTATGAACTCACTCAACCTTTGTGTTGACACTTTTAGCATGTTTAATCTCAGGTATTTAGCATATCATCATGGCTTGCATGGAGTCGTTGAGTTGACGCGTCTCACATGAATTTTATGCACTTAACTATCGTTTGATTGTAACAAACTCAAGTTGGTACTTTTGGAAATCTTTTGGGACCTATTCTTTGTAAACTCGAATATTTTACTAAATCAAACGATGTATTTTAAAACGACACTTTAGGTCGTTCAATATAATCAGAATCGTGATGCTTGTTGCGATCGCCCAGTATTCCATTCATTTGCAAAACATGTAATTTGGGGGTGTGACAAAAAAAACCTCGGTAACGCTTTTTGCACATACGCAAGTTGAAGAAGAAGGGACATAAGTAAAGTGCAGTACGCAGGTATTAAAGGCCTCAGACTAAAAATCTCTGGACGAGAATAAAAATAAAGTATCTCCATTCAGTGAGGCGAATATTAATGAATGATAACTGAGCCAAAGAAAGAAGTGATAGGTTCAGTGAGTGATAACAATAACTTACTGAACCTCCAAAGTCTCCTCAACATTATAGAAGACTGAAGGCCTCAGACTCAAGACTTAGAGACTGAAGTTAAGGCGTGATAAGGATGGAAATGCTTGAAAGGATATGGGACGGTACTTATCATGCGAAGGTCAAACTTTTTCTGAATAGCTAAAGATCAAACCAGTGTCCTCAATGACACTTAGAAAGCTTACTTGTCCCATACTTAATATAGTCATATGTAACACAGACAAACTACGTAAGTGTTTTGTCCAACATAGCTTACCTCACTCTTTGTCTTGTTTGTAACAGTCGTACAAATACTTGTGAATAGGTTTATAAGTTGGAGAAAATGTTTAAGCTTGTGCACTAAATGCATAGACAATCATAAGCACTTTTTCTCCTCCAAATATGACTAAGTCCAAGAAGCTAGTTCAGTAGGTTAGCATGGTTGTACTCAAGGTTATATTGAGTTTAGTGAGGAGATTTAAACGTTGAAAATATTGTGACTTTTACCTTAAAGCATTTTCTTATTACAAAGTATTTCATTTACATCACTAAGGCATTGAACATGATTAGATTAACTTTGTAGTTAAGCTTAACGTGTAAAAGGAACAACAACTCTCATTCACATTGAACCCACCACACTCATATTCAAGAAAAAAAAGGAGATGGATCAAGGGAACAAACATTTCCGCCACCCTTACAATCTTGCAGGACCGTCCCATGAATTGATAAATTTTTGAAGGCCATGTACGAATTTACATAATGAGGCATTTCGAAAAAGAATGTTACATATTAATTCTCACCGTTTATAAGATATAATGCAAGTAGTTATACAAACATTCTAACTTATTACTAATTTAAGATATTTTCTCATCTAAATATTTTTTTCGTGAGAAATAGGTGTACACATGCATACAATTTTAATTAGACAAATTTTGGGACCCTAAAGTTTTGGGGCGCAATGACGCCCACCTTACACACCCTCAAAGATGGTTACGCAATCTTGTACAAAGTTTCCCAGATTCACACTTATAATAATATGAACAAACCAAATAAGAATAGCTTAAACATCAAAACCCCAAATTAACAACAAATAAAGATGGTTCTGCAATCTTGTACAAAGTTTCCCATGCATACAATTTTAATGAGACAAATTTTGGAGCCTCTAATAATTTTGGAGCCTTGAGCGGTCGCTCACCTTGCATACCATCAAAGATGGTTTTGGAATCTTGTACAAAGTTTCCCAAATTCACACTTATAATAATATGAACAAACCTAATAAGAATAGCATAAACATCAAAACCCCAAATTAGCAACAAATAAATAAATAAATAAATAAGCTAATAATAATTTATGTGCTTGTTTGTTCGCAAATTTGTAATGGTTGAGTGTGAATTATCATGCGGCCACCCCTCGCCGGAAACACCTACTCCCACCATTGGCCACCGTCGCCACGATAAGCTGCGTTGGTTTATTTAGTTAAAACCCAACGCTAAAAATATGTTACTGACGTTGTGGAATGGACGTAGATCGTGCGTCATAGTGGTATTTTCAGATGAGACAAGCCGGTGGGTAACGAAGCGGATATGGACCGACTTCCAATGATAGGCGGAAGTCGATGGTGGTCGGCCGGATGTTTAGGCTATGACGGCGGATTTACATTGTGCATGGGATATGCTGCGTGCATACCTTAATGCAAATTTTAAGTAGTGTAAAAATTGGTGTTTTCAAAGTAACTATACATTACACTAAAAATTGAAAAGTCACACCTCGAGATGCGATAAAATTTGAAGTACTTACCCAAATCAAAATCACCATTGTTTGAAGAAGAAAAAAACATCTGTAACTGTTTTTGCACATACACAAGTTGAAGAAGAAGGGACGCAAATGAAGTGTTGCACGTAGGTATTAAGAGATGAGAAATGATTGTTGAACCTAAAACTTATGCCAAAATCTAGGCCTAAATCTATGTGGCAATCATTTATTGGTTTTAGCAATTGGTTCCACTTTTTCACAACCCACTATTTTAATGACACATGTATTAGGCATATATTTAAGCATAAGTTTTAAGTATCCTAATCTTTTCCCTCTGATAGGTATTAAGATAGGTCAAAATGTCAAATAAACTTTATATAAAGATAATGGCCCAACAATAAGGCCCAACCAACTTAAACCACGGCTTTTATATGTAAACATTAACATGCTTATTTCTTTTCTTTTATTATTGGATTATGTTTTACTACACTAAAAATTATGATTTCAAGAAGTATTCCAAATAAATTTTCACTTGACTTTGTCTATGCGTTTTGAAAATATTTTGTTGTGTTTGATCGCGTTGTTCTTTGATACACATTAACGGACTTTAGTCACTTCATCTTGTAATTCTTATACTTGTATGATGATTAAAGTGCGATTGGTTTGTTATACTATCGGTAATGGTATGATTATAGGGTGGAATGAAAATAAAGATATCATTGTTGATATTGTTGTTTGGTTTGTTAATATGGTATGAGTGTTTGATTTCAAAAAGTGGGCTCATTTATTATTTTAGGTGGTGATTAATAAATAAAGTAGAGGGACCTATGGGAATCCTTTAAAAACCCACATCTACCCACTTCAATGGATCTATCACTATAAAATGATAGTTTGATTGTGATAGTAGTAAAACAAACATCTTTTATGCCTATGAAAGTATTACTTGATTCCCATTTCCACATTCCAAACACACCCTAAAGTTTAATACTTTTAAAACTATAGGTATTATAGAGAGAAAAGCATTACTTTTTTAAATCTTATTTTACTGTTCGGATGGTTATGTCTTTGTGGCCCCTAGCAAATTGTTGCTATTGTAACTTGATTTAGAGGGATATGGGATATTTGGTTGTGGTTTGTAGTGCTTTAAAGTCTTTGTAATTTAGTTAGAGCTTTGTTGGCTTGATTTGTGTTTTTTTTTGTTCGGGTTTCTTTTTTTAATCGGCTTGTTTGGAAAGGAGGAGTGCCGTTTGGTTGTATTGTCTCTTTTTGTTGTTGGTTAATAAATTGCTTTCTTTCTTTAAAAAAAAAAAAAAAAAAAAATTGAATCCAATTGACTAATGTGGATTAAACATGGTTGGAAATTTTGGAGAGAGAGGTAGAAGGTTTTTATCGAGGTTATAAATAGCGTGGGCGTGGCGTGGCGTGGCCAAGCCTCATGCTTTTCTTGGTTAAGACGAAGCTGCGTTTATAAGGCGTGACGTAAAGACAAGTATGAAAATATTTATATATTTATATCATAATTCATATATATCGAGTTCTAACGTATGTCGTAAGGCAGTGGCGGCGTAAGCGTGGCGGCGTGATCAGCCTCACGCGCTGTGAGGCGCTGCGGCGCACCCAGAACAGTGGTTTTTATTGTTTCAAGAAGTATTTTATACTTTTAATAAATCTGTTTAGTGTTTAGTAGTTTGATTATATTAAACGAGGGTTTAATTAGTGGAAATAATGTAGAATAGCAAGATTAAAGTTCTAACATATCCTCAAAAAGATATAAATTATAATATCAAAGTCAACGTACATTAAATGGATCACAATTCACACGTACAGATCTGAAGAACTGAAAATAGAAAACACACTCAATACAAAACAATATTAAAGATGCATCATAAGCAGTGTTCAATATCACTACTAGCTAGTGATTACCATTTAAAGTAATAGGTGAAGGACGTTGATAATCATCCTCATCGTCATCATTATTAGTTATCTTCGTAACTTGGATTGATTACACGAACTTTACCTTGTGAAGGAGGAGGTTTCACGTATACATATGTAGAGTGGTCGTCGTATTCAGACTTCGGTCTGTTACCAGCCATGTCTCCATGTGAAGGCGGTCTACCATATTCTTGATCATTCACCGAATCTTGCGCATGGCTATGGTTGAAATATCCAGGTTCATCATGATTTGAAGTGACTCGGACTCCAGCAGCGTCTATGATACCTGGCGCATGTTTCTGTTCATCGGTGTGACCCTGTAGAGCACTGCACTGTTGTTGGTCTTCCACAAGTGAATTTGGTCGGGTTCCAAACGCGTATGAGATCGAGTGTGGGTTAGAGCGAGCTTCGGTGTATTCGGAGGTGTAAGAAACATTTCGTGGATGTGTTGGTGAAGGAGGTGAATCCATTACTGATCACAATTCACGAATGATGAGAATTTGGAAAGAGTTGTGGGAGGAAACTATAATTACTACAACAAAAGCATAATATAGACACGCATTTTATATGATATGTAAACGCTCAATTCCGTGTAGATTTATTAGAGCCACGCTCTTGTACACGCTTTATATGGTGGAATGTTACTGTAGTATATATCCAAATAGACACCAAAAAAGCGTGTATAATAAGTCCAACCTTTTTGTCGTCAACAAGGCTTCACTTTGTACATGCTATATTTTTATATACACAAACTAGCTTGATGATGGACGGGCTAGTTTCATGTATTAACTCAACTTGTACATGCTATATACATAAAATGAATGATGGGCTAATAACCTATTAAAAGCTATATTTGTCGATAATAGCGATTTTGCGTAGCGACTAAAAAATAACTATTTTAGGCATTAATGTTGGCGTTTTTCTTTTCTTTAAGTATTATAATGATAATTTTGGCCCTTTCTACGAATTTTTTCGAAATATTTATTTTTTTGAAATTTTCTTTTCAAAATTTGTTTTTTCAAATATTTTTTTTCAATTTTTTTAAATGTGTTTTTAGAATTTTTTTGTGACACATAAAAAAATTGAATATTTTAAATATTTTTAATAAAAAATTTTCGATAAAAAATTCACTTGAGACAAAAAAAAAAAAAAAAAAAAAAAAATCAAAGTGAATAAAAAAGGTGAAAATGGAGTGAAACGATATAAAAAAATTCGAATTTTTATCGAAATTCTTTTTTTTGAAATTTTTTTCTGAAATAATTTTTTTTTGTGACATGCGATTTTTTAGTTTATTATTTTAGATTAAAAAAATTTTAGATTATGCTGAATTTACTTCTAAAGGATTCTGCTGAACTGCAAGAATTCTGCTGAAGAAGAGATTCTGCTGAAGTACTATAAACACGTAGGTTGTTTCGGCGGAGATAGATATTCCGCGTATTCTATAGTCAGTTAGGATATGCATGAGCTTTATTAGGAAGTGATAATGTATATCTTATTTAGTTTTATGTTTATACGTTTTTTGGGAAACGGTTTAGGATTCCTTGTCTATAAAAGGAACACAATAGTATGAGTTATGTACGAGTTGAAAAACAAAGTTTTAATATAATTGAAAGATCCATATAGGATCAAAGAGTTCTTACTTATTTGTGTTATTACTTGTGTTTGATTTCCGCTAAAGAATACAAGTTATAGAGATTGTCTTTTAGTGTGTTTGTGATTACATAAGCATAACTAACGATCTACGAGTGCTCATAAGATCTATCAAATTCTTAGGTTCAACATGTAGATAGAGTGCAAAAACTACGACTATAAACTCTCAAAACAGAATTTGAGATGTTGAAAATGAAAGAAGATGACAGTATTGATGCTTTCTCGGCAAAGCTCAATAGTATTGTTACAAGGGCTAGTGGCTTAGGATCAACTTTTGATCAACAAACCTTAGTACGAAAACTATTAAGTTCAGTACCCAGAAGGTTTATACAGATTGTAGCAGCCATAGAACAATTTTCTGATCTAGAAAACACAACCCTAGATGAGACAATTGAAAGGCTAAAAGCCTTTGAGGAAAGAGTAAACCTCTTTAACGGAAGCCCTAGTGACGATCAGGATAGGTTATTGTTCACAAAACATGGCAACGAGTCGAGTCATTGGAAAGGTTTTAAGAACAGTGAAAAAGGAAGAGCTAATTCGTCTCAAGACAATTGGTGTGACGAAAAGGCAACAAATGTTAGAAGCAAGGATGGAGATGATCGTGATTGGAGAAAGAAAAACTCTAGAGATCAAAACCGCTTCAAGAAAGGAAAACGAGGTGTAGAATGTTATAATTGCCATGAATTTAGACATATTGCTAGAAATTGTCCAGAGAAGAATAAAGAAGAAGAGACAAACATTGTAGAAGAAGACAACGAACCTACATTGTTGATGGCAACTACGACTGATAAGGATGAACTAGAAAAGGCATCTTCAGAAAAAGAACCAAGGCGGAAGGGAATTATCATTAATAAGAATGAAATCCCAAATGAAAGCTTAGAACACTTAAGGTCAGAAATTGAGACTGACTTAAAAAGTAAACTAGAGTTATGGAAGTATGAAATACTTCACGACTTTGAAGGAAAGAAACAAGAACTCAAGGAGAATTTCATAATGAAAGAGCTAGAGTTCGAGAAGAAGATGCATGAACGAAAAAGTTCATTTGAAAACAAGATGAAGAATGAGATGACAAGTGTAGAATTTCTAAGGAAGATTCAAGAGGCTGTCAATTGTTTAAGATTTCCAAGTAAGATAGACATGAAGACTAGAGAACTTTATGAGGTGCTGGATAGTTATTGTGAGACTGCAAAAGAGATTCCAAGACATGAACCTAAGCAAGCGTTGCTAGTGAAAGCCAAGGCAGTGGAAGAAGGTAGCAAGGAAACTATGAAGACTAGGATCCCACCAGAAGGGATGGAAGTTACTGCAGGGCTAAGAAGAGGTTATGTAAAGGGCATAGAAGCCAGTGATGGAATAAATGTAGCTAGAGAACGACCAACAAAGCGGTGGAAATCAACAAAAGAGAGATGGCCTGAAATAATCAAAGAATACAAGAGATGTGAAGACATTCAAGACAAAGAGGTCAAGCAAAGAATGAGCAAAAAGCCAAAGTATAAAGACAAAGACTTTATATGAAAGAAGAATCAGATCGAAGTTGAACACGTAAGTGGAGACTTACAAAATGCGGACATACTTACCAAGTCATTGACAAGGACCAAGTACGCAGAAATGAGAGAGCTGTTAGGCGTAAAAGATCTGATGGATTTAGGCACGAGATTAGGGGGTGATTGTTGGCATAATCTCGCCCCTAACCAAATTTAAAGGACCTACGTGTATACAAAATAAAAGTCACAAGGACCAGATAGGTTTATATCAAACCTGATAACTGCTACAAACGGTTATATTGGAGGAAACGGGTCAAACCCAAACAACACACCGGTTCTTTTTTGTGATACGACACAAAGGCAGAAACATCACAACGGTTCAGAAGGGATACGATGCTTCAACATGATGCTTCAATTAGTATAAATAGGCCTTGATTGTTTCATTCAAGGAATAACCAGATATTGTACAATAGTGTAAAAACCATTACTTTGATTCTTAATAAAATCGTTATTGAATCATATTGCTGTTACTTGTTTCATTTACTTATTTGTTCGTGTATTAAAAGCCCGCTAGGACAACATCGATGTCCTAGTTTTAACAATATGTCACAAAGTTGAGTTAAGTTGGAAATAAATGTCATTTTGGATGTTAAATTTGCAAATTTCCCTCATGAAATAAAAATACTTACTTGAAATTCCAATGCTTCCTCAATCCGATCTATGATTGTTTCCATTGTAGGGCGTTCCTTTGGATTGAAACTAATGCATTCAAATGCTACTTCTTTGAACATATTATACGAACGGCTATCAATTCCATCTCTTATGATGGGGTCAATCAACCACTCTGGTTTGTAATCATAGTAGCGTCGGACCAGTTTAATGAGAGTTTGTGGTTTTGGTCCATCTCCAAAGCTTCTTCGATTATAAGCTAGCATCCAACTCAACAGTTCAAACATTACCACGCCAAATGAATACACAGCTGACTCTTTCTGGAGGATCCCGCTTTCATGGTAAACAGGATCCATGTAAAAATTGGTACCCGCAGCATTTGTATATACCTTGGTAATGTGGCTTATTTATGGGGCCAGATTTTGATAATCCAAAATCACATATTTTTGCTTCCATATTATCATCCAATAATATGTTTCCGCTTTTTACATCTCTGTGTATTACTCTGTTGTCCTCCCCAAGACCCGAGTGAAGGTAGTCAAGTTCTCTTGCGGCTCCTAAGCAAATCTTTAAATGACGTCCCCATGTCAAGCAATGTCTCTTATCCTTGTCTTTGAGATGACAATCCAGGCTGCCATTACTAGCATATTCAAAAACTATAATCTTCTCCTCGCCTTCATCACAATAACCAATGAAAGGGATGATGTTTTCATGGTTGAAATTAAAAATAATCTTAATCTCATTGCGGAACTCGTGCTCTCCTTGGTAACTTTCGGGATGTAGGCATTTGATGGCAACTGTGCGATTTTGCCAGCGCTCGGAGGGTTGGCCTTTGTACACTACACCAAAGCCACCGTCTCCAATCCGAGTTTCTTGACCTTTTTCTCCAATAACCGAGTTGATGTCAATCAGAGGAATTAGGAAATCTGCTATTTTTTGGTCAATTCTAGTAATGGTAGAAGCAGCTCCGTGGTTCTGTGAATCGAGTCCTCATAAAAGTTAAATTCCAGTTATGCAGGCATAAATTTACAGATTAATCTTATTAAAATAACTCGAAAACCTTCAAGCTTTAAAAAAATATAGCGTAAGAGACTTGAATACAGTCGATACTATCATGATAGTTTTTATTATGGCCTGTGAAACTAGCAAGCTATATTTTCTTTCATTAAACTATAATTGAAATTATTTACTTGAATATACAATGCTTCCTCCATCCTCTTGATGATCTTATTCATGGAGGGACGATCTTTGTTGAAACTAATGCATTTATATGCGATTTTTGTAAACGTATGTAAAGCACGAGCATCAATTTCATCGATATGGGGATCAATTAACATGTCCAGCCCATCATCAAAGTACCGCCGGACCAAATTTATTAGATCTAGTGGCTCATTATCTCCAATGCTCTTTCTTTGATTAGCCAGCATCCCAGTCAATATTTCAAACAGTACCACACCAAATGAGTACACATCCATTTCTTTTTTGGGGATGCCGCTTTCACTGTAAACGGGATCTATGTAATATTGGTGACCAACTGTACCCTCACAGACTTGGGTATCCGGATGATTTCTGGGGACTAAAAATGACTCACCAAATCCACAAATTTTAGCTTCTAGATTCTCATATAATAATATTTGACCACTCTTTATGTCTCCATGTATTACTCGCTCGTGCTCCCCAAGACCAGAATGAAGGTACTTTAGTCCTCTTGCGACCCCTACGCAAATTTTGAGGCGTTGAGCCCAAGTTATGCAACGCCTCTTATTGGGGTCTTTGAGATGATTATTAAGGCTTCCATTGATGGAATACTCGGAAACTATAATCATCTCATCGCTTTCATCACAATAACCAATGAAAGGGACTATGTTTTCATGGTGGAAGCTGGAAATAACATAAGCTCATTATGGAACATATTCTTTGCTTCGGGACCATTACGAGGATATCGTTTGATAGCAGTTGTGCGGTTGTGCCAACAATCAAAGAGTTGTCCTTTGTAGACCATATTATATCCAGCCCAGATAAGAGTTTCTTCACTGAAGTTTTTGGTGGCCTTGTTGATGTCCCCAAGTGGGATTAGAAACCTTCTTTTAGATTCGAGTCTTCCTTTGGCAATCACAGAAGCAGCTTGCTGGTTCTGTAATTTAAATACAAACGAGTTTGTTTACAGACGCAAGTCTGGCTTTGGTTTTTTAAAGATTTTTCAACAATGAGTCGCGATTTACACGCAACAAATTTCCTAACATTCAACAAACCCTTGCAGTAAATAGTGGTACCATGTGTTGGTTTCTATTTATTTATACATCTACAAAATCACCTTCGTTTAACATTTAACATTGGCTAGAGACAATTTAATAAGAGCGTAAGTAATTGTTGTTCAAAAGTGTCTTAACTCTTAAGTGATGTTGATCGCACTACTAAGCAAACAAGCATCACGACAAAATTAGATTGTGATAGATTGATTTACGATAGATTTTACTTTTCCCTTCTTGTATATGAAACTATATTGCGTTCAAAATGATTAAGCAAAGGGATAATTACTTGGAAGTGTAGCTAACTTGTTACTAAAGTTGTTTAGCCTTCTCTTTTTTTTTGCGCTTTCGTAAAACCATACTTTTGAATTCCGTCCATAGTACATGTGTATCTTGTAAACATTTTAGCCTTCCATTTATCAACACTTCTACTAACAGGGAGGGTAAAATGGTCATAAAATCTGTGATAAACATAGTTCAAAAGGTATGGTTTTATAAAAGCACAAAAAAGAAGGCTACACAACTTCAGAAAAGGTGACAAATTAGCTACATTTCTACATAATATCCCTTATATATAAAAAAAAGACTTACATGTATATCCAATGCTTCCTCAATCCTCTTGACAATCTCATCCATCGTAGGGCGATCCTTTATGTTGAAACTGATGCATTTATACGCAATATTTGTAAACAAAAGAAAAGAACGACGATCAATATGATCTCTTAAACTGGGATCAATCAACTTTTCCAGTCCGTCATCATAGCAGCGTCGGACCATATTTATCAGTTTTTGTTTCCTATAAGATTCTCCAATGTCCCTTTCTTGATTGGCCAGCATCCCAAGCAATATTTCAAACATTACTATGCCATATGAATACACGTCTGATTCAGTGTTGAGGATGCTGGTTTCTTTGTAAATCGGATCCCTGTAAGACTTACCAAAAGGGGCAGGTTTATAGACTAGTGGATGTGGTAGATTTCCTCGTACTAATTCTGACAAACCAAAACCACAGATTTTTGCTTCTAGATTGTCATCTAACAATATATTTTCGCTTTTGAAGTCTCTGTGTATTACTCTACCGTGCTCCCCAATACCCAAGTGAAGGTAATTTAGACCTTTTGCTGCGCCTATGCAAATCCTTAGACGTTGCGCCCGTGTTAAATAATACCTCTTCTCCTCTTCAATGAGATATTTATCAAGCCTTCCATTGGTAGCATATTCATGAACCATAATCCTATCATTGTCATCATCACAGTAACCAATAAAAGTTATGATGTTTTCATGGTTAAACATGGACTCAAGCTCATGGCAATCGTTCCTTTCATTGTTGCGTGTGATGGTAGCTAAGCGGTTTTGCCACCGTCCAGAGAGTTGTCCTTTATAGACTTCACCATATTGATCGAATTCAATCCTAGAGTTGAAGTTTCGAGTAGCAAGTTTGATCTCTTCCAGAGGTATTAGATACTTTTTGACGCCGTGTACCTCTGAAGGAGACATTTTTTTTTCCTGATATTGATAACAATGTTGCAGTTATGTAGTATGGTTTGTAAACAGATCGAACCAATCAAATTCAAGTTGACTTTTAAAAAGAATAAGTCTAAGTTTCTTTGGGTAGTTGAAATTTCATTCTCATATCGAATATAGTCAATGCTTTGGTGCATGTATTTGCCTATTTGGATATGATTTGTGCATACATATCGAGTATAGTCAATGCTTTTTTGGATTATATGGAGAAAAAGGTCCCATGCTAAGCTTTCACACTTACCCAACATTATCAATGTATCATTTGGAAGATTTAACGAAAATAAGTAGATTATCGAGAAATCGTTAAAGCCCATTATGGACATGCTAGATGTTTCTGATTGGCCCAAATTTATTTCTTTTAAATTGTTCTTCCTTATTACTCCATGCGTCGATGCGGGTCAGATGATCCATTTTCTCTTTTAACAAAGTGAGGGCCACCTCTATTATCTAATCTAGTAGAGAAATAATTCACTTAAACTCTCCCTGGCATTGCTTCTTTTGAGCACTCCCATTCATAATACCATAACACCAATAACACCGCTACGTCGGTCTTCATCGCCTTTAACATTTAACATTAACATCCCCAAAACACCCACAACCATAACGTCCCAATAACATCAACAACATTCCCGATAATTTACAAAACAACCTCATTTAGGGCATAAATGAAAAAAAAAAAAAAAAAAAAAAAAAGCGTTAGCCTACGCCTGGGGACTAACGCCGTTATAATGCTGCACTTCCAATGGGTTTAACGCAATAACGCCGTAAATTCGGCCATTAACGCCGTTGAGGCGTTATGGTTGAAAGTGCTCTAACGATCACATGCGCATAACTACGAAAATATATAGCAGCGTTAATTTGTGTGTGTAATTATTTATATGTATATACAGGGAGAGTAAATGATAGTGAAAATAGTGCATGGTTTTAATTGTAATTAAGTATTAATATATTTAATTGATTATGTTGCATTTTATAAATAAGTATATTTTAGTCAAACAAATTACTTATTTTTAAAATTTTAAGTTTTAAGCAAGTATGTTCATTTTTTTATCTATACTCATATAATTGGAAAAACAGTCAAACCTTGAAAAGTGAAAAGTTGAAAGTCAAATGTGAGAGAAATGTATTGTGTAAATAATACTCTTATTAAAACACCTCATTACTTAAAGTACAAAAATTTATTCACATTGTACAACCAATTAAAAGCATATATACCAAATTAAAAACAATCAATTATAATATAATAAAATTTTCACAATGTACAATTTAAACAAGCAAAAACATAATCCTAAATATAAAATAATTAAATACACTAATTAATATTTTTTTTAAAACACCATAAAATAAAAAGTAAATGCTATTATACACATTATACAAATTAATAAAAACACACAAAGCTTCATACAAGCTACCAAGTTGATGGTATATATAGTTTTGAAAATCCAACGGACCAACCGGTTCAACCGGGAACCGATGTTGCAACCGGTTCGGCTAACCAATAACAAATGATCCGAAAGCGAATGGAGAGACCGTTGAAACCGATACAAACCGGTGAATCGTGTCTCATCGAGATCTATTTCTCAAGCATTAATCGTCACTGATCACCGTATAACGCCTTGGTACTCTACTATACTATATATAAAGGAAAAACTAAAAAGTAAAAAGTGAAAAGTTGAAACTATTAATACATATCGAAAATCGGGTTGACCCGGGACGCTTCAAACCCGGTGGGTTGACCCTGTTTAATTTGACCCATTTTGACCCAACCAGTGGGTTTAAATCGACCCGTTTTTCAACGGGAACGGTTCAACCGGTTGAACCACCCGGGTCGAACCGGGTTTCAAAACATTATGTTTAATCTCCAAATCTTCAAACTTTTATTATTTTTTATTTAGAACCCATAATCTTTTTTTAACACAAAACGATCTGTCTCTATATAAATATATTATACATATACTTCAAAAGATTATAATGTTTTACAATTAAGAGAAAATATGTGCCGTTAGTTAGCACATTTAACTTTCAATAAATTTAAATACGCCCATTTCAAAAAAGATTGAATTAAATGTGCTCAAATCTTTTACAAATTGCCAAAATTAGCCAATTTTTTTAATTTTGGGCTAATCACTTTCATGCTAATTTTAGTACTTGTGTTCTTCCTAACAACGTCACCATTAATCTCATCCTTGTTAGTTTTACGACAAGTAGAACGTGTGTTAGTTTTATCTCATAACTGATGTAATGTTTACTTTCATTTTCATTAAATGTTTTTATATGTTGTTTGATAGATGTTAATAATTTTATCGAAACTTTAGTTATCGTATAGTACAACCGTTTGCAATTGCATTTTCATCGGTTCACGTTCTATTTTAAAAGCACACAAAACACTCACCACAATTATCACAAATCATTAATTATCTGACGCTAGAAACCGCTGCCGCTAAACGCAGGTACGCACTTAGCATTATAGTATAGATTAATGCAATTTTATTTTAACCAAGAGTGTTAATTTTAATAAGAGTTGGCAAGTGTTAATTATAGATAAGGGTATTTTTGTAAGGCGAAAAATGTTTACAAAACCAAAAGGGAAAAAGATTTTGCGCATTGAAAACAACTACAGTAATAATTTGACACGTGTTATATTAGAGTTCAGATTTTATGAAACTCATAAAAGTTATAAGAGTAAACTACACCATTCGTTCTTGTGGTATACGTTGACCATCAAGTTTCGTCCCTTGACCAAAAAAATTGCATCGTTGGTCCTTAACTCCGAATCGTTAGTCATCGTTGGTCCCTCACACTAACTGTTTGGACTAACGGGCGTTAAGCCTTATTAAGTGGAGGGTATTTATGTCTTTTCACACCCACACCACTTTTGTCTTTTCCCACCCACTTCATCTTCATCAAGTCATCACCATCTTCATCAACAAACAACAAATCATCAATAACAAATCCAAAAATCATCAATCCTTTGCAAAACAACAAATCCAAGAATCAAAAACCTTAAAATCAAGAACTGTATATCGGCCTACTCGTCGCAAATTAACTGAAATATTAATTATGAATGAAATTTATATTGAATCAAGATGGTATCAAAGATTAAAAAATTGCATAACTAAATATCAATGACATTCTAATATTGCTGACCTAATGACAAGGGATGTAGATAGCAAGTGATAATATCCTCTGTATGGTGATTCAAAATTTGTAGTACATTGTGTCAAAAGATTGTCACAAGTTATTATAAGGGTATATGATAACCCATTAACCAAATCCAGGTGGCGCATCAAGGTCATCACTACTATCATCGCCTTGCACTTTGTGTTCTGCACCAGAAGGATCATTCTACAATACTTCTTGTGATTGGTGGAGTGTTTCTTTTTGTTGTTCTTCTGTTGGCAACATATGAAGGGGTATAGGTGGCTGCAACTCATTAGTCTGGGAGAAACCGGGTGGTTCTTTAAGATCATCCCTTCTTCCTAACATTTTTTTCCACAAGGGAGAAACCCGGATATAGACTATACGTCATCAGCCATTTTTTTCATTAACCAACAAACAATCCATCGTCAATGACTCAATGGCTATAAAAAATACTGCAAAACTGCTAACTCCTAAACAATACCATAAAGTAAGGGCCATAGGCAAATGGTTGAAAAATGACACCTTGAAATCAATTTCTTTCGTCCTCAAAACTTTCAACTGTTATTTCTTATATCGCACTATGACTCATTATCTCTACAAAGATATTTTTTATGGTTTAAGTGTGTATTTTTTAAGCTACATGTAGGTTGGCGGTTGCCTCAAACGCCAGCCTCGAGATGTGGTTACTAACTCATCTTTTGTAGCTTTTTTGCTGCGAGCGAGACACGTCGTGTAGTAACTTGGTTTTGCATACTGATCTTCGACATCATTACCTCGCATGTGAACCTAAGATACTAATGGATCATTCTTATGTAAAAAAAAAAAAAAAAAAAAAAAACATGGAGATTGGTAAGTATGACTAATTAAACTGCAACAGATTATTTTCTAAATATACAAATCGTGAAAAACCTATCTAGGTCGTATAGTTCAGTGTCTTTCTTTAGTGCTAGTACTAGTAACCAAAAATAGAAGTAAGAGACTGTTTTTAATTACCAAATAGCTCGGTGAATTCTACTGAAACAGCTCCGGTAAAAGGAATCGGGTTCTTGTATGCCTCTTCCCTTATCATCACATCGTTGCTTTTCAATCTCCAATGATGGATTCAAATCAAACATTTGCTTATGTCTGTCTATCGTTTCTACATGATTAGCTATGCCATATAATGGTAAGATATATGATAATTTTCTTTTCTTTTTTTACTTACTCGACTATCACTTCCTCAATCCCCAGAATGTTAGGACCCAAATAGTAGCAAGTCGCTGGAAAAGGAGCAAGCTGGAGCCCTATATTCGGATACACACAAAGGTTATGTATTTAGTAAACACAGTCGACACATATATATATATATATGAAATACACTTTTTTAAAAGTACCTACATAACAAACAACATGATCAAAAATCATTGTCTTTAGCATTAATGATTATGCCAAAATTACTGACATGATTCAAATAGTAAGAAACTCACTACTTTCTAGCCCTATTTATACCACAAAATCTTCTAGATATACATGGAATGTTCTTCAGATTCTTTATTGGTTCTCACCAAAATCACGCTTCTCGCTTCAGTAAATGGTCGGACCATCTTACAATGTCTTAATAGTCAACGTTATAAGTGCATACTTCTCTTAACCTACAAACGTTCCTTAGGCTACTTTAAATGTATAGTGAGTACCTCTGCAGCACGAAAGTCGACATGAGGTTACGACAACAATGATTGGATTCTCCATCATCTCAAGCAAGCTCTTGTGAAACTCTCGTGCCATGTCATCCCAGATTGTAAACTGAATTATATTCCCACTGTTCATGCAGTCATCGTAGAAGATTTAGATAGAAGAACGTGTTGCTCAATTTAAAATGAAAATTTGTTTGGTATATGAAGTTACTTACTCCAAATTTTCAGTGCCAGCTTTTCTTCTCACAGCTCGCTTTTTACTGAGATCTCCAGAAATTAGCGATTCTCCAACTTATTCTACACAACCTAGATAGTCCGTAAAACAAAGAAGATTCGTCATGAATGTTTTGTATACAAAAAAAGAACAATATAACTTTGCATTACATATCACATCATGAAATTGGATTCTATCATACTAGCGGAAGCATTTTGATGTCAAGCTAGTTACACGAAACATAACTAAAAAAATTGTCTGGAAAATCAATTGTTAACATGTGTTCAAGCATTGTGTATCTTACAGATCCAAGACTTGGCTTGCTCCCAAGAGTCCACTACCACTTGCATATTCGTACGCAACTGAAATATGAAACTTTGTACACTGAACCAAGTCCAAGAATTGGATTGAAGTAGTCAACCGCCTGAATGGCATTGACCTATGCAAATCAAAACATCATAAGACAGATACTAACATTCATATGGCCGATGAATATGATACATTGTCGAATTTACCTCTCTTCAAGCAATATACAACAACATGAAATCAGCCTTGTCTTGAGAACGGTTTGGATCATCCATCCCAAGTACACTTTTGCTTTTAACATAATGTTTCAGACCTCAGGTTTAAGACTCCTAAAACTGTTCCCTGGGATTCTAATGAAAACATTAAATGGAGAATACTTAGCACAAAACAACATCATCAGCAACAGAAGGAAGTAACAATAACACGAAAAACAACTACATCAATCGAGCAACATCTTTAATAAGAAAACTACTCGCAACTCTTACTCCTAGAAGATACGTCATACAAATACAAAAGTGCCATCATCAAATCTGTCTAACATACAGATTAAACCCTATCACATCAGTTCAACAACATAGTACCAATCAAGTATCGTGTTTAGTAAAAACAAACTACTCGCAACTCTCATCCCCAACAGACACGTCATACAAGTACCAAAATACATCATCATATTAGTCTTATATCTCAAACAAAAAACATATCGTATTAGTTTAAACAACAAAGCATATCAGAATCTAATTACAAAGAATCCTATACAATTTAAGGTTTGGTCAGCAATTTTTTTCTATTATTTGGCAACCTCATTTCTTCTCAGTTTCAAAACTAAATTTAGTTATTCAAGAAATTTGGTCTCGGATAATGTCGACTACCATACCCTACAAAACATTGACAAACATGATCCTAATACTCAAAGAGATTAAAACAACCAAAAACACAAAAAAGAGCAAAAACCCAACAACTGAAACAACGGTGCATTTAACGCTTCCTATTAAAACAACCGAAATGCCAACATGCATTTAGGCTAGTCCCAGTCGTGACCTGAGACAACCTGGGTCAACCTGCGTCACGTCAGCTTTCTCTCTCCAGCGACTTGGGACAACCCGGATGCCCCAGTCGACGACCCAAGGAAATTTAGAAAAAAAAAAAAAAAAAAAAAAATCATTTTAACATAAACTAAAATTTCATTAATAATTAAAATGTTACAATGCTATATAAAACAATACGAAATACATAAATTATAAATCTAATCTGAATGCTCCCGCATGCGAGTCATACGGAGTCTGAGGCAAGCCAAAATCTCGAAGCGAGCCAAATCTTCCTCGTCTAGCGAGAGGTGCCCCGGTAGCTCGAAGTTGGTAGTCGAGTTGATGCACCAACACCATCGTTTTGTTCTCCGATAGCTCTAATTGATTTTGGTGTCGGCGTTGTTCGTTATCTTCTAAACACGCGCCACAACTTGTCGACAACCTCGCGATCTTTGCGGGCTTGATCTTTCAAAATTTGTCGATCACGCTTTTTGTTCAAGCGTAATGTCGTTGCAACTCTTGTAGTTTTGTCTCATCTGTTCCTTCTGCGCGCCGCTGGTCAAACAATTCGATGGCGCTTATAATAGCGTTTTCGAGCCTCATCGTCGTTATTGCATTGATTTTGAGCGTACACTTGCATATCTTCAACGGGGGCGGCAAGCCATAATAAATCTTGTGTTGAGAAGTATCTTGAGGTTGAATTGTGTTTGAAATTGTGTGTTAAGAAGTGTGTTTGAGATTGGTATTTATAGGATCCGAAAAGTGATAAAGTTTAAAAAAAAAGTTTTTTTTTTTTATTATTTAAGAAGGGTATACAACGGTTGGAATCGAGTGAGATTTCAACCGATATCTCACTTTTTAAAGCTCAACTGATCTTGCGACCCAAGACCCACAAACGTGACAACCGATTTGAAGATCGGTCGAGGGTGGAGATTTTTTATGCCCAACCGATTTGAAGGCAACGAATGCGACCAGCCTTAATATTGACATAAGTAAACATCTAAAATTTCAACAACCACATGCTCAATATATGAACCGGGTATGGTTAAAACAAAGCACATTCACACAAATAATAACTTCATACACTACAGATTTATTAAAATCGATCAACAAGTTCCAATTTATGCAAAATCTAATTACATTGCACCGAACAAAATATAAAAAAGCTGAAGTTAATAAAAACTTACACCTTCCAAGCCACATACTTAATTTTAGCTCCTTTAACCCCTAACTGCAAACAAATATCCAACAATAGAATTGCATTGAGAACCCATAAAAAAAGGAAAATTAAACATACTTGTAAACTAAAAGTACTCCAAAAGAAGCCCTGAAATTCCTTTCGGCAATAGCAAGATGATGATTGCACGGCAAGATACGTAACTCACCATTTTTGGAAATCACCACTGAACCTTCTATGCCCAATATATATTGTCAATCACATTGATAATGGAAAACATGTGTTAAGCATGCAACTAACCTTAAAAGTTGAGTTGTAGCTTAGTGGAAAACTCACCGACACACACTTAATCAAATAGATAATGGAAAATAGATGTTAAGCATGCAGCAAGCCTCAACAATTTAGTCGAAGCTTATTGGAGCACGCACCAAATAACATACCCACTAACCTAATATTTCAATCAATTTAATCAATCGGCTCGGATCGGCGTGCGAATAATGTCGACCCAAGCCACGACTCCACAATGAACTAAAGCCGCCCCACTCCCTTAATCCGAACTCCAAGCCTGCAGCTTTGGAACAGTGTCGGCCTCCAAACTACTTCAATGAGTGTTATATAGTATAAGTTATTCTATTTTTTATTTGTTACCTAAAATAAATTATAGAAAAAAACAAATTTAAATGCAATTGATAAATACAATTTTTTTTTTTTTGGGTAAAAGGGCCATAAAACCCCGGTAAATATATCCAAAATTCAATGAAGTACAATTGACATGGACGTACATTCCATGCCCTCTCGCTTGCTTACATAGGCGATATGACTCTATATATGTAACTAAGCTAAACAAGCCGCTAATCGCAACAACAAACACTAAACCGCTTTAACAAGCGAATAGAAAACAAATTACATTCAAATTAACAATCTAAATGTAACTAAGTCCGGGTTCAAAGAACCACTTCCATAGTGTGCAACTCAGTCTTCAATCACCATTAGTTGACGTTCGAGTACAACGCTACCTTCCGTGCCATTAGACAATACCCACACAAAGAGGGCAAAGGTCCGAGCGCAACAACGGTGAGAATCGGCCACCACAACTCTTGACCCATGAACTTGCATCTCTCTCATACCCGCATGCCATAACATCGAACATGAACATGTAAGATACATGAACTTCGAAACCTCAACATAACAGCGGGACCCATCAAAACGGAAAATAACGAAACCCAATAAGGGTTTCGTTCTTGAGCACCCCTATCAAACGATCGATCCATAATAAATGGATAAAAGGCGGTTAGGAGCGGTTTTAGATCGCCCATAGCAGAATAACGATTAAAAATAGATAAATCATAGCACAAATCGTTAAATGGTAACGAAACCCTAAAACAAAGACAACAATGACTTATCTTTGTTCGCAGATGAACTAGCGATTTATAAGATCAATATAATAAAGCCACCGGCCGCCACACATGTACAACACCCCAACTCGATTGCATACCGGTTAACAATGAAAAGATCAAGCGTTAAAAGCGGAGAAACGATTTTGGGACATGTTTTGGTAGGAAAATATAGGTGGCGGTAGAAATCGCCGAGACCTAGAGAGAAAAGAATTTTACTATAAAAGACTTTAAATACAAAATTTTGGTTGCTTATATTTATGAAATGCCCGAAACCAAACTTGACAAAATTGTTCTTAGGGCTTCGATATGTCGTATCGACATTTTTGCCGATACGCCGTATCCAGAAATACTAACCCGATATGCAATATCCAATTTTTGGTCGATGCTGCAATTTTCACTTAACCAGTTGAATACGTAGTATCGACAATACGCCATATCGACAACCTGATGTCAAAAGTTCATTGGAAACCCAACTTACACGAGTCGACAATTCACAAAACCTTGTAGATATCATTCATAAAATATATATTTATATATATGTTCAAGTTTCATACTTAACATGTGAGGAATACCAAAACGGAATTGTTAAACACCCATTTTTACCCATTTGCATCACTTGTACACAACTCTTTAACATACAACAAAATATGCAAGTTTACTCTTGAAACACATAAGAATACTAGACATGACTCTACTTTTCAAAACATACAACTATACGACTCTTGGTGGTTAGCACGGTGTTCATACTACTAGCATACACACAAAGGCGATTACTTCCATTTCTTTGCTTCCAATACTAAGGCCTTAACCAAGACCTTATCTTGAATCACATTAACTTAAAAAAAAAATGGTTAACAACTCAACCGTAAGTATTACACTTAAAAACTAAAAACACAAAAAATATGGCATCATATATCATTTAACATCCTTGCATCAACCACTTGAGATACTAGTAAAAAAGACTTGTTAGACACTTTCACTTGCACATAATCACTTTAACTAACATCATTCCATAAGAATATAAGCATCACATACCTTTCCTAATATCCTTACTAAGCTAACCTCATCCTTAACTAGTTAAAGATCAACTAGCCTCATTTTAATCTTAGTCCAACAATATAAGAACATTCATTTGGATATGTAAACTATAAACAAAAATATGTTTTCGTCACTTGTATTACCTTTTATCTAATCACAATAAAATTAATATGATTTAACTAATACGCAAAATTAGGGCCTATCACGGTCGGAAAACTGAACCGGACCGGACTGAAGATCGATTTGGCAAAAAATACCAGACCGAAATGTTCGGTCCTGGTCGGTCCGGTTTGGTTCGATTTGTCGGTCCTGTCCGATCTGACAAAGCATAAAGGCCATTTTTGTGTAATATTGAACTGGACCGGATCGGACCGAACTCACATTCGGTTGGATGCAGTCGATCCGGTTCTCGGTTCGATCCAGTCCCGTTTTATTATGCTCGGCCCTACACACAATATATACAAATACTATGTGAGATCTCGTAGTCCAACCGTGTCAAGATCAACAACATTTTCCTTCAAAAATGATAACAACGATTTCTGGCTCTCGTCAGTTGGACGGTAGTGTCCACTATACAGAGAAATAATCTAAAAATAGGAAAACAACAAAAATGCATTACCTGGCAATTAGCTAATTAAATTACTGTGATGGCGGCTGGTTAAATCGGTCTTGCATCATTTCTCTCCGACGACCGACGACGACCAGATTCTTGCGATGGTGACGCACATTTTTTTTTTTTTACATACCGTATGATGTTTTTGGATTTTGTGGCTTTACAACTCGGTTGTTAGCTCAACCTAGTTTAGCACAACCTTCCCTCAACCTTCTTCCACGAGTGGCATAACCTAGCACAACCCATGCCTCAACCGACCTCAACCTTAACCACTGCGCATAGCCTTATAGATCTAAAATTGGATTAGGTGACAACTTTACTACATATTTCAACCCACCATTTAATAAAATAACTCAAAGTCATGAGAAATATACTTAATTATGTAAATCTTTTATATAATAAAGGAATTACATCATTTCGGTGTGATTTTGTCAATTCATTTTTATTGAAAAAGAAATTTGGCCAATAGAAGAGCTTGATTTTGCCACGTAAGCAAAATCGTGTGATGTGATTGGTTAATAAAAGTCAAAATTAAATTAATTTTGGTCAACCTTTAATTAAGTTGGTGGAGAAATTTGGTTGAGAAGAAAAACACATAAAAATATAGGTGTCAAATTTGTGAAAACAAAAACTTAAAAAAAGAAGGGATAATTAATAAAACTTTAGTGGTTAAATTTTTTAAAATTGTATAGAGTTAAGTGTAATATTATAAGTTTTCATGTTTTTTTAGTAACTTTAGAAATTAAACAAATACACCCTTATACTTTATACCCCCTATACTTTATAGCTTAAAAATGCAATATGTATGTTATTTTAAAACTCCAACATATAAATATACATAAGATTATAAATATCATTTTTTTTTTTACTATTTATGTTTACTAAGGACTCATTTATTTCATATTCAAAGTATGACAAATGTGGACACGAATTTGAATATTAAATACGGCTAAATTATTAAAAATGAGAATATAATTATCAAATTGTAAGTACGAGCTACTCTAATATGAATAAAAAAAACGTGATTATACTTATAACAACTACTCATGTAATTTTTATTTATTTATATAAGGATATGTAGAAAAACATTTTTAAAAAACTTTAAGAAGTATATTTTAACTTCATCAACGTTTATTATATGCAACTAAACTCGCATCTTGTGTACATCATAATATCAATAGTGAAATTTAAATAAGAATATCAACATCTATATCAGCTACATATAGTTAAATCTTGAGTTATCTAAGAAAATTTAATTATACAAAATTCTAATGGATATTAATGGATAATGAAAAAACTCATGCATAAGTATATATTTATATGTAATTACTATTAAAGATACAATATTCAGTATTGATACAAAATAAATTTTTTTCATAACCCTGTGCGTGCACAGGTATTATAACTAGTTAAAGTTTTAATAGAATATACTCATCAACAATGGCAACTGGAAATATGTTATTTTAGTGTAGAACTAGAGCAAATCATTATTGTGATATATGACACTAATATTTTTAAAGAGATCAATCGCATGCTCGTTGGGTAAGAGATCAAAACGGGTGTTTAAAGGATTATTATTTGGTATTTTAGAGGATTATATTTTTTTGGTTAAGTTTTTTACACCCTAAAAGTTTCTAACATAACAAAGAACAAATTTTAACAACTCATTTAATATTGTGAAAAAAAGAGAGATTGATTAATAGTTAAATTAAAAACTCAATTACACCATTTTAAATAATTTAAAAATCTGATGAACCATTAATCATACTGTTATACTAAACAAATTATACAATCACGATGAATATTCAATTATCTTTCTATAGAAAAACATTTTGATATACTTTTGACAAACCTTTTTCTCGTTTTTTTTAAAGTTTTTATTTGAATATTGAAATTCGAATGACATGTGATTTAACAGTAATATAGTAGTTCGAACACTAAACAGCTGTACTAAAATTACCATAAGTGTTTAAGTTTTAATAAAAAAAACCTTACCTCGTTTTTAATCATATATTACACAATATATTTGAATTATAGATAATAGCAGCTCATTTATAAAACTTCCATAATCACATGTGATTGTGATCACATTCAGTAACAATCATATGTGATTTTATGTGTTTTATCAAACGTTGACGAATTAACAGCACTAATCTACAATTCGAAATATAATATGTTATATTTGGTTAAGAAGCTATGAATATATATTTTTCAAGAAAAACAAGGTGAAAGTTTTAAAATATTATAGAAAAATTTATGTCATTTTATTACATGTTTAGAAATTCAAATATATTCAAATTAGTGTTTAATCACATGTGATTTCTCATGCAACTTTTAACAATGAAAAAATAAAAATAAAAGTAAGATGAAAAAAACGGGAAAAAACGACAAAAAGAAATTGTTGAAAAAATACCAAAGTGCCCATCTATAGAAAAATTCAGATGCTCGTCGTGATAGTGTAATTTTTTCGCTTAACGATTAACGGTTTAAGAAAAATTAATTTTTGAAAATAAAAGAGGGTGGAATTGGGTTTGTTATCTAATATAAAATATGAGTGGCTAACATTGATCACATGGTATGTAGAGAAACTTTTGGTATATAAATAATCTTAAATCTGTATTTTTAGATATAAGGATTTTTGAGTAATTTAATATCGAGGGATGGTTTTTCCTATTGAGATTCAGTAACAACAGGATGTGGTGGCTTGATTTAGGCAGGTGGTGTTGGTCGGGTGTATGACAAGTGACAGGTCGGTGAGCGTGATGTTGATAGAATGGTGGTGGTGGTGCTATCAACGGGATAGTGGTGATGCTAACGAGGTGGTGGTGGTGGTGACAAATGAAGTTGAACAAGAAATTACGTTAAATAAAATGGTAGGCGTGGTGAAGTGGTAATTCTAAAAAATGAAGTTGAAGAATAAAGTAAGGCATGTTTACTATATTAAATGGTTAAGAGAAAAAGCCTTAATTAGCCTTTTAAAAGGGAGAGTAAGGCTTTGGTGAGTCTTCCAATTAAGACTCCCAAAATGGTTCCCTAGCATTCTAATGAAAACATTAAATGGAAAATATTTAGCGGAAAACAACATCATCTACAACAGAAGGCAGTAAAAGTAACAGGAAAAAAAATCTATATCAATCGAGTAACGCCTTTAATAAGAAAACTACTCGCAACTCTCATTCCCGACAGATACTTCATACAAATGCAAAAATGCATCATCAAATCCCTCTACATACAGATAAAAACCCTAACACATGAGTTCAACAATAGAGTATCAATCAAGTACCGTGTTTAGTAGAAACAAACTACTCACAACTCTCATCACCAACAGATACATCATACAAATACCAAAAAGCATCATCATATTAGTCTAATGTCTCAAACAAAAACCCTATCATATCATTTTAAAGTTTAAACAACAAAGCATATCATAACCTAATTACAAAGATGCCTATACGGTTTAAGGTTTGGTAAGCAAATTTTTTTCTATTATTTGGCAACCTTATACATTGGTTCTTTTTTAGTTTTAGTTACTTGGGAGAGCAACCGCTAGAAATGTACAAGTTTTTAGGCTCGATTGGACAAAGGAAAACGTCAAATTCAGCTTCGTGATCGGCATCTGTGACATGGTTACCAAATGTGTCCGGAAAGTGCAAAACTGAGATTTTTTGTGACAGCTCAGGGTATGGTGACGACCTCCCTCACGACCTCACAAGACCCGAGCGACGGCGTCACTACCCAAAGGTTGACACCGTCACACTATGGCGGTGGAGATTAAACCCTAAGATAGATGGTGAGCTGACGACATCACAAGCAAAGCATGATGCTGTCACAACCTATTTCCTATATATATTTAGACATTGTTTTCATTATTGGGTGTGGAACTTTAGAGGAGCTTTTGTACGCGAAACCTAGTAGACTTTTTTCAGGTTTTTATGCCTTTTTGGCCATTGAAGACCTCATGTATTGTTGAGATAAGTTATTCCGTAATCATTCAGTTTTGTTTACCCCTAATTGCTTGATTTTGTCTATTGCTTGTTTATCAATTGCTATGTTAAACTAAACTTAACTAGTATTTACTTAGGAATGCATGAAACCCAATTTGTAATACTTGATCTAGTGTCACTTGTTAGTGGGGTGTGTGTTAGGAGTTGAAACTGGATAATAATCATGGTTAGCTTGTATGTCAACTAAAACACGTCTATATGCGTATGTATTAGGTTATTAATTTGTATGGGTATTTATTGCATGCACTTAGTTATTGGGTAATTCGTAGGCAATCAGAAAAGTGGTATTCACTTAGGCTATTACATAGACATGCGTCTGACCAAACCACAACATGTAATAAGGAATACTCCATATTACATTAACAAGGACGTGAGAATGCAATAGATTAAGTAGAGCATGATAGGAAGTAATGCACCATAGGTAAATACGCTTTTCTCATATAAGAACTTCTCACCAATTTGCTTTTCTTACTATTTAATTTAAGCATTTAGCTTAGTTAGTAGTTTAAAATACAAACTCTCTCAAAAACCCGGATTTTACTTGTTTCAATTCAACATAACAAGGCCGAAAATAATCTTCCCTCGACCTTTAGACTTAATCTGACATACACTTCGAGCCTACCTCACTATTCCCTAGCGAACAATCACCCCCTCCCCCCGACTTATCTATCATATAATACAACGATCACGTACACTGCCTAAGAAGGTTATAAAAATAGTATGTTGCAATCTGACGCATCAATGATGCAAGTATTCCAAGCCTATATTAGGTGTATATAAGAAAATAAAATATAAATGCACAATAATTTTTATTATTCTCATGAAGAATATTAAATTTAGTGCAAATGTTTTATAAATGTGTCATATTTGTCATAATTTATTTTTCTGGTATCGAACAATTTTTTTTCCTTATAGGGGTACTTTTCTTTCAAATTTGTCCTTCTTAAGATACTTTGACATTTTTGCCCTTCGAAATAAAATTCCTATTAGCCGAGAAGCGCAAAAATGTCACAAAATACTCCCAAGAAGGCTGAATTGAAAGAAAAAGCACCTTTGTAAGGAAAAAAAATTGTTTGATACCTTGAAAACGAAAATGTGACAAGTATGATCCTTTAATAAAACATTTGCACTTAAATTTAATGTATTGTTGGATTTAACAAGAAAAAAGGTGTTAGCCCGAGTGAAGCTCGAGTTCTAGGATAACGTGTGTTCCATCGATTAATTAGTATTAGGTTATTAAAATACGTCTATATGCGTATGTATTAGGTTATTAATTAGTATGGGCATTTATTGCATGCACTTAGTTATTGGGTAATTCGTAGGCAATCAGAAAAGTGGTATTCACTTAGGCTATTACATAAACATGGGTATGACCAAATCACAACATGTAATAAGGAATGCTCCAACATTACATTAACAAAGACGTGAGAATGCAATAGATTAAGTAGAGCACGATTAGGAAGTTATGCACCATAGGTAAATACGCTTTTCTAATATAAGAACTTCTCACCAATTTACTTTTCTTACTATTTAATTTAAGCTTTTAGTTTAGTTTAAAATACAAACTCTCTTAAAAACCCGGATTTTACTTGCTTTCAATTAAACATAACAAGGCCGAAAATAATCTTCAGTCAACCTTTAGACTTAATCTGACATGCACTTCGAGCCTACCTCACTATTCCCTAGCGAAAAATCACCCCCGACTTCTCTATCATATATTACAACGATTACATACACTGCCTAAGAGGGTTATAAAACTAGTATGTTGCAATATGACGCATCAATAATGCAAGTATTCCAAGCCTATATTGCGTGTATATAAGAAAATAAAATATAAATACACAATAATTTTTATTATTCTCATAAAAAATATTAAATTTAGTGCAAAGGTTTTATAAATGTATCATATTTGTCACCATTTATTTTTCTGGGTATTGAATAAATTTTTTTCCTTATAAAGGTATTTTTCTTTCAAATTCGTTCTTCTTAAGGTACTTTGTGACATTTTTGTTTTTCGAAATAAAATTCATATCAGCTAAGAGGGGCAAAAATATCACAAAATATCCAAGAATGCTAAATTGAAAGAAAAGTACCCGTATAAAGAAAAAATTGTTTGATACCCTGAAAACAAAATAATAATGACAAGTATGATACTTTTATAAAATATTTGCGTTAGTGTATTGTTGGATTTAACAAGAAAAAAGGTGTCGCGGGCCAAAATTACTCGTTAAAACCAAAGTATCAAATTTTTTTTAATACTTGTGGGTCACCACACATGCACACATAAAACACCTTGACACATCACATGTACACATGTAATACTTTGACAAACATATATATCCTCTCCTAGCTAGGTTGTTCCAGAACTCACTTTTATTCCACCTCTTCAACCTTCAAACTCAAAGAACATTTTCATCATGGAACAACATCAACAACAAGTGATCACCAACAAAAAAGTAATACTAAAAGACTACGTTGTAGGGTTTCCTAAGGAATCCGACATGATCCTTAAAACATCGGAAACCATTACACTGAAGCTTCCTGAAGGCTCTAATGGTTTACTTGTTAAGAATCTTTATTTGTCGTGTGATCCTTACATGCGTGGTCGTATGACTAAAACTGAAGGCAGTTATGTCGACTCTTTTACTCCTGGTTCGGTATGTAACATTGTTTATGCAATTGTAATATTTTATATTTGTGTTAGAAAGTTTTTAATTTTTGATGACTTTAGATGCTAAACCCTGTTAAAAGCCTAAACTAGTTAATTCATTTTGGATCTGATGTGACTCTTTGAACCTAGACTAAGGTTAAGTTGTTTCCACTGAAAAATCTTTCAGCTGGCCCCCATCACTAGGCAACACCTTTGAAATATGTTTAAAATTTCTCATATGATAATTACAGCATTATTATTTAGGATGGACAGTACAGTGACAAAAAGTGAAATGGAAAAAAGTACAATTATTTATAAGAAACTATGTTTAAAGTACGAAAATAGTGAAAATGAATTAGTACTTTGGATCAGTCAATGGCGGAGCTAGAAAAATTTTCATGGGAGGGCCGAAACAAATTTTTTTGGGGAAATACATTAAATGGGAGGGCCGAAATAATTTTTTTTCCGGAAATATACATGAAATCGCGAAAAAATATACTAACGGGCTTAGGCCTTCCCCCCTTAATAGCTCCGCCCATGGGATCAGTTGAGGTTAACAATAAAGCCGTATGTAATTATGTGCCTTGTTTTTTTATAGTCGCATATAGAGTGTCTGCTTCTGTGTTGAAATTGTTGGGAGTTAGCACTTAACATAGCTGATACATAACACAATTATAGTTGTATATGAGTTACATGTATTTACTACTACTTTCATTTCAAAACTGGAGATAATGTATTGATATTTGGTCAAATGAGTTATTATTGCGGAAGCTGTAACTTGATCTAATCTTTACTACCTTGCAGCCTATAACAGGATATGGAGTAGCTAAGGTTCTTGAATCTGGGCATCCAAACTTTAAGAAAGGCGACCTAATTTGGGGATTTACAGGATGGGAGGAGTACAGCATTATCAATGATCCTGAAGGTTTATTCAAGATTGAACATACCGATGTGCCTCTTTCATACTATACCGGAATTCTTGGTATTATTTATGCTTAAACCGTTTGTAGTTGTTTTATAACCTTGTGTTTAACTTCTGACATTTTTCTTTTGATGTTTATCTAGGTATGCCCGGTATGACCGCTTATATTGGTTTCTATGATATCGTGCTCCAAAGAAAGGAGAGTATGTCTTTGTTTGGCTGCTTCAGTGCGGTTGGGCCTGGTTGGGCGCTTGCTAAGTCGTCAGGATGCTATGTTGTTGGGAGTCTGAGATGCGAAGGAAAAGGTTCGTCCGTTTGACATTTTAGCATACTTTATACTTATATGATTAATGAGCTTATGTTAATTTATCTCCACTATAAAAGATAGTTACGTTAGCTTATGATTCCGTCTTCTGCTTGGAGGTGTATGACGCAGACACATCAAGTATTTCGTCATATTGTTTAAAACCTGAATTATTGTTTTCTTTCGTCTTGATATGTTTTTATGTGTGCTTTATCATCCAAGGTTGATTTGCTGAAGAATAAATTTGGATTTGATGAGGCTTTTAACTACAAGGAAGAGCAAGATCTTGACGCGGCTCTGAAGAGGTTTGTTAGAACCATAGCTATCAAAGAGAATAAAGCAAAACCATTGTCAGATTAGTTATTTGTAGGAGCGGATAAACAAGTGGGTTCCAGCAATGGTCAAAATGGGTTTAAGTCAAAATATGTAGCTTTTTAGTGTAGGTCAAAACGGGTCAGGTTGGGTCGACATGTCAACCAGTTTTTTTTGTTCAATTTTTTATAAAAAAAATTAGATTATTATGAGACTGCAACTGTAAGTTGCTTATAACACGTTCGGCAAATTTTATCATGTTTAACCATTTCATCCATGTGACTCATTCAATGGTTTTTTTGGGTAACATTTGACCCCATTATCCATAGAATACAATAAAAGCGACTCGTTTCCATATAAATATTTTGATTGCATCTCTAGTTTTTTAAGATGGTTCTTTTTATGTTTCAGGTACTTTCCCGAAGGAATTGATATTTACTTTGAGAATGTTGGTGGAAAGATGTTGGATGCAGTACTGTTGAACATGAGACTAAACGGGAGAATTTCAGTTTGTGGGATGATCTCACAGTACAATTTGGAGCAAGGGGAGGGGGTGCGTAACCTTATAACCCTGTTAATAAAACGTGTGCGCATGCAAGGGTTCATTGTGTTTGATCACTATCACAAGTACCCAAAGTATCTAGAAATGATTATACCCCTAATTAAAAATGGCACGATAAATTACATAGAAGACATTGTAGAAGGGCTCGAGAATGCACCCGCGGCTTTGATTGGTCTGTATCATGGGAAAAATGTTGGGAAGCAAGTGGTGGTCGTGGCGCGCGAGTGATGTTGGATGGTTAATGACAAAAACAGTAATAGGTGTTTAAGTTGGTACGTTTTATGTTTTAATAGTATAGTCAAGTTACTTTAATTGGGCAGAGGCCATGGAAGTCTGGAAGTCTGTAAATAAATAAAAGCCCATGTATAGCAATTAGTTAAGGACGGTTAAGTAGGGTTGTGTCGCTTTGTTGAAACGGTATAACTACCACAAAGGCAACGTTTCATAAAGTATATATAGTCTAGGGTCTGTAACACTTAAATCATCGAATAACAGTTGTAGTTTGTATATGCTTTATTGTTTTCGTTTCACACAAACACACACACATTCATCCAAAGATTATCACAATGAGTGGCATGAAGAAAACCCAGGAACCTAAAACCAAGAAGTGATCAATGTCTTTAGGCTAAATGGTGTTACTATGAATACTTTTTGGTTTGATGTCAAAGAGAGTGGGATTGTAAGGAATAAATTTGTGCAATATGTGGTCATTGTGATGTCAGGTGTGATGTTGCCTTGATACATATATATGTTACAAGTAGTTATTAAATATACAGTTTTGGTGTTAAATAAACCTGAAATCACAAGCTTTCATATTTAGGATGCACATTTTTTCCTCATTTTTATCCATCTTTTACACACGCACATTTTCAAAACTAAGGTTCAAAACCGCGCCTCGGGGCTTAGTCTTAATTTTCATCTTCATTACCGCCTTATAGCGTGAATACACTCTAGATATACTTGGCGTACCTAAAATAGTATGAACTGATCTCAGTTTCAACTCATTCGTTTCACTTTTGCCCATGACAAAAAGTAAACAAGGAGTTCGTCATTACAAGGAAAAGTAGCGCATTCGAGGAAGGCTTAGGCGAGGACATGTCCTCGCTAAAGGCCACTACACGACAAAAAAACCCGAGTTTCAAACTTTGACTGTGCAAGAAAGATGAGAAAATTTTGACCAAAACCTTTGGCAAAGAGAAGTCCTTGTCAAAAGTTTGACCATATTTCATTTTTTTTCTTCTATTTCATTTTCGCTAATTATTTCCCTCTATTTTTTATCGCCAAAACGCTTGGCGATGACATGTCCTCGCTAATACTCTGGTGGGCCCGACTTGTTTATAGAATAAAAGATTATTTAATTAGTTAATATATCTAATTAACTTAATTATATGTAATTAGGCTATATCCTCACCAAAAGTCTAGGGGGCCCGGCCAATAACTTTGACTGAGAAAATTGGTGGGTCCCACGATATCATAGTTAAAACACTAAAAAATCCTCGCCAAAGCCTTTAGCGGCGAGTGTGTAGCGAGGACATGTCCTCGGCAATACCCTTAAAAGTCCTCGCTAGTAGGCTCGATTGGTGCACTGACAAAGAATGTGTTGTATATATTACGTGTATTGCTATTAGAGACAAATAAACCATAACATAAAACATAAAAGTGTAGAGAAACGATACCGTAAAATTTTGAATTGTTGAGACACAAAAACACAAGTAAGGAAAATGTTGAGGCCTATGATGCTCACAGTTTCCTTAAGACAGATTCGTCCTCTCCACGGTGCTTGAGAATCGTGAACGTCTATCTCCCAGGATACAACAACAACGGATAACTCCGTTAGCACAAACGGGTTATCAAGGCGAACCAAAACCGTGCCTTCACTCTATTACGAACCGGACACACAAGGTCGGATGAATGTTAAACAAATGGAGAGGAATAAGTTGTGTTTCTTGGTGTATGGAAATGAGAGGAGAGCTCTCAACTTATAGGAAATGGAATTGAAAGAAAACGGTCATAATTAATTAAACAAAATTAATTTTACTAATGTCTCATGAATTGGAATAAAACCACAAATTAATTTTATTTTCAATTCGCATTAGTACACATGATGACAAACATCAATTGTCATTCAACTCCTTTGACCACATTTTCCAACAATCCCCCACATGAATGCAATTGATAAAAGAAAACAAAATATAAGACTCGATGATGTAATAGAGTTTTGCAGTTGATATTTGCATAAGATAGGTAGGTGATACCCTTTGAACCTTCCCTCGTGAAATATACTTAGCCTCCTAGCGACCAGTAGAACTTGATGTCTTTGAAGCGTCCATTGTTTGTGGAGCGACAATATATATTCACACAAATATCTCCTTGACACATTTTGGTTCTCATAGTTATGTTCGTTATGGTCATGAACATTAGCCTTGGTTCTGCGAGTTTGTTAAGAATTGCGCCCCACAATTCCTTGGGCGACCCACTTCTCTCCATAGGTGATTCTCCATTAATCATTAAAAGCCATATGCTTAACCTCATATTGTCATTTGTCATAGGAATGGACTAGGAAGTTTACTAACTCCTTAAATAAATGTGGAGTTTATTACTCCCCAGCGTTGACCTCATTTTATACAAGTAGGTTGTCTATTGAACCCGGATCTTGGGATCTCCAGTCGGTGGGTTAGGTTTTCCTTCATATAAACTTTTCAAGGGCTTTAGTCACATTCCTCTTCACGACTTGCTAACTAACTCTCACATTTAGCTTTTCACAAGCGGATCCGCAAGCTATTCTATGACTTCATATTGTCAATAGGGATAACCCATCTTTGAGTAGTTGTTGTATCGACATAATATGTTTGTACAAATTTGAGTTTCGTGCAACTCTAAATATATTATGCTCTAGGTAATTCTTGAGTATTCCAACTAGGTACGAACTTCATGTTTGTTGACGTTCTTTTGAACTCTAGCTAGGCCGGAATCCCCCACTTGGAATTTATCTCAAGAATTTTCTAGAAAGGTTCTCTCTTTCCATGTATTAATCTTGTTTATAAGTTTTTTTTCTCACATGGATATGACATCAAGATCCTTAGTAATTTGTCACTTCACAAGTTTCATACTAGTGTATGCAAACTTTTTGAATGTCTTAAGTTAATTATTTTCCGTATCATAATTAACAGATTCCAAATCTAGCATGCTATAGACCAAGGAATCAAGCGTATGACAGAAGATGCATCATTCTGATTACTCATAGCTTCATCTACTAACATTCTTCTTTTAGACAAATCCACCTTAAACCACACATGTTTTAGGAGGATCCCATAAGTTATATGTGTAAGTCCTACACTTATAACATGTCATTCCAATTCACTTGTGATTATATATAATCACATTTAATCTCTTATCATTATATGATTATCACAATTTATTATGTGATTATAATCACATAAAATCAATGTGTAATCATTTTACACAATCAAAATATGTTCAACTTAGCGAATGGATAATAGCTCACATTGGATGACAATCACACAGTTCAAGTTAGTTACATAAACCAACATAATTTGTTGTCATCATGTGTGTTCTTTCTTGACATTTCACAATGTCCTACACGATTATACTCAACACATCGTCATTTCTTACATATGACAAACCGTTCGATTATTAGCAATATGAGTTATAACAAGTCTTGACGATTTTTCATCTTTCTAGAATAACAAGTAGTTTGATTATTCGCAACAATATTCTCAACAAAATATTTGAAACATCCAAACTTCCAATACTCGATACAAAATCGAGTGACTTGTATATTCTTATGTAACAAAATTAGTTGTACAAAACCGCACCAAACAACTTTAAATAGGCACTACTTTGCCACAAATGTTTTGCACCAAATGAAACAAACAATTTTGCGTTGAACATTGTACAAAATATCAGGTAATTTTGTATTATAACAACCAAAAAATGTTGTACTAAACAAATCAAATGTATGCCTCTAAACAACACAAAAAAAATTGTTGTATTAAAATACAAACAACGATCAAATGATTCTTTTTTTTTTTTTCTTAAAATCAAGTTTAAGATATTTACCTAATCACTGTAAAAAGAAAAAAATTGGTGCAAAACTCAATTTGTTTAGTATGAGAAAAGACATTTTCTCGCAACAATGCACATGAGACATCAACTTGTCCAAAATGAATTTCTATATCAAAATAGAAATTGAATGGCTTATCAATTTAAGCTCAAACTTTCTACAAATCAAGTTTAAGGTCTTAGCACCTAACGTAAAAAAAAAAAGTTGGGTTCTAGTATTCATTTATTATGAAAATTATAATAATAATAATAAATAAATGCATTGTTCTTTTCACGACGGTGCAACCGTGACAACAAATGCTTTGGAGTCCAAATAACATCAAAAACACATTCAAAATGAATGAGTTTATTATACCCAACATCAAGGCATGAATTAAATGCTAGTTACTCAAATGAGCATCATAAGAAAAAATCACAAAAGAAATACTAGCGTTATTCTCCTTTAATGAAATCAAATACCATCTTAGCAGTTTCAAAGTATCTTGAATAGTTATGTTGTTTACATTTTACACATAGTGTAATAATAATAACAAAACCTTGCAACCCAAAGGCTGTTTCATGTTATATATCGTTCGCACAAGTCACCTATAAACATAACTTAATTAAGTGACAACTTATATATACTCCTTTGATGCTTCTGTTACGCTTGTCATTTATTTGAACTACCAAATATTCCTTTCAAAACCAAATGTTTCTTTCAAAGATCATTATCATAATGAGCATCTTATTAAACACCAAAAACGTTTTATAACTCATCACCTAATAACTCATAAGTCATTTAGTGACATTCATTATCAATACAAATTAAATTCCATGCATGAAAGAAATCAATTATGTAAGAAAACGTAATATTTGTTCCACATCTATTTATTACCAAATAAAATAAGTTTGACCACTTCCTTTTAATGTCACCATTTATTATTAGGAAATCATTGTAAACTCTTTTAGGTAGAAACTACAGAGTCACTTGCATATGCATTAAACTAGCACTACAACAATTTTACGTGTATCTAGCTAAACACTTTCGAAAACAATTCTTTCTAAATGTTTTATCCGAACATAAAATAAAACCAACAGCTATGAATACTCCTAGTAGAGGCACGCCGTATCTCAAACACACTTAGAAATCAAACAAGGCTTTCGAACAAAGTTCATCTATCCAACAGTGTCATAGCATGCAAATTCAATTCTTTCTCCAAAATGATAAACCACTCATGCGTAATTGTAGTCAACTAGTCATAAGCAATATAAAAAACTTTCATTTGACTAGTGAAGTGAAGCAGTTTAGTCTCGGCATCAATCAAGATATAGATATCAAACAGATTTTCAAAATATATTTTGTTTAGTATCCAAAATATTTAGCATCAATTACTCACGTGTAATATTAAAAATAGCTAAATAAAGAGTAACATAATCAAAGCAAAACACCTTTAGTTTTTCAATAACGAAACACTATTAATAAAATAATCTCAAAAGTTAAGTTTCACTCTAATGTTTCTAGTATGAACAACTGTCTTTAGTTAATAGCAACACAAGAATCTGTCTTAAGATTGTTGTATATATTACGTGTATTGCTATTAGAGACAAATAAACCATAACATAAAACATAAAAGTGTAGAGAAACGATACCGTAAAATTTTGAATTGTTGAGACACAAAAACACAAGTAAGGAAAATGTTGAGGCCTATGATGCTCACAGTTTCCTTAAGACAGATTCGTCCTCTCCACGGTGCTTGAGAATCGTGAACGTCTATCTCCCAGGATACAACAACAACGGATAACTCCGTTAGCACAAACGGATTATCAAGGCGAACCAAAACCGTGCCTTCACTCTATTACGAACCAGACACACAAGGTCGGATGAATGTTAAACAAAATGGAGAGGAATAAGTTGTGTTTCTTGGTGTATGGAAATGAGAGGAGAGCTCTCAACTTATAGGAAATGGAATTGAAAGAAAACGGTCATAATTAATTAAACAAAATTAATTTTACTAATGTCTCATGAATTGGAATAAAACCACAAATTAATTTTATTTTCAATTCACATTAGTACACATGATGACAAACATCAATTGTCATTCAACTCCTTTGACCACATTTTCCAACAGAATGTTCATGCATTTTTAAAGTTATTAAACTGCACCAGTGATTTGGTTATAAGGATGGTTTAATTTTGCAATGTACTCTTTTCATAATATTTGAACCCTTTTAATCTTATCAAAATATCAAGATTGCATGGTCATAACACAAACATGCATGTTAACTCAATCACATCCGCTTATATATATAAGCTAATAACTCAACTATATAAGCTTAGCCAAACACTAAATTACGTTTATGTTTATAATATAAAGCTATAATTACTAAGCTCATAAGCCCCTTAAATAAGCTTAAATAAACACCAATCAAATAAGCATTACACAAACACCCAGTCAAGAAAAGGGTGTTAGCTAAATGAATCAGCCCTATTTATTTTGCAAACCAACAACAACAGCAAATATCTTATATATCAAACTTAATAAAAGTGTTGGACCGTTGATGCATGTTTTACTGACCAGGTTTTAATATTTATAATTTCTCGTTATACCTATGGTCTACCCTAATGCACTAACGGGCAGTGTACCCGGTCGTGTGTAGTGTAGTATTTCGGTAAAACCGAGGTCGTCCCAAGAGCTATGTATGCGGATTTAAACTAAGTCAATAGATTTTAATACTCTCTCCGTCTCAATTTAATTGCTAGGAGAGAGAAATCACAAAGTTTAATAAAAGTGGAGCCACTTTCATTTTCAACCACACGAATAGAATATTCCCTCTTTAGATTCTCTAGTTTTTACTAAAAAAGGAAAGTGGACAATCTTTTTGTGACATCCAAAAATAGAAATATGGACAATTAAACGGAGTATGATTTTGATATTGAATTAACTAATTAACTACTAAGGTAAATAAAGGCGAGGGTTGTGATCAATAGAGGAGAGGGGTGCTAACCTAGATATTCATCCTAACTAGTTATGTCTACGTCTAATTACTTCAGGTGGGGTCAAAGTCCATAGGACAACATTTGGTCAGTTCGTTCTAACCTATCGGCAAAGGGTCCCACTAGAGAAATCAGGTGACTCGTCATAAGTCCAGTTGTTCTTAGTCCCCTAAGCCAAGTCATTAAGTACCGCTACATGCTAGTTTCATAACAATGAGTGCCCGGGCGCTAGCATCTTAAACACTCATCCCCGACCTCTTAAGTTCATCCAAGCGGTAGGTGATCGGTTGGTCAAATCGCACAAGCGAAAAAGTTCGTCATTGGTCATATCTTACCCTTCCCACTCGATCCACCTACTTAGGGTCGGGTTGGTCATATCTCCTAAGTAACTAGCCACTACCGCCATTCAAAACCACCGAAACAATGGTAGCTACCAACAAACTATGCATGCATACACTCAAAAATAATTATACGGAAGCATGTAAACGCAAACAAAACAATTAAGGAAATATAACTAGGCCAGCACCAGAGGTGCTTAGCCGCTCATATTAACTAGAAAAATCGATTCAATGTTTAACATTACGAAATACATGAATTGAAAGTAAAGAAAAGATAAAATGCTAATGCTTATCGTAGGGTAGTGATTTCTCTCTTGGAGATAGCTCCGTAAGCTCCTCTAGATCTGCCATCGACTTCTACTCACGTTCACTTAGTGTTGTGTGGGAAATGGCATGCTTTGAAATGCTGGAATTCATGGGGTATTTATAGGCCAGATCTGGTTACGGCGTAACTAATCTTAAGAGTTACGCAGTAACATACAATTCTTCGTATTTTGCAATGAAAATCTTTGGTTACTGGTAGTAACTACGGAAGGAGTTACGCCGTATGTTTAATAAATCTTGGTTACACGTGGTGGAGACAATAGTTACGGCAGAGCTGCGGTGCCGGAACCTCATTTGACCTAGTTGGTTACGTCGTAATCTTTGGGAGAGTTCGCCGTAATCTTACATGAGTTGGTTTCGAGCCACGCCGCCATTCGGCGTAATGTGAGAGAGAGTTACGCCGTAACTTCTTTAAAATGAGCATACTATGATATATCTTCAATAAACTCTCCAAATCCGCGTCTCTTTAGCTCGATGCTCGTATTTTACACGAAAGTGAAATATAGAGGAAAACAAGCGCAAATCCATATAAATGATATAAAATACGGGCATTATCGGGGGAAATTGACACTTAATATTCAGGACTATTTGATGTTATCAACCGTTTTATGGATCTATGATCTTTAACCTAGTCAAAATATACCAGAAAAACAGAAAAATACAATGAAACTTTGAAACTAAATGCTTTTATTAAAATTTGTCATCATACTTGTTTGTTTACATGCTTTCCTATTTAAAAAAAACGAAAAGGTACAAAATGAAGGGTTGTGATGGTTCAAATGAACCAAGGGATGTGTCCCTTCAGGCATAACTGTCAATAAGTGTTTTCCTAACTGCTAAAAACTAACTTCATAACTGTCGTTGACTTTTACTCCTGGTTTGACTTTTTGGTTTGACTTATGAGATTGGGATTAACCCAATATTCTCCCCCTTAATCACAATCGCTTTGTCGTAGATTTTCGGTAGTGCTTGAAACTGCCAATAAGAGGGTTGGTTCTAAATCTTTTTCGATGAGGTTTGTCTCTTCTTGTCTTTGATATCTTCGATCTCTTTTATGGCAATGTGAGGCATAATGTCCATATTCATTGCAACCATAACATTTACTTTTCTAAAATCTCTAGGCTTTTTTGTTGCTTCATTGTAATCTTGTGAGAATTTTTCTTCTTCACGATTTCGGCTATGTGGTGGAATGTATCATCCTTTTCCTTGATTATCATAGTGTTGTCTTCGACCATTGTTGTTGTGTTTTACAAATAATAGTCTGTCTTGATCTTCGAATGCTCTTCCTTTCTTAGCCTTTACCCTTTCTTCGAAGGTTTTCAATCTACCAATAGCTTTGTCTAGAGTATTGCTCTATGGATGCGACAATTTGAATGAATCTTTCAGGTACAGAATTTAGCAATTTTCGTACGTGAGTTGATTCATCAAGTGTTGATAAAAGACTTGTCATTTTTGACGTAATACTTGTCATCTTTACGGTGAATGAATCGATAGTGTCATCTTTCTCCATTTGTAATATCTCAAATTCGGATTTGAGTGTTTGTAGTTTTGCCTTTTGTACTTGATCCACTCCAATATTTCTAGTCTTTAATGCATCCCAAACTTCTTTTTCGCTTTTGCAATTTGCCACTTGTAATACTTGATCTTCGGGTAGTGATTGGAATAGATATGCCAGTACGGTTTTGTCTCTTTTATCATTTACTTGAGTCTCAGTAGTAGGTTCTACCATTTCCCAAAGACCATTTGCTTGTAGTATGATCTTTATTCTTATAGACCATATGGTGTAATTTGTTGAATTTAACACGGGACATTGAAAGTTTAGGTTATCTAATCTCTTAATTTGACTATTTGCTTCACTTTTTCCCATTCTGATATAATACTCTTATAAAACTTTTGAAACTTTTGTAAATAACTTTATAAATCTTTAAAGACCTAACAATGTAAAACTTAAAATCTTTTAAACTTTTAAAACTTTATAAGAACTTAAAAACACTTTGAAACTTTAATCTTTAAAACTTGTAAACCTTAAACTTTATATATATATATTACTTATCTTAAACCTAATAAGTAAAATCTTTAAAAAAAAACTTGTTTTCTTATCATAAACGAAATAAGAAAAATCTTAAAACTTGTTTCTTATCATAAACCTAATAAGAGAACTTGAAACTTTAGTATCATAAACCAAATAAGAAAAATCTTAGAAACTTTAAAACTATTAAAAACTTTTCTTATCATAAACCAAATAAGAAAAAAAAAAAAAAAAAAAAAAAAAAAAACTTTGAAACTTAGAGCGTCTTAAAAACTTAATACACTTTATAAACTTAAATCTAATTGAAACTCAAAAATGCTTTAAAACTTGAAACTAAAAATAACTTTTCTAAAACAAAATCTATATAATATATAAAAAGTAAAATAGAGGTTGTTTGTGTAATATTGGGAACTTGGTGGGTTAAGAAATAAACCCGTAGTCCACTTTTTGTGAATATGTTCCTTGTGATGCCTAATATACTTTGCGCTTTTTTTTTTTTTTTTTTTTTTTTCTTGGAGATAAAACTCATCTCTTCTTCTTACGAGAATAAACACTGTCTCTTTCCTTTGAGACTTAAAGCCCTTCTTCTAAAACTGATGGTTGACTGTCGATTAGTGGCTTGGTTAACCTCTTCTTCTCCGGTTGGTGTGTTCTTTGCGAGCACTTGGGATCCCACAGAAGCAAAACTAGGGTTTCGTTGATTTGGGGTTTTTTTTTTCTAACTGTGTAAGATTTGGGCTGTTGAAGATGAAATTGAATCAATTGATGATTCAATTAAAGGTTCTGGGCTTGATTCTTTAAAGAACAGGTGTGTTTGTTCCTTGTTTTTTAATCGATTTGCCCTTTGATGATTTTCGTGTTATCTGAATTTGGTATGGGTTTTTTTCTTGTTTTGAATCGATTAGTTATCATTTTTGTAACCGTATCTAATCCTGATGATTATAATGAATTGGATTGGGCTATGTTTTGGTATGAAGTTCTTGGCTGAATTTTACAAAATAAAAACAAGATGAAAACTTTCTCGATGCGGTTGATTGATCACCAGCGTGATTGATCCTCGGTGACGATGAGTATGTTCTCTTGATGAGATTCGGAAACACAAAGATGATTTCTTTGATTTGTGTTTCGTTAGAATTTGCAAAAACGTTTACCAAAAGAACAGAGTTGCTTCGATTCAAAATAGGGAAAAAAATACTTGGTATATGATAATTTGGTTAGGATGACCAAACCTGCTGTGATACCAATTGTTGGACCGTTTTATGGATCTATGATCTTTAACCTAGTCAAAATACACAAAAAAAAAAAACAGAAAAATACAATGAAACTTTGAAACTAAATGCTTTTATTAAAATCTATCATCATACTTGTTTGTTTACATGCTTTCCTATTTATACAAAACGAAAAGGTACAAAATGAAGGGTTGTGATAGTCCAAATGAACCAAGGGATGTGTCCCTTCAGGCATAACTACTAATAACTGTTTTCCTAACTGGCTAAAACTAACTTTATAACTGTCGTTGACTTTTACTCTTGGTTTGACTTTTTGGTTTGACTTATGGGATTAACTTATGAGAATAAGATTTTTTTTTTTTTTTTTGAGCGGCGGTTTGGTGCGGTGGGTATCTTGCGTGCCACCAAGGCACCAAGTCTCGACCAGTTCGAATCATCTCACGAAGAGAATAACAACCCCAACCTAACCATCCGGTTTCCCATTAAGGGCTTCAAGGCATCGTATTAGGATTCGAACCCTTGCTAATTCGGTAAAATCCCGGATGGGGAATAGCGAGTCGAACTCCTGACCTCCCACACATGGAGACTATAACCGGATGCATCAATCCAACTGAGCTGGACATCACTTGCATGAGATTGGGATTAACCCAATAAAAAGTAGCCAATTTACAAGATTTTTTGAAAAGTACATTTATTAAACGTTCAATAAAAAGTATAAGGACGGTGAGACATACCACGATTCATTGTTGGAACCTTGATTATGTGTGTGTTTGTGATAATTGAGTATTTGGAAGACAAAGTGTGTGTTTGGATAATTGATGGTGTAGTCAGGTTTGTGTTTTTTGAGAGAGATTGGGTGAACAATTATTAAGGGATCAAACGCGCAACTGATTTGACTTGAAAAAGACCGAAATACCCTCGTTAAAAAGTCCACCAACGAGAAAATTTAAGCGGTGTTATGTATAACACGGTTTCGAGGACCAAACCGGTCACCATACGTACACCCAAAACTTGACTAGCCGTGCAACAAAAGTCAAACGGAGGACTAAATGTGGTTACGGGGTATAGTTTGGGGACGAACAGTGTAATTTACCTTTAAAAAAGTTACCAAAACTAAAGTGGTCATGCATATTTTTCAGAATATTTAGTGGAAACATTGTTAAGTCAACTATTTCATTATAACATTGTTATACTTTATGTGAGAAAGTAAATAAAATATTGAAATTTAAGTTTTAACGCGGTTTTTGTGGTTTCAACATTACTCATTTATAAAATTTTCATGTTTTAAGCAAAAATAAATATTTTTGCTTTATACATAATAGAGATTTGTTAAAGAATATAAACAACATGTGATTTGTAACTGTGACAAGCTTACTTTTCTTTGTTGAAAATTTTGCACATGCATGTCCCAGTTTTCACCTAATACATAAGATATAGTCATATCCACCATCCGTAATTCAATTGTGCTTCATGCATGAAATCCTTGATTCATTCCTAATTCATGACTGTTTTCCGACTTCTGATCAGCTCGAACTACTGCCTTGTCTTTTTAGAATAATTCTTGTTCATTTCTCACATGTATTGGGCAACTAATTAACATTGACTTAACATAATTCATCCCCGTGATTATTCTCTTTCATTATTTTCAATCTTAACAAAATAGTAGTCCTCATCCACAGGGTGTGATTTTCTACATCTTACTTCTTCGATCGGTCGAACTCACACTTCAGACGTAGGGGCAGATCTACTTGGAAGAGGGTATGTAAGTGCATATGTTGCGTAAATTATTGCTAGTGTAAAAAGATCCGGAATTTTTCAAAAGTAACCACAAAATACACAAAATATTTATGACTGCACACAATATAAATGACAAGAACAACGTGAGTGCACACCTTAATCTAAGTTGGCATTGTTGAAAAAAAACGCTTCTGGTCTTTATTTCAGCAGCATTCTCTAAAAAGAATGAGTGAGTAATAGGGCATATGATGTAGGTCAATTTTATGTTTTTTTTACTAGCCCGATTATGTTTTACTCTATTTGAGAGACAACTTGGGTCGACCTAATTCCTCTTGTGGAAGCCGAATCGACTTAATTTGCACTCTCACTTAAACATATTAGATATTTTTAGTTCCTTGTGTTAATTTTGGATTCATGGTTATTTGAAGATTGGACAGCTCATTTAGGATTTATGAACCAAGATTTGTAATAATAACTTTTACGCATGTCCATTATATTATTTAATATCTATTTTGTTATATGTGACGTAGATTGTTATAGGAAGATATTGAGAATTTCATTACCCCAACTGAAAACTGCAACTCAAAAACCGATTTTCATCTTACAACTTTACTAAAAATCGTGCATACCTTGCTCTGGATTCTTGGATCCACCTTTGTATTATTGTTGTTGTATTATTCAAGTCAAAACGGAAGATTAAGGGGACACGACTATAATCACAATGATTGGGAGTATTTGTGATTCTGCCCATTTTTAAAAAAGAAATGATAGAGAGACCTAAAGTTAGGCTTAAACTTAGACCTAAAATCAAGTGTCATCAACTTAATGGGTTGCAACATAAGTGGGTCCCTGTCTGTAGCCATCATGATAATGCCACTTATTTTTAAATCCAAGTTTAGGCCTAACTTTAGGTCTCTCTATCATTTCTCTTTTTAAAAAGCAGCTTCTATAATTGTGGACCACCTATTTTTTTTATTTTTTTTTTGAACAAGTGGAGCACCTGTTCAATCCATGTGATCCTCGTGATCAATGAAATTCCAATAACTAGATAATATTATATGGAAATACCTTTAACAGCAGTAAATATATTACGAATATTCCATAACACTATGAATTTTGAATTTTAGCTATCCAAAAGCAATATAGATTTGTATTCCTTTTAAAGCGTACACGAGCCGATCGAGTAGTGCAAAACTTGAGCTTGACTCGAATACTAAAACTCAAGCTCGATGTAAGTAGGTGTTGATCATAATCTGGCATGATTTGGATTCAACGACTCTCTTTGGCCGTTAGTGCGTCTTCGAGCACAGAGGCCTGTCAACAAAGAGAACCGTTAGGAGTGGACCGGAGCCGTGGCCGGGGTCCACCTCAACGATCAAGTTAGTATCTTGTTGTGGCATAGTAAAAGTGATAGGTTTAGAGATAACTGCGTGTGTATATATAGGCATGGATTAGGGTTTAGGCGTGAGTAGGCGGCGATCTGGGGCGACCCATTCTGGCCCGGTCAGGACCATACGTCAACAAGCCCCCAGTCTAGTATGAGATAGCACATAGCTATGTTATGCTAGACTTAAGTTGATAGCGGCGTGGGTGAAAGTGGAACCCGTATCTTTGCATCACGGGTGCGCCGTGCCTTTTGTACCCGATGGCGGCCTTAACATGGTGCGACGGAAGACGATGCTTCAGAGCATAAGTCTGTACATCTTGGCGACAAAGAGGTGCGACGAAGCGTGTACACGCGCATAAGTCGTTGTCTGGCGGCAAAGAAGCGCTGACGAGCGTGCTTCTGCGCATAAGTCTTGCCAAGCTAAAGATGTGCGACGAAGGCGCGTCACAAGCGTAAGGCGACAAACAACGATCGGTCTTGGCGACAAAATGTCGCGGCTGCAGCGAAGTCTTTACAACCAACGGAGGGCGTCTCCCTGCGGCATGTTGGTGCGAATACTCAAATTCGTCTTGATCTGCTTCCAAATATACTGCGTCAGCGGAAACAATGGTAGGATGTACCACGGTAGCCCCCAAGTTTGATGGTGCTACTCGTGTGAGCATTAAACTTATATATGCTGCGTAAAACACTTAATGCAAACATTAAAGCATATGCCGCGAATCGCGACATATAAAACTTAATAAATTAAAACAATAGGCGGTAGCAGCATGAATAATAAGTGCGCATAGCATAAAAAAATATATATATACAACCTATCGTGAGGTTTTACAAACTACATAAACAATTGTTTGTATAAAATAAAACCTATCGTGAGATTTTGTTTATTTTTAATGTATATATAAAACTTGGATGGATGTACCGTGGCGCGGCCAGCAGATACGAAGGATTTATCTTAACCGCGTAGACTCGAGCGTTTACGGATGATCGCGATGTTTATACCACGGCCTTTGGTCCGGCGCATCATAGCGATTGGCTAGCATCGTGGTTTCGGCGTCTGCGTTCTCTGCGAAAATGTCCGAGCGCGGCTAATGCGGGTAGATTTATCGCGACTGCGTTGTTCGGCGCTGACAGGCGCACTCAACCGTAAAAAGCGATTCTGCGCGGAATTTATCGCGGCTAAAAGATAAAATAGCTCCGATCGTGCGGGCTTTTCTGAGGTCCAATCGTGCGGACTAAAATATAAAATAGGTCCGACCGTGCGGACTTTTCTTTTCTTATATCTTACGTAAAGAAAGAATAAACTTATTCGTAAATAAGGATATTTTGATAGCAATACGCAATAATAACGTGATATTTTAACGTGATATTGTATTCCATATATTTATTCCATGTAGGACCATGTTTAGATTTATCATAAATAATATCACTGTAACAGACGTAAAGTATTAAAGCGTGGCTACTGTAAAGCATTAATTGCAAATACGTTATGATGTTTATTCACTGTGTTGTCATCCATAGCGTATTAAAGCATGATCGATTATAAAGCGCGCATGGCAATCGATTACATTAATTACGAATGATATTTTAAATCAATCGATTATAGGGATTTAGAGTTACCGACTTTAGAAATTGATTTCTGCTTTCCGGTAATATGTGAACACGAAACTTGTTTATTCGTGGTCCCACGGATGGCGCCAACTTGTTGATGCATAATCTGGCGCGGACTGGATTCAACGACTCTCCTTGGCCGTTAGTCGTCTTCTCGAGCCCTAGTAGACCTGTCAACATGGGGCAATAATGAGTATGGTTTACAATATAAATAAAGATACAACATGCTAAACTAATATACGTGCTTGGCCTAATACAAACTATGATATACAATACGAGTTCACTAACAACCCCTCGCAGTTAGAGCGGCAGAATGGAGAACGGTCAAACTGGTCCAAAGTCAGCAAATAATGCATACAGAAGTCCCTTAGTGAAAATGTTGGCATACTGATAACGTGAGGGAAGATGCAAAACAGGAACATGTCCAGTAGCAACCTGATCCTGAACAAAATAGATGTCAATCTTGATGTGATTCGTGCATTGATGTTGCACGGGATTACAAGACAAATACACCACATTGACATTATCACAATAAACAATAGTAGCCGAATGTAAAATAGAATGAAGCTCCCTAATAAGATTTTTTAACCAAAAAGTATCGACCATCTTATTGGCAATATCACGATACTTAGCCTCGACACTAGAACAAGATAAGGTGTGTTGCCTTTAAGATGACCATGAGAATAAAATGTTGCCAAGAAAAACACAATAACCTGAAGCATAACGATGAGTAGTTGGACAGCCTACCTAATCATCATCTAAATAAGCGACCAAAGAAGATGTCGAGGAAGAATACAACTTAAGACCATAATCCAAAGTGTCGCGAACATAATGTAAGATCCTCTTAAAAGCAGCAAAATGAGGCTCCCAATAATCATGCATATAGAGAAAAACTGCTGAACTACATAAATACAAATCAGGTCTAGTGGAGGTGATATACCGTAAAGCCCCGACAAGGTCCCTATAGAGAGTCAGATCAGCAACCGGAGTGCCATCATCCCCTAACTTGGACTTCATATTAGCGGGAGCCCTGCACGAATGAAAATTGTGCATACACGTGTGCTCAAGAACCTTTGATGCATACTTTTTCTGGAAAATAAACATTCCTTTGGTGGTGCGGGTGAAAGAGATGCCAAAAAAATAGATCAGCGGACCAATATGAGTCATAGAAAACTCTTGATGTAAAGAAGCTATAATCCTCTATAATAATTTTGTAAAGGAAGCTGTCAGCAAAATATCATCCACATATAGTAATAAATAAGCAACATCAGAACCCTAGTTATAAATAAACAAGGACGAGTCACATTTGTTTTGAGAAAAACCAATACGAGGAGCATAACTCGCAAACCATTAAAAACCAGGCACGAGGTGCCTGTTTAAGGCCATATAACGACCGCTGAATAAGACAAAAACATCATCAGGACATCGAGGATCCTGAAAATCAGGAGGCTAATGCATATAGACAGTCTTAGATAAATTACCATGGAGAAAACCATTCTTGACATCAAGCTGATGAACAGGCCACTGCCGAGGCGCAACGAGACTAAGAACCGGTCCAAATAGTGGCTGATTTAACCACCGGGCTAAATGTCTCATCATAATCAACACCTAGCTATTGATTGTTCCCATTAGTGACAAAAAAAGCCTTGTACCAGCTTAAAGAACCATCTGCAAAATACTTTTGCTTAAACAACCACATGGAACGAACAATGTTCATGTCAGGTGTTCGTGGCACAAGAACCCAAATATTATTTTGAATTAAAGCATTATAATCATCAATGTCACACCCCGTCAATGGCGGAAACACGAGATGTAACTGAGAAAGGCACATTGCATAACATTATAGATTCATACCTTACAATTGTTACAACAATAGTTTACAAAACGTTCTGCGACTAAAAATTTGAAAGTGAAACATGTCTCTTTTGAAATTTTATCGTCTTGAAAACGTGGTAGTAAAGTATCAAATGGTCTGACTCCAATAAACGTGCCTTTGTGTACCTTAATAATGATCACCTGAAAATGATACTAGAAAACATCAACATAATGTTTGTGAGCTCGTAGGTTTAAGTGTTAAACCATGAAGCTCTGAATAATAATACGGTAGGACAATAGCGAGTATGGTATACAAATGTAAGCACTTAATGAAACCACGAGTTTGTAACAACTTAACCTCACAAATGTTACACGATACATATATCCAAACAACGTCCATCGACGGACAAGGATAGTACTATCAATGTTTTGGCTCCAACACGGAGTTAAACAGTTGCGCACAGATGAACACATATGCTGAAACCACAACAAGGCACATATTGCAATCAAAACGCACATATTGTCCCAAAAAAATGAAAAATGGTGTATCACAGCATCAAAACAGTTAAATATCATTTGAGTACCATTTTCCCTCAAGGAAAATATAATTAAAATTGGGCTACGAAAACTCACCTCAAACAGATTAATACGATACTAGCGAACGTATGCACGAAATTTGAGGCACGAAAGTCTAATCACAACCTAAATTAATAATGTGTCTTAGTTCGTGGAATAATGTCGTGTATGAAATTTATAAAATTTTATATCACCAGTACATGTTTGTATAAAAGTTTAGTTGGTAAAAATTATAGTTTCATCAAGATTTATCGTTAATAGTTGCAATATGTACTTTATGTGACTTAATAAGTATAACTCGTAATTAAGTCATAGTTTCCTTGCTAATAAGTATTTTGAAAAGTTTCTGACTCGACTAACAAGTATATACAAAATGTTGCCACATTTAGTCAGTCTTTTTTAGCTAATTCCGATGTTAAGCCTTCCAAAACGACTTCAAAGTTAAAATTCAGCATTTGCTAGATACGTAAAAGCTGTCAAAAAATATATGTTTCGTCCAAAACTTCCCCGAGCCATAACTTCTTCGTTTTCAAAGTTCTAACTATCCTCGCGAAGGTATTTATGTATACTAACATATTTTAAGGCCCCGGGTACTTGGTTTATCTTCTTAAGTCCGGTTTTACTTAGCACAAAATCCTAACAGCTTGTATTTTTCAGAAAATAGTTTTCGTTCTTAAACTTTAAAACCTCGTAATGTATTCGTTATAAATCTGCTTTTATCCGTTCAAGCGACCACGTTTTTGTTATAAATTCTATTTTATATTTATTTAATCAAATCTTATATAACTAAAACCCATTTTTCTCTAAAAGCAAAATTAGGACAGCCCCTATATACATTTCTCAAAACACAATTTCAACACTTCTAATAATCAAACTACCTCAAAATCAACTCCAAAAACTATCCTAACTATTCCACCAATTCTTCAACAATTTATATAGTAATTTAATAATATATTAAAAATAATAAAAGTTCAAGAAGTCATCAATAATATAATATCACTTCTAAATAATTATGTACTAGTTTATACCTTGTAAATTTATGTTTTTAACAACAAATCAAATGAAATAATGACAAGATCATAAGGTATCAAATATTTATTTTTGTTAAACATTTACCAACTCATTTTTAGTAGAGAAAATGTACAAACATGTATATGGCGATATATTTGTGTGAAATAAATGAAATAAGTACTTGTAACCTGTAATAAAACATACCTAAGTTGTGTAAAAATTATGAAATTAATTTTTATAGCTTACTTTTGATTTGTAGGAATATGTGATGCCAAAGAACATAAATGTACCCAATCCAATATTCCAAAATACTTATATACTAATTTAATATGAGTAAGGATCCAGTGAGAAGAATGAGAAATAACTATAATCGCATATTTGAGATGCATCGACTTGAATTAGATGCATCTCTATTCATTTAGATGCATCACATTTAGTTTCGAAAGTGACTTTGAAGTGAAAACGATGCAAATTAGTACTAGCAACAATTTTGACCCTCAGATGACGAAAAATACATATGATTCGTCTAACTTAATGAAATGCATCTAATATATGTATATGCATCTAATTTTTTGCTAGAAAATATATTATGATGCATATAAAAGATTAGGGATGCATCTAATTCAAATCGATGCATCTCTAATGTATAGCTCTATTTATTTCTCATCCTTCTTATTTTAAGAATTCTTCTCATTTGATCCTTAGTCAATTTATTATACCCAAATAAGCACTAATAAGCACTTGAACTATCAAAAACCAAATGTTTCTTCCTTGTTCTTTTCTTGGACAAATTTTATACATAATATGGGAGAGTTGTAATGTTTTTCTTTTTTAAGAAATGAGCTAGTTCATTCTATTTATACTAAATAATGAAGTATGGTGTATTAAATATAAAAATGAGCTAGTACATAAGCCATAAATAAGCTAAGACTTTTTTGACAAAGTGTTATGGTGGTGTTGAAGTAGAAAAGAAAAGGAGTAAGAAACCATGCTTCATTTATGGCTCTTGTCTCAAAATATCTAGGGTTCAATGTATATAGTTTAGTTTAGGTATTAAGTTAGCTAGAAATAAATGGTAGTGGAACAAAATAGAGTGTCTAAATGATAGAATAAGGTATAAAATTTTTGTAAATGTATTTCATGTAAGTATTGGGTGTTCAAAATAGGTATTGTCTAGTAAGTAATTAATTTAAAGTAATTATATATATATTTTTTAATATATATAATAAAAGTAGTCAAAATGTAAAGGAAAATAATAATTGATTTTTTTAAACATTTTATTGAGTGTAAGAATGTATAAGAATATTTATTGGGAGTATTGTGTACATTGTGCATGCATACAAATTATGATAAGTGTTTATTTATTTAATTAATAAAAATAAGTTATAATGTAAACACATATAGAACTAAAATGAGAGCTCTAATTTGGAAATGTACTAAAGATATGTCGACTAAATTTAGTTTGTAGTTGTTATTCACAAAATATAGTTTATTGATTACGCGAATTAACTAAATAATTATACGTAAATAATACTCGTATAACTTTCAAGATACTTAATTTGAGTTTAGAAATAATTATTGACCTGAAAAATTACGGGTTGTTATAATCAAGCATAACACGCTGCCAATTAGGATCTTTGATTGCAAGAGTGTATGACTTTGTAGAAACATGATAATTATAACGAGGATTCTTTTTATTAGTATCAACATGAAAATGCATGATCATGGGACGCGTTGAGGTTGGGTTTGGATGAGGATTAGGTGCGGCTGTATTAGTCTCTGTAGAAGGAGGTGGGTTGGTTGGACAGGTGGTGTTGGGCCGGTATTAACCGGTGTGATGTTTTTACATGGGGGACGGGAGTTGGGTCGGTGGGTTGGACACGTAGTGTTGGGCTAGTATGAACCGTTGTGGTGGTTGGCTGATGGTATTTGGAAGAGATAGAGCGATAAGGTTTGGTGCGGTTTCGAAAAAGGTGTAGGAAGAGGCATAATTAGGTGTGAAAAACCTGAATGGAAAAATGGTCTCATCAAAGGTGACATGAAGGGAAATGATGATTTTGTTGGTGGAAATATTAACGGAACGAAATCCGCAGTGGTTTGATAGGTTGCCAGGGAAAATACATGGAGTAATGTATAACGTAAAGACATGTAGTTGGGTTTTGTGTTATATACATGGCATAACACAAACAACCAAAGACACGTAAAGACATGTAGTTGTGTTTTTTGTTATATAGGCAAAAGTGAGGTGTGTCATTATTTATGCGGGTGGATGGTTAATTATTTAAGAGATAGGATGTCATGTGAAGGGCTTCGACCCAAAAATAAGGTGGAAGAAGGGCTTGGAAAATTAATGTACGGATAAGGTTGTTAAGTGTCCGAATCATACATTACCGTTTTGTTGAGAGGTACGGGGGCACGAGAAAAATGTATGGATGTCGTGTTTACAAACAATCGGTGAAGTATGATGTTATCAAACTCACCACCATGGTCACATTGAAAAGCTTTAATTTCCTTACTAAATTGAGTTTTCACAAGAGAATGAAATTCAATAAAACTTAGCAAAAGTGTCAGATTTGTTACGCAAAGGATATACCCACGAGTAATGAGGATAATGGTCGAAAAAAATAATGTAGTATTTAAAACCACTTTGACTCGGCAGTGGCAAAGTCCACAAATCTGCATGCACAATATCAAAGGCAAAACTAACTACAATATCGAAAACAGAAATTGAAAGCCTTACATGCTTGCAAAGTTCGTAAGCATGGAAAAGGTGGGTAGACTTCACTTTATTACACAAATAGAATTATAAGAAAAATAAAGAACACACCACATGATACAAGACTTTAGTGCTATCACTTCGGAGGAGAATTTGCTAAGTCAAACAGTATTTCACATAAAAATGAAACTCGTCGAATTCAATGGAAACATTGTTGTCATGGAAATTAAATTTTTTACTATATGAGGAGTAATTAAACATTATGAAAGTGAAAAGGACGGTAAAGGTTATGCAACAAGCTATGACCTATGTTAGTGATGAGTATGGTTAAACTATCACCAACAAAGGCAGACTCTTAAATGTGTTTATTGTAAATAGTACTAAGATTATTTGCATTTGAATTTAAATGGAAGACGCACATGTATTCATATTTCAGCTCGCATCAGCCAAATGCTAACGAGCTAAGACGGAATGGTTCTGAACTAGGGGTGTTCATGGGTCGGGTAGTATCCGAATAAACCGAAGGCCGAAACTGAACCTAACCGAAAATAACCAAACCGAACTCATAACCGAACCGAAGTTGCCAAAACCGAACCGAATTAAATTATCGGTTTTCGGTTCGGTTATCGTTTTAGCAATCCAAACCGAAAACCGAACCGAAAAATGAATTCAAATAAATTTATATATTTTTTATATATTTATATATAAAAAATATTAAACTCTTTTATACTATATATATAACATTTTTTGAGCTTGATTTTTTATTTTTTTTTGCTAAAAATATATATAAATAAATGGATAAATAATTAAATTTATATAATTCGGGTTATTCGGTTCGGTTTTCGGTTATGGGTGTTTGGTTTTCGGTTATTCGGTTCGGTTTTCGGTTCGGTTTAATCAATTTAAGTTCGGTTCGGTTCTCGGTTATAACCAGAAAAAAAACTAACCGAACAAACCGAATTAGCCGATAACCGAACCGATGAACACCCCTATAGTCTGAACTATGCGTATACATGCTGTTGGGCCTGTTGGGCTTGAGACTTTTGGTGTAAGCGACTATATCGGGCAATTAGTCTTTGTTGGGTATGTGCAAGGTGAAAAAGTTGGATATATCCTATTCCACTGAGATCCATTATAATCATAGAGTTGAGATCCATATAAAACTCATATTTGTCATAGAACCAATGAACCAATCATAGTCATTCATTTTTATCTAAATTAATAAAAATCATTTTCCACTTTTTTTAAAACAATATATCTTGCAAACCAGTAATCTTTAAGCTACAAAATACTGTGTCACGGCGAGAATTAAATTATCTTTCTATAGATATGGATTGTTATATCTTTTCGACGATTTTTTTAAATTTCGCCGGAAAAATCACGTGTGATTTGTAAAATCACATGTGATTCGTAAATCAAATCACATATGATTTTAACAAATCACGTGTGATTTTACAAATCACGTGTGATTTCGAATGAAATTTAAAAAAAATCGTCGAAAGATATAACAACGCATATCTATAGAAAGATAATTTAATTTTTGTCGAGATATTATATTTTTTTACAAGAACGATTAACGGTTTGTAGATATTTAATTTAAAAAATGTGAATATATTTTAATAAAAGAAATGAGTGGTATTATTGGTTGATTGAATATATAATGAAATATGAGCTTTATATTGAACTTTTCTCTATAAACATAAAGATTTTTGAGGAAAAAAAGGGAAAAAAAATATTTCCTTAATGAAAGTGACTGGCTGTGATTTGATGATAGCGACTAGGCCGATCTTTGAAATCAAAATATTCTCTTGGCGACAACTTTGAAATAAATTAATGTAATTTGGTTTGCAAAGAATCTTATGATGTGTCCCACTTGACGATTTGGAAATGAAAAGAAGATAAATAATAACATTGAAAATTGATGATACAATATTGGTAGATTATTTTGTAATGAGTAAAGTCTAAAATATATTCCTGTGATTTGTCTTTTGTCTCGATTTACATCCTTAAACTTTTTTTTTGCACAAAATCATCCTTTCGTTAGTAAAGTTGGCACAAATACATCCCTCTGTTAACAAATTCAGTTAATGAGGACTAACGGTGCAAATATTTCTTCGTTATCTCCTAACGGAAGAAAATATTTCTTTCTGTTAGTCACAAGTACTAACGATGCAATAAAACAAATTGCATCTCCTCATCTCTCCAAATCAATCACAGACTCAATCACATACTCATCTTATCTCTGGATCTAAAAACCCAGAAACCAAATCACCTAACGAAATAACCTCCATTCATTTAAAACCTTCCACTCCATGTTTATTTTCCACTTCATCTCCTCATCTCTCCAAATCAATCACAGACTCATCTTATCTCTGGATCTAAAAACCCATAAACCAAATCACACAAAGAAAATCCTAACACCCCACACAACAAAACAACAACACCATATCTAAATACATATTTCACTAACCCCTCATCACTAAAGCCTTTCAAAAATCTTATGTCTGGATACATCTCAGGCGGCGGCAACAGTGAGTGTACATCAACAAACCGCTAAACAACTCCTCATCCAAGGCGGCTGCAACATTTCTAACTACGAACCCGTCGAACCTGAGGTGTGTATCACAACAACGAATAGAGATGATGGTGATTTTCAGATAAGAAAGAAAGGGGCGGTTGTGATAAAATAACAAATGGGTCTGATAAGGATTTGTGTTTGGCATTACAAGTGTTAAGGATTTGTGTTGGTAGTTTTCGGGTTGAGCCTGAATAGGACCCTGAATCAAGAGTGTGACAAAAGTCAGTTTGGCTGATGAAATAGTGAAGGATTTCACCCGAAGAAAAGGGGGTTGAGATGGATAATAGGTTTGATAAGAATCAGGCAAAAAGATTGTAACTCAGAGAGTTATAAAAGTATGGATCATGGAGTGGTAAAGAAACCACTTCATCTTAGCTCAGGGATCGAAAACCCGTTATCCAGTGAATGATTTGTGGGTTTTGAATTTGGATTAAAATAGAGCATGGTTACATTAAGGTTATGTTGTTTGGTTATATTAAGGTTCGATTTGTGTTTGATTTAACAAAAAGAGAAACGAGAATGAAGGGTTGTGTTAGTTTTTTGTGTTTTTGAAGGGAAAATACATAAGAGTTTAGTTATTGATAAGAAAGAACTCCTCATCCTAAGGACTAACGATGCAATTTATTTTATTGCATCGTTAGTCCTAAGGACTAACGGTGCAAATATTTTCTCTTCCGTTAGGAGATAACGGAGAAATATTTGCACCGTTAGTCCTCATTAACTGATTTTACTAACAGAGGGATGTATTTGTGCCAACTTTACTAACGGAGGGATGGTTTTGTGCCAAAAAAATTTTAGGGATGTAAAGCGAGACAAAGGGCAAACCACATGGATGTATTGTGGACTTTACTCTTTTGTAATTTTAGGGTTTAAAGAATCGTCGCTGTGATACCATGTATATATATGTCATCTTCGAATGAAGAGCGTGTTTATAATATAAATACAGATGCAATATACTAAAAAGCTAAATGGAATTGGCCCAATACAAACTATGCCACACACTCAATAATAGTTCACTAATAGATACCATGTAAACGAGGTTTATTTCATTATTGAATAAAGAGAGCATTTACAATATTAATACAGATGCAAGATACTAAAATGCTAGACGGGCTTGGCCCAATACAAACTATGATACACACTCAATAATAGTCCACTAACATTGTAAACATACGGAGGTGGTGGTGGTGACTTGTAGGTATAAGAACGAGGAGGGGATTTGTGAATATAAGGTAGATAAGGCAATTTTTGCTTGGGTGGCGGTGGTTGAGAGTTGTAAACGTAAGTTGATAGTGGTGGTGGTGGAGGCCCGTTGATGTAAGAATGAAGGGGAGATTTATGAAGATATGGTTTCGCATATAGCAATTCATGTTTCACAAGTGGCGGCGGAGCTTTGTAAATGTAAGAACGAGGAGATTTTTGAAGATAAGGCTTCACGTATGGCAATTCGTATTTCACTGGTGGTGGTGGAGACCTGTAGACATAAGAACGAGGAGATTTATAAAGATATGGCTTCACGTATGGAAATTCGTGTTTCATTGGTGGCGGCGGAACGGGGAAATATGGCTTCACGTATGGAAATTCGTGTTTCATTGGTGGTGGCGGAGACTTGTTGATGTAAGGTAGAGATTTGTGAAGATATGGCTTCACGTATGGCAATTCGTGTTTCAGTGGTGGTGGTGGAGAATTGTAGACATAAGAACGAGGAGATTTGTAAAGATATGGCTTCACGTATGGAAATTCGTGTTTCATTGGTGGTGGCGAAGACTTGTAGACGTAAGGTGATTTTGGAAAGGTATGTTTCACCTCTGGCAATTTCCAGCCATTAGGCTTTGGAGAACTATAGCCATATGATTTATCGGCAATGACAATAGTAGCTAACAAAAAGAGAGCAAAAGCATACACAAGTTGAGGCCAATGCCTCAACAACCTGATGTTGCCCATACTAAGCTCCCGTTTACTTAAAAGACTAAGAATTGTTTATGTGTGTTGAAGTGGTTCAATTCAAGACCTATTTATAGAAGTTCTCTACATTTTTCAAATGCAGATTACACGTTGGCATATTATTTTTTTTGCTAGCAATTGATTAATGGTGATTAGTGGCTTCCACTCAGGTATTCTTCACTTTTTAATGAATAAACTAATAAGTCAAAGATGGCTCACTACAACTTATCTGGGCTTTTAGGGACGACAATGTCGTCCCTAATTTGTCGTCTCAACTGTTTTGTCGCTAAATATTTTATGGACGACTTTTTCAATAATGTTAGCGACAACTTTTGGTGCTCACTTTTATTCAACACAAACACTTGAACAGTATTAGAATTAAAGTTGTGATCATTTATAGTTTATTGGACCTTGTATACTATCATGGAATATGTAATAGAGTAGGAAGGAAAATGTTGTTAACCCTCTTAACTAATAAGTTGAGAGGTCTCCTAACATATCTATGTATAATTATAAATAGAGAGGTGATCTTCATCACACTTTTGATTTATCGATTGACATAATTGTGCGTTCAGTGTTGTTATCGTGACAACATTGTAATCTGTGATAATGACGCATGAATAAAAATGGTGTGATATCAATCACTATAAATACCCTTCCGAGCTTCACTTCAGAGTGTGTGTTCTCATTTTCTTAGTAAGTGAAAATCACCAACTTCTCTCTTCCTTTCACCTAGTTCTTTCTCTATCTAAAATATGTGCTTCTATGATCGACGTATGTGCGAAATGATATCATTTGAGATTCTTCAGTTGGTATCAATCAAGAGAAACGTGTTTCATGATGATTTTATGATGATTTGAGTGGTGTGTGTTTTCGAAAAAGTGTGCTTTAAAAAAGAACAACGTGTTTCATCTTTGCAAGAATGATTCCTTTTTGTGGTTTATTTATTATTTAATTAACGTGTTCATCTAACGCATTCGAAAAGAGCCATACTGTGCCACGTTTTTTTTTTTTTTTCTTTACTTCTTTTCATAAGATTAAACAACAAATATTCCTTTTTGTGGTTTTGTTTATGTCCAGGAACGAAGGTGTAAAAACATTTTTAACCAAAACCATCAAAAATCATTGCTTTTTAAGTTTTTTTTACTTATATTTAAGTTTTTAAGTTCTAGTGGTAAAAAGATAAAAATTTCACATTTTTTAGTATAAATTTCTAAATTTTACATTTTTATGGTAGTTTATATGTGTTAGTGTTGAATTTTGCAAAAAAATTGAGCTTAAAATGTTAAAAAAACATGTGTTTTAATATTGTTTTTAAGATATATTTTTAAAATCTTGCGAAAGGTTGTGAAGGCTTGTGAAAGGTTGTGAAGGCTTGCGAGAGGTTGTCAAAGTTTGCAAGGAAAAGGGTTGTATGTTAAGAGACTTTTCTTAAGAGACTATTCTTGAGAGACTTTTCTTGTGAGATCAAAGATAAGAGACTTTTCACCCACTATATCTTAAACATCACTCTAAAAAAATTTTAAGAAAATCTTGTAAGACATTTTTGAGAGACTTTCTTGCTAACTTTCTTAAGAGACTTTCTTACTAGACTTTTGTTGAGAAATGTTCTTACTAGAATTTTCTTGAGAGACTTGTCGTAAGAGACTTTTTCACCCACCTTTTTCTAAAACATTACTCTGCCCAAATTTCTACAAATTTTGAAAGTCATCATTACATCTAAACTCTGATATAACAAACCCTAGTCAACCAACACAAACAAAATTAAAACCCAATCATTACAAGACAACTTTGAAAACAAAATATCTTGTGAATCACCTATAGCGATTCATATTACATTTTGTGGGCAGGTCGCCAGGTCGTATGAGAAGTTTCATAGAAGACAAAGACAACGGACATTTTCTAAAAGCAATTGATGTGGGTCCATGTGTGTTCATAGAATATGAACTACCAGCAACAGTACTACTCTTGCTCGTAGGCGACTTCAAACTGTTGAAGATCTCACTGTGTCAAGATCTTGTATTGTATTAGGCTGATAGGAAAGCAAGAAAAATTCCCTTGCAAGGGTTACTAGATGACATGTATAACTCTGTGGATAACTGCGTGATGCACAAACAATGTGGCAAGCGATAGAAAGGCTAATGCAAGGAACTGAAGTAGGAAAGCAGAATGAGGATTTTACTCTTTTGGGTAAAAGGGAACTTCCACCCTAGTAAAATATATTAACCAAAAAATTGTTTAAAGTACAATGGAATGTGGCTGAATAAGGATTTTACTATGCACTGGGAATATCAGAAGTTTATATCAATAGCAGGGGAGTCTTTGGAATCATAATACAAAAGGTTTTCGAAGCCTGTGAATGATTTGAAGAGAAACAAGTTGAATGAGTCTAAGATCAAAGAGAATATCCAATTTGTTCAGAGTCTGCAACCAGAATGGGAACGTTATATTACGTTGGTTAAGCAAAAGTAAGTAGTTATTTAAAATTGATTTCACTCAGATCTTGGGCATACTTGAGCATAATCAGAAAAAGGCAAACAATGTGAGAGAAGATCGAAGGCTAAGATCAAGACACCATCTGAATCATTTGGGTCTGAAAAAGAAGACAATGAGAATGTTGTGAATGAAGGACCCAATGAATTACAGAATGTTGTGATGCTTTTGACAAACTCGTCTTTAGAAATCATTTTACTCCAAACATACCAACAACAATCAACGTGCTTCATCCAACACCAGGAACAAGCATAATCTAACCACTGGAAGGGCTGAGGCACTGAGAAGACAGAATAGGAATGTCGGAACTGAAAATGATGGGAGTGGAAATACTGGGGGGAAGTGTGAAGAGGAGTGATGTTGCAGGGATTATGTGTTACAACTGTAAGGGTACTGGACACTTTGCTAAAGACTGCAAGGAGAAGGAGAGGTTATGGATTTTGAGTACTTCAAGGAAAGAATACTATTAGCTAAAAAGGAAGAGTTAGGAGTTCCTTTGACTGTAGAGGAACACGACTTCTAGGCACAAACTGATAGTGAGGAAGGTGAAGAGGAACTGAACACAAACTGCATTTTCATGGCTAAGATCAAGGAGGCTATCTCAAACACTGATGTTGATGGCATGCCTGCCTATGACTCAGAGGGAGTAGGTGAGGTAAAATACGATTCTAATAATGATTATAATTTGTTTGCTCAAGAGAGACAACATCCCAAGAAACCCGAGAATCAGGACGATAGCAATATTATTCCTGATACATCGGATATAGATCCTAACAGAGGTACGGTTGACCAGGAATTTGTTGATCGTAAACAAGAGCGTGAACTGATTCAATCATTAATTGTGAATCTGCAAGAAAATGTTGAAAAGTGTAACATCAACAATCGTGAAGCTCGGCAAGCAAATGCCATGTTGACACGACAGCATGAGAGATATCGGGATATGGAGAAACGTTTTGAAACTGAGATTGAAACAAAAACAAATTTTTGAGCAAAAAGGGGTAAATCAAGTGAAACTTTTGCAAACGAAACTTGATGCACAAACTAATGATATTAATTAATTTAAAGATTTAAAAGATGAAATTTCAAACTGTCAGACTCAGATTTCGAAACATGTAACTACAAATTCTAATCTTGAAAAATAAAAGGATAAATTGGAAAAGGATTACATGAGTCTTGAAGACAAAGACCTTTATAAAATCATTGATTTGGAAAACAAAAAGTGTTGGACCATTAATGTTATAGAATCAATATTAAAAGTAGTTAAGTGTATATATATTATGTATATCTGTAAGTTTCGGTATATAACCAAACATTTGTATGGGCTAGGTCAATATAACCGTTCCAGAAAGGGTTCTAACGTTTACTTTGTGAGAATCGGTATTCTCTCTTCCATTGTTACCAATTCAATATGTATATATAGAATAGAGTTTGTAAACAATAATCATTCAACATGATCAATCAATACATGTTCTATTCGATTGGTGATATATATAAATTTGTTGTATCACATTCAACATAATCGTTATTATGTTGTGAATATCAAAGGATCAATTCTTGTGAATCATGTATTATATCGATCCTAAAACATTATGGAACCTGTGAAATCCGAACATGGTGTCAGAGCGGGTTGCAAGATTACAAGTCGTGATTCAATTTTTTTTATCAAGAAGATCAAAAGATAAGGGGAAGAACCCTAATCGGAGCCACTCAACCTAGAAGGAGAACCGAAACACATGAGGAAGACTTGAAGAATTGTTACAAACGAACCATTGATATGGTCGAGTGTTACTATAGACATCTTTTAGGCCGGGGTTCAATGAAGAACCTGTAATAAACCAAGACGATTGAAGATGGATGTGATCATGCCAAGAAAAGGATCCCACAAGAGTGTCGTGGGTCGAGTAATGGGCTAGAAGTTGTAAACACATATGAAGGTTGTGAGAACTTTTCAAGGAAATAAAACTCGCTTTGGTGTAATCTTAGAAGGAAAACAATAATGATACGGATAGTTATCAAGGGGCTGGTCAAGATCAAAGAGCGAGCACATCAGGAAGTGATGACTTTGTGGTCATCACACAAGTTTGAAGAAACCTGTTGAAAAAAAAAGGGAAGTCTATAACATTAAGTGGGTGAATGTTGGACCATTAATGTTATAAAATCAATTTTAAGGGTTGTTAAGTGTATATATGTTATGTATATCTGTAAGTTTCGGTATATAACCGAAATTGTTTGGGCTAGGTCAATATAACCGTTCCAGAAAGGGTTCTAACAACGTTTACTTTGTGAGAATCGGTATTCTCTCTTCCATTATTACCAATTCAATATGTATATATATAGAATAGAGTCTGTAAACAATAATCATTCAACATGATCAATCAATACATGTTCTATTCGATATATAAATCTGTTGTATCACATACAACATAATCGTTATTATGTTGTGAATATGAAAGAATCAATTCTTGTTAATCATGTATTATATCGATCCTGAAACATTATGGAACCTGTGAAATCCGAACAAAAAGAACTTGAAAACACGCTTCTCAAAACGGGTCAATCGATTCAAACAATACATATGCTTGCTACCAAGTTCCATAAATTAGGGTATAAGCGGGTGCCCAAAAGAAAAACTGACAATGTGAGTTCGAGTACTACTAGGGGCATAAACAATACATCTAGGTCTTCTAATGTCTCAGAACCCATTAATTCATCGCGATCAATTTCTTCCAATTTTCCCTCCTTTTCTTCCAACTTTGATTGCAGGCCATACAAGTATGTCTTTGGTACATTAACTCGGGCTATTCAAAATATATGATTGGGAACCTAAAGCTACTCATCAACTTCGTCTCAAAGTTCATGAGAACAGTTAGGTTCGGCAATGATCATTTTGCGGCTATTCTTGGTTATGGTGATATTATTAGAAGGGAATTTATAATTAGATGGGTTTATTACGTGGAAGGTCTCGGACATAATCTATTTTTAGTCGAGCAGTTTTGTTATTCAGGCTTGGAGGTTACATTTAGGAAGCATACGTGTTTTATTCAAAATTTAGATGGTGTGGATCTTTTGAAAGGGTCTCGCAAAACCGGTCTTTACACAATTTTCATGGAAGATATCGCCTCTTCGTCGCCTATCTATCTTATAGCAAAATCTTCTTTGACGCAGTCATGGTCATGGCATCATTGTTTATCACATGTGAACTTCGACACCATAAACAGACTTGCTCGAAAGAATCTTGTTACTGGACTTGCTGACAAAAGTACAAGAAAAATCATTTGTGTCCAGCATGTGAGCTAGGAAAGATTAAGAGAGCCACTTTCAAGACAAATGTTGTACCGAGTTCAGGTAATCGGCAATTGTTGCATATGGATTTATGCGGGCCGTTGAGGGTAGAAAGTGTTGCAGGGGAACGATACATCTTGGTGATTATTGATGACTTTTCAAGATATACATGGGTTCATTTACTTCGTTCTAAAGATGAAACTCCAAAAATTCTCATCAAGTTCTTCAAGATAATTCAAGTGCTTCTGCAATATACTATCATAATAGTTGGTACTTACAATGGTAAGAATTTCAAAAATCAGAAGTTGAAGTCCTATTTTGAAGATGTAGGCATTACTCACCAAACATCAGTAGCTCGGACTCCAGAATAGAATGGTGTTATTGAAAGACATAATCGAACACTAGTTGAAGTTGCACGTACAGTGCTAACATCATCAAATATTTCGCTGTCTATATGGGCAACTGCAGTTGCTACAACTTGTTTCATATAGAATCGTTCTTGATACATACCCGATTTTGAATAAACCCCGCATCACCTGCTATACAACAAAAAACTGATCTCAAATACCTTCGTGTCTTTGGATGTTTATGTTACCTTTTGAATAATCGTGAAGACTTAGGTAAACTCAAAGAGAAGGGAGATATTGGAGTTTTTGTTAGCTACTCTACTCAATCCAAGGCTTACAGAATCTACAACCAAAGGACTAAAAAGATCAACAAGACCATGTATGTACACTTTGATGAGCTCACAACTATGGCTTCTGAACAAAACCGTTTAGGACACACATTTAACGACAAAATCACTAAAC
>CM040240.1:4924246-5324246 GCA_022545495.1 Chrysanthemum lavandulifolium | reverse complement strand
GTAGAAATTAAGGATCCAAGCAAGCTTATTAAGCACGCTCAATTCGTCAATGCCATCGCCTTAGTGGAACCGGATGAAACGGATGACGAAGAAGACCAAACATTTGTTGATGATGAAACACCCGAGGAAGAAGATGAAGTAGACAATGACTATTTCAACAAATTTCCTACGGAAGAGGAATTATCCGACACCCTTATTTAGTGTGTGACCTCCGTCACATGTATGTTAGGAAAAGCCCTAGAATCAAGTTTGGGAACCCTTGGAATCTTAACATACCATGTTGCATAGGACACCTTTTGTGGCAAAGGCTTACATTGATCGTAAATCCCAATTAACATAATGACTAGCACCTATTACAATTGGATAATGAAGAAGCCTATCCCAACTAGGCAAGACCTCGATAATCCTAGTGATAAGTGTAATTTTCTTGGTAGTGTTAAGGGATTGCCCGTCTATGTAGGTAGTTTCACATTCCCTACGGACTTCATAATTGTGGAAGATATTAGCACGCCATAGACCCTAGCTTGTCCCACGTTATTCTAGGAAAACCTTTCGAGAAAGCACCGGATGACCTATGACCCATCGTTAGGAGTAGTGCGATTCAAGGATGAGACCGACGACGTAGCCTACCAAATGCCGTTTAAGATTGAGAAGTTTTCCTCACTCTCCAATGATGAAAAGGAACTTAAACTGCTGTCGGTCTATTACAGGTGAATGATGAGGATAGGGAAAAGGAGTAGATTATGTTATGGCTAAGCTTTTCGGGTTCTATAAAGATTGTTTGAATTTAGGACCCAAATATAGGACCGAGTGGGGAGAGGGTGAACTCTTAGAAAGGAGTATCATGGGACACTTCTACAACATGGAACCCCGATAGAGACCGTCAAGAGGCGGTGATGCAAAACGTAGGAGTAGGACTACGAGTCTAGCTACAAGACTCTTAAATAAAGAAAAGCGCTTAGGAGGCAACCCATGCTTAATTGTTTGCTTGTTAGTGTCATATATCTTTTATTAATTGTTTGTCCTCATGTTTAAATTTGTAAAATGCTTTATTTTGTTTTTAACCTCGCCTTAATTACATATAAAGGTATTTTACATAAAGGATAAGTGTAGGGAGGATTACACACGCTTTCATAAGAAACGTAAACATGAGAATAACAATTAATTAAAAGATATATATGGTTGTTTGTTCGAGTCAAATGCTTGTATCGAGTCATAATGGATGTTTTTGCGTAAATTTTTCCGATTCTAAAGATGTAAATTTTCCGTAATTTTTTCCGTAAAATCGCACCGCTTTTGTCGGGATAACGGCGTCAGATTGCAACCTAACGGCGCCGTGAAGGAATAAAACATCGACTTGCTTTTTCTCGTTTCGAGCTACTTTTAAAATTTTGGAATTTTCCGGATCTTAATTTTCAAAACAAATTCGTAAACATCCATTCCACAAGCATTATATCCTAGTTTAAATCGAGTCTTATGTATATTATTACCGCGATTTTACGCGAAGGTTTCGTTTGTTTTCTTCTAGTGTGCGAGTTTAGTTTGTCAAGAAGAAGTTACACAAGTTTGGAAGGAGCCTTTCACGAAAATACTCTTCTTGGAAAAGATTTAACCACCACTTTTCACGGATCCTACCGAGCTAATCGGGGAGTATTAGTTTCTTTCGTTCTTAATTACCTTCTATTATCATAACTTTGATATTTTGGGAACATTGGGGACAATGTTCAGTTTAAGTGTAGGAGGAAAATAAAGCGGAACTTTGAAACTATGCTTATCCTTGACTGCTTGCTTTGTCCAAGTGTATTTGTGTAATAAACCATGAGAAAATGTAGGTTAGGGTAATTTTAGCCAAATTTAAAATTTTTCATGACGATAGGAGTGGGCCATTAGTCTTAACAAAAGCGCCTCATGGATAGGAAGTTGCATGACTAGCACAAAAACCCTTTACCACCTAAATTCCACCCAAAATGTGAGGATCGCCCTTAGATTAGTAGGAATTAAAGCATTCATCTTTAATGCTTAGTGTGAACCGTAGTATATTAGATTCTAGAACTTGTTTTGTGATGCATTCCGAGATCGCTAGTGAGACTACACTTGTGTAGTTAGGAATAACTAAATGATAAGAGGCATTAGGATAAACCTTTGTTTGATACCCGTAATATAATTACTTCTTCCACCTCGGTTGAGTAATTCCCCACACCCTTTGCGTTGTACTCATCTTTAGTACACGATACCCTAGTTAACCCCTCGAGCCTATCCTTTTCGCGGTTCTCGTGATGTTTGGTTTTTCAGAATATCAATGAAGAGCATTGTTTACACCCCACCCCCAAATATACACCCAAATCGCTTTAGCCTACCCTTTATTGCACTCACTTTAGTGCAATTTATGTTATCACCCAAAACCCTTTGTTCAATTATCGGTTGCTTGCATGAGTTGCTAAGTCGAGTCATATCCTTTGTATACTGCTTTTGGGATGATTGGGATTCATGGGAAAAGTTAAAGTTTATGAAATATAGGAAGAGAACGTTAAACTCAAATTCCCTTTGTTTGCATAATAATGTACTCCAAGTGTTTTGATCTTTTTTCAATTCGGGTCAAATTAGTGTTAGAGTAATAAAACTCAAGTGTAGGGATGTGTCTATAAATCCTATCATTTTGATGTACCGTAGAGGATGGTAGAGTAAAAGTGTATGAAAAAAAAAAAAAAAAAAAAAAAAAAAAAAAAAAAAAAAAAAAAAAGAAAAAGAGAGTGAAAAAAAAATAAAAAAAATAAAAATAAAAATAAAAAAAAAAAACCATACTGCTACCATCCTACATCTATCTTTTAAATTATGTTTGTTTATTTTCGCTGCCTAGAGTTTTAGAGTGTCGAGTCTGGCTTAGCAACGCCATTCTTCGTATACTTACAACATAGAGATTTTTGACTATCCACCACTAAATAGCCTATCCCACCAAACCCTTCATTTCCTACCGTAAGCCTAACGTTACAACCCTTTAAAAGACCTCTTGATAGTCTTTCCTAGGTGCTACGCCAGCGACGGAGGTTTGATCTATTCTCAAGCCTATGGTAATCTATGTACTAGGACCGTTAATGAGTGTTTATCTTCCATTTCGATTTGTTATATTTCATATATACACCCGAGAGATGTGAGTATCCAAACACCCCATGTGAGGTGCTAGTATGTAATTCCGTGCTTGTTATGACTTTTATGGGCTTATATGTGTTGTGGACCGTTTGAATGGATGCTTCATGACCCCTAACTTATAAATTAATTGGCTAAAAGCACATTTGTTTGAGGACAAGCAAATACCAAGTGTAGGGATATTTGATAAGGTTTTAAAAGGTACCTTTTGAGGGGTCATTTAAGCCCTTATTCGATCACTTTTGTATCCGTTATTGCTTAATATCGCCCTTTTCACTTTTAGGTCTCTTGAAGGCAAAATGTTGGAATGATGCTTATTTGACCTAAAAGGCGCGAATATACGAAGAAAATGGCCAAAGTCGAATCGAGACACTCAAAGTCATTAAACATAAGGCGACGGCCATCAAGATATCTGCGACGCCGTCCGGAAGGCATTTTGCGACGGCTCGAGGCGAAATTGCATGTTTTCAAGCGGACGACGTCGTGTTCTAAAGGAATAGCCGTCGCTACTCGACGGCTTTGATGCGCCCAAGACGCGTCGAGTGAAGGGACGGCGTCACGGTCATAAGTGACGCCGCCGCAAGGTTTACGTGGCAAGACGAAACCCTAATGACGGCGACACGCGGCGTCCACGAAACATAAGGTGACCGTCGCGGATGTAATCTTATATATAGAATCCGAATTTTTCGCTTTAGTGTGTAGTCTTTGGAGTAAAACCTAAAACCGAACCAAGGCTTTCTTGTGCAAGTATTTTAGGGTTCTAAACCCTATTATACATCAAGATAAGTATTTACTTCATTAATTTAATTATGTCTTTGATTATTTGTGTGTATGCTTGCATGTTCTCCATGTCCGGCTAATTTATTTGTGTGTTTGCTTAGGGAATATGAAACTTAATTATTGAATATTGATTGGTTGATACTTATCTTAGTTGACTAATGATCTAGAGTGCGCTAGATTATTCGTTGTGTACTTAATGCTTGACTTTTCTTTGTGAACTTTAGAATATAATTATCTAGGTAATTGTAGGATAAAGTATTCAAGGACAACCGTAGAGTAGGCGTCTATAAATCACTAGAGGATTTGTAAACAAGACCCTTTGGTAATTTCAAAGAGTTAGGGAAACAAGCACGCCCTATAGCTTTAGAAACACAACGCAACTAGGAATAAGGACGTGACAAATCAACCATCAATAGGAGATAATTAAGGAGTAGTAAAACCTAAGTAAACACATCTTTAAACTATCATACGAGTACACATCAATTAGACATAGACTATCACAACCTTAGCTTAGATAATTAGATAATAGTAGAGTAATCGTAGCAATACCAACCCCCAAATCCAATACCCGAGATTCGCACCTTTTTAATTTCTAAAAACATAAAAGATAAAAATAATCTTCCTCAACCTCAACCTTAGCGTAGTAACTTCTCACTAGCATTCCTATTCCCCAGAGAACGATATCAATACCCGTGGCTTACCCTAATTACTACACTACAACGATTAGGTTCACCGCCTAGGGTGTTATAAAACTTGCTCAAGAAAAGGAAGTTTCCTTGACCCCGAACGACGCGTGTAGCGTTATCAATAAACTATTGTAAACCCTCATTTGAGGGTTGGTTGTTCAAGTTTTCTTTTCACACATTCACCTACGCCTAACCGTGCCTCTCTTATTGTGTATGTGTGCTTGTTTACTTGTTCAATCGCCTTATCTCTTTCTCTATAAGCTTGTGTTGTAAAACTAGTGACCTAACAGAGGTATCAATCGCCAAATAGTTGGGTGTACTCGTTTGTTTTGAAGTTTTGTTTTGGATCTTACGCGTAGAGATAACGATTCTTTGGTTATCTTTAAAACTCGCTTTTTACACTTTTTAATCCAAGATTCTTGTACTTTCAATGTTTTGAGGTGTTAAAATACTTGTTTTTGGCAAAAGTTTCAAACTTTATGCGTGGATTTACGCTTTTAAGCTTGTTTTGTTCGTGGGTGTCGTTCTACGCAGAACTCGCTTAGCGCTGGTACATCAAAATTCACACTTTTGTGTTCTTTTGGTACTATTGAAGCTATTCCATAACAAAAACCGGTTCGAAACACATTTAAGCGTAATCAAATTTACGAGTAATCCCACGCGTATCAAAACCCTAATATTACGCTGTAAGATTGTTCCTCGGTTTGATCTTCAATTTTCTCGTTTAATCCGTGTTTTCTTACTTGATATGTCCGAAAATACGTCGACTTTGGATATCTTTTGCACCGTGAAGTGTAAAGATCATTTGGGCAAAACCCTAAAATTACGATAAGCATAAGCTTACGCCAGAGAATTCCTATGCATAAGATTCACTTTACGCCAAACTACGGTCTACGATAAGGTAATCCCACGCCTACGCTTTCACGCCTAACTTTTGTCTACGCTAACTTTAGTGTTTTCCCTACTTACGCCAGAAGCTAAAACCTACGCCAGAACTCCTTATTGTTACGCCGAACTTTTGGTGTTTTTACGCATAAGTGCTACTTGGTTCTTGTCTTTTCTACGCCTAAGGATACTTCATCAACAAAGATTCATTCGACTACAAAGATCCATTTTACCACACAAGTTTATCATCATGTCTCAACCACCATACTCTAACTATTTCCTCACACTTATAATCATCAACAACAACAACAATTAACTCCACAACATCAACAATGGAATCAACAACAAGCCATTTATCAACAACAATTTAATCAAGAACATACTCCACAACTTGGTGCAATTCCACAACCACAAATGGTTCAACCACCACCAAGTCTTCAAGCTCTACCCTACACAAACGATTTCAATCAACATCCATCACGAAGCACTATGAAGGAACCCACTTGGTTTGCAAAGATGTGTGAAGCTTTAAGCACCAACAATCAATTCATGAAGTCGATTACTGATAGACCTCCAATGCTCACTCCAGAAACTACGATCAATGGGTGATAAGGTTCTTTAGATTTTGTGATCTAAAGAAACCACATGGAAAGTTCTTAAAGAAGGTTATCTTGAAGGTCCATTTGAGATGCCTACCGTTATTGTACCCGGAGATCCAACCTTTCCACCAAGAGATGAACAAACCAACATTGCTATCACAGATTTAAATCCTACAAAACTTCTACACTATGAAGTCGATGAACTTGCAATGGAATACATCCTCTTAGGATTACCAAACCCAATTCTTCGTAGTGTTGATGCTCAAAAGATCGCACAAAAGATGCGGGATCATATTCGCCTTCTTATGGAAGGATCTCAGACTAATCGTGAGGATTTGGAATCCAAAATTTACTTGGCTTATGAACACTTCATGATTGAACCCGAGAGACACTCGAGTCATATCATCATCGATTTTAGACATCATCAATGATTTGGATAAACACAACATCATCATGCCAAGAATTGCAAAGTGAATACTAAGTTCCCGAGTAGTCTTGGTCCGAATGGGAGAAGTATGTCATTTTTCTCCGCTGCTTAAGAATATGCATCATTCTACTTATGGATTGTTGTACGATTACTTGAAGCCTCATGAAAAGGAAGTTGATCGAAAGGATTCTCCGTGCTCAAATTGCTAAACAATACAACCGGACAATCAACAACTTGCCTTGTATGCTCAATGTAATTATCCTCTCAACCAAAGAACTCAACCAACTGCTTCCAACACACCTTCACAAAGAACAACCTCAACCTCAACAAAATCAATTGGTTCCATACAAAGAACAATGCTCAAGCATACGTCGTGAAGCTACCGAGGAAATCGATCCATTCAAGCATTGCAACAAGGATTTGTAATGATTGCTAATGCTTTTGTCATTACACCAACAAATCCAACAATCGATTCGCTCCTCATCTAACACACGGACTCAAGTCGTTGTAAACAATGGACGGTTGAAGTTCGTAATCGTGATTATGGTCGCCGATGGGCGGTGGTCAAGGGTTTAATGTCGGGTAGGAATAACAATGAGCTCAAGGTGGAACAGGAAATGCTCGTAATCGGTTAAATGGTCTTAGATGCTACAACCGCAATGAGAAGGACACTGCTAATGCATGCCCAAAGCCAAGGACTAGGGGCGGCTTATTTCAAAGAGGCTTTACTTTTGGCTCTTAAGGATGAAGTCGTGGATCTCTCACAAACAAAGAACAGAGCTTTATGGCGTATGCGCTCGATGATGATATGGAGGACTTGCAAAGCTAATGCAACAAGTTATGTTGATGGCTAATATGCATGAGTCGCATATGAGTGATACAGCCCAGTGTATGACATCGATGGCTTGTCTCGTGCACCGAACAAACCATCATCATATCTCGAACTAATATCTCCGCCAATATCTCGAATCCGGTATGGATCGATCGCTCAAAATGAGTCTTCTACATCTTCTTCTCGATGATTTTCAAGTTAACCTCAGTAGTTACATTTGACGATCAAGATGACCTCATGGTTTCCTTTGATAATCAAATTGACTCCGTGGTCGCATTTCGAGGATCTAAAGAATGATCATGTTGAGACTCACGCTGAACAAGATGATCTGCTGCCTCATCCGGATTTTGCTCGGTTAATTCAAGACCATAAAATCAAAATGGAGGAATGCTATGCATTAAATCAATCCTTAAAAGTAAAATGCATCGTTAACCAAGGATTTTGAATGTTTACAAATGCAACTCAACTTTTCAAAACTCAAGAAAACCGTGAAAAGGTTTTGAAGCCGCTTTTGCAAAATCTCATCAAACGACAAATATTTAGAGAGACAGATCGTGATCTAGCCGCCTCGAAGAATGCTTTGTTGTCCGAATTAGAACAACTCAAACATGAACATAAAAAGCAAATTAACGCTCTCACCTTGAAAATCAAAAAGCTAAGGCCGAGTTGTTAAATTGTCAAAACAGCCCGCATACAAAAAGCATTCAACTAATCGGGTAGATGACCTTCTTGCGAAATTCTCGGTTTGCAAAACAAAATTAAAGAGTTTAAAACTGTTGTTTATAAACATGGTGAATCAAGAATACTATTGAAAAGTTTACCTTAAAACCCAATCCAAATGGATATGGAAAAATCTAGCGACATAAACCAAAGCTTTCACTAAAAACATTCAAACCAACTCCTCAAGTTTCCGGTAATACAAAATTGATAATATCACATGAGTGTTGTTGAATATCATCGTCAAGAGGAATTAGATGCGTAAGACGAGAGTCGATCTAAATTAAAACCGTTGTTTACAACAAACCTTTAATTATAAAAAGTTGTCACTTTCACACACCAACGGATTCTTCAAACACACCAAGGGTTATCATCAAAACACCCAGTCTTCTATTGTTAATCCCAAAATGTCTTTGCACAAACTTATGGTCCTTTACCTTCCATTAGCGAAGTAAACTCACAACCCGAAAATCGAAAATTCTTCGATATTTTGACATTTTCATGGTCGACCTCAAAATTTTACAACATGAGATAGAATATCGATCCAAATCAAAGTTGAACATTTTCAATCGCCTCGCGCGAGAACAAAGAGACATTTTTCTAAAAATCTTTACCTAATGTTAAAACTTGAAAAGTTGTGCAATTGCTCGAAAAGGATTTTCATAAGGAACTTGGGGTAATGAAAACGCTTTTGAGAAAATGTAAACATCTATTTCTAACACAAAACGCAAAAGAAACTATTGAGAAAAGATGTTGATCGACTCTTGGAAGATGTTATCTCGTACGATATCCATAATGTTGTGTTACTTCATGCCTTGCCATTTGCATCCGATTATATCTCTCGCCGATATTGTTGAAACTGTTGTTATCATGAGAACACCGATAATGTGCTTCGGATCGAGTCTTTAAAAGTCAAAATAAACGACACACACGGAAATTTACAATGCAAAACGTCGTTTTCATTGGTGTGAAAAGATATTCACAACCATCAACTCGTTTTCAAAAGAAAATCGCCAAACCGAGTGCAAAATCTTCCGATCCTAAAATTGAGCAAATGGATGATCAAAACGTGTCTTTGAAAAGTCAAATCTCAAAATATGAACAAGAACTTTAAAAGTTAAACAGAATATGGTGTCATATTTGATTTACTCAAAAGACTCGACTTGAAGCATCAAACGAACTTGATCACTATCTTGCTCACACAAGAGAAGTCATGAATTTTGCTAGAAATATTCGCTCAAAATCAAAATCGATTCACACCATCTCTAAGTTACGGAAATTTTAGGAAAGTATGAACAACTCCCGCCCATCTGTGATTAAGAGATTAGCACCAACACACTTAGTAATCGTGAACCTAGAATTCCCACCGCCAAATCACAAGTTGCTAATGTGTTTCCCTCATCAAACAGAATAGTTGCATCTTTTCCAAACGTCCGCACTTCACGCCCTAGAGCACTCAATCGAAAAATAGGAAGTTGCGACCTAAGAAAAGATCAATAAAGAATGCTAAAGTAGAAGAACACCCTAGGACTCGAATAAAAATCATGTTGCTTCCACTATAGATGTTACGTCTGGAAAATGTAATACAAATAGTGATGTAACGAATGCTAAACCGTTAAGTACTTTTGATATTCACCGATGCACCTTGTGTTATTTGTCGAAAGAGTATGAATTCGATTATCATGACAAATGTGTTGCTAAAGCTATAATCTCTCGATTACGGAATCCTAAGAATCGAATACCTCTAGGCCCACTAATCATTTTAAGTCCGTGCTTGGTAAACCACCTTCTTTAGATTCTAAGGCAACCATTGCTATCACAAGAGCTCCCGCTTCACCTCCTAAGAATGTAGTACCACCTAGTGTTTTCACTAAGACTAAAGCAAAGAGTAGTTATAGATGGCGTAAATGGATATATAACGACTTGGATTTAAATGGATGCCTAAAATTGTCAATGTGTGTATGTCTAACGATTCGCTTCTAACCCACTAACATTTCGGGTTCCACATCTACTTCTATTCCATCCGTGTCGCTCGTAATAATGCAGTGATATGATCATTCTCTCGATTGTTGATAGCGGATGTTCCCGACACATGACAGTAACCTTAAACCGTTATCAAACTTTATTGCAAAGTTCATTGGCACCGCCGATTCGAACGATCACTGCAGCCATCATGGGCTACTGAGATTATGTTAATGGAAACATCGAAATCAGCAGGTTTACTATGTGGAAGGCCCCGGTCACAACTGCTTTCGAGAGGTCAATTTTGTGATGGAGATTTGGAGGTTGCTTTCGGGAGAAACTTGTTTCATTCGTGATCTACAAGGAAACGATCTTATGTCCGGCTCATGTAATTCTAGTCTCTACACTATCTCTATGCAAGACATGGTTGCTTCCTCTCCCATTTGCTTACTTTCAAAGGCAACATCTACAAAATCCTAGCTATGGCAACCGCTGCCTCTCACATCTAAACTTTCAAACCATCACCAACCTTGCTCGACACAAACTAGTCAAGGACTCCCACGATTCCAGATTCAAAAGATCACCTTTGCTCACCGTGAACAAGGGAAAAGCACTCGTGCTCATTTTCCTTCAAAGGTGGAACACACTCTCATCATGTGCTTCATCTTCTTCACATGGATTTGTGGCCCGATGCGTGCAAAAGATCAACGGCAAACGCTACATCTTAGTAATTGTTGATGACTACTCACGATGGACTTGGGTCTACTTCTTCGTAGCAAAGACCAAGCTCCACAAATGATCATCACCTTTCTCACAAAATATGTGTTCACCCGCAACACCGTCCGAATAATCGTAACGCATAAAGGAACCGAATTTGTTAACAAAACCCTTCGTGAATTTTATGAGAAAGTGGAATTCAAAGATCAAACATCTATTGCACGACACCGAACAAAACGGAGTTGTTGAAAGACGAAACCGAACGTTAGTGGAAGTCGCAAGAACAATGTTAATCAATGCTAAACTTCCGACACTTATGGGCGTGTCGATCCATCGATGCTATACTCAAAACCGCTCCATGATCACAAAACGCCACAACAAAACACCTTCGAGCTTGTCCACAACTATAAACCGAACCTCAAACACTTTCATGTATTTGGATCCCTTTGCTATCCAAATAATGATCGTGATGATTTTGGAAAGCTCAAAGCCAAAGCCGATATTGAGTCTTTATTGATATCGTGACAATTTAAAGGTTTCCGACCGGAATCGTCGAACTAAGGAGGTAATGGAAACGATTCATGCTCATTTCGATGAACTCACTGAAATGGCTTCGAGTATAACAAATTAGAACCCGACACAACCGCTTAAACTTCCTCAACCCCATCATCACCAAGAAAGCCCTCGCCTAACTCACAACAAATGGAAAGGTTATTTGCTCCTCCGCTCGTGACGATATTGATGAACGTGTTCTCGTGTATCCGCCGCTCACTGCACAACCCGATAATATTCCTATACCGATACACATGCTACAACAACCATCGTTGAAGATACACCTACACCAATTGACTCCAACACAACAGCTTGAACATACCGCCTCCAACAATGATGAACCGGCCGATGATATTCTCAATGAAGTACCCCACCGTAGATTTTGATCCAAATGCGTTTTCAACCCGCTTGCTAATGAGATCGCCGCACTGATGTTGCGGAATCTTCAACAAACCATTTGAATCCTCGTAATCGCACAATGTATACCAACATCAACCTCTACACATAGATGTACTAAAGACCATCCTATGGCTAATATTATTGGCAACCCGAATCAACCAACAAGTTACGAGACAACGCCTTCACTCGGACGGTGAACACGCATTTATGCACTCACCGTTCGCTAATCAACCTAAAACATTAAAGATGCAATGACAAAAGACAACCGGATTGAATCCATGCAAGAAGAACTCAACCAATTCAAACGCCTTGAAGTATGGAACTAGTTGAAAGACCAACAGGAGTCTACGCTATTGGTCTAAAATGGATTTGGAAAACAAATTGATGTCAAGGGAACGTTATCCAAAACAAGTTACGCCTAGTTGCTAAGGGTTATCGCGTGAAGAAGGAATATACTTTGAAGAATCTTTTGCTCCTGTTCGCCTTGAGGTCGCTCGGATATTTCTCGCGTCACGCTCATATGAACATGACGGTTCATCGATGGATGTCAAACGGCGCTTTCAATGGGCAACTTAAAGAAATGGTCTATGTCACCAACCGATGGATTCATTGATCCCGAGTTCCCAACCATATCTACAAACCGAACAAAGCTCTTTATGGTCTCAAACAAGCCCCTGCATGGTACGATAAGCTATCATCCTTCCTCATTGCCAATAATTTCACCAAAGGCTCGGTTGACCCAACTCTTTTATACAATATCACGGGCACATATCTTAATTGTTCAAATTTACGGATGACATCATTTTGGGTCAACACATAAAAGTTTTCAATCGCTTTGCAAAACTAATGAAGAAAAATTTTGAAATGTCCATGATGGGTGAACTTACATTCTTTCTAGGACCGCAATTTCATCAATCACCCCGTGGTATTTTTCTCGAGTCACCCAAATATGCCCTTGAATTGTTAAACAAATTTGGAATGAAAACCTGTGATACTTATGCCACACCAATGGCTCATACCAAGAAGTTAGATATCGATTTACATGGAAATTGGTCGACCCTACCAAATATCCAAGTATTATTGGGTCCTCATGTATCTAATGTACCAGCGACCGATATTGTCTTTCCGCTTATCTATGCTCCCGCTATCGATCGCGACTAATCGAAACCCACCTCTCTCGAGGCTAAAAGAATCCTCCGATACATCAATGGAACCATTAACTTGGGAATCGTATCCAAGGATTCGGTTTTGAACTAATCGCTTTTCGACCGACCACGCAGGATGCTTAGACTCAAGGAAAAGTACTTCAGAGCTCTACAATTTCTGATGATAACCCGTGTCTTGGCAATCAAAGAAACAGGATTGTACATCACCGCCATCAACCGAAGCGTAATATGTAGCCATGTCCGCGTGTTGTGCTCAAGTCATTTGATGAGAACACAACTCAAAGACTATGGTTACGTGTTTGATGTATCCTCGATGTATCATGACAATCGGAGTGTTATTGCAATCTCGCAACCCGCTCAAAGACTCAAATCAAAGCACATCGATCCACGCTATCATTTCATCAAGGACCACGTGAATGTGGTACCGTTGAATTATACTTTGGGTATTGAATACCAATCATGCGATCCGCCACCAAAGCCTTGCCTCCCGCTAGGTTTAATGAGTTGGTCCACCGATTGGTATGAGGTGTTTGACTCAAGAGGAATTGATGACCTCTTAAAACAAATTAAAAACCGTCAAACACCAAAACATCTTTTGTAAATAAATTTTCAAAACAAAATACAAAAATATAAAATCCGATAAAACAACAAAATATTCTCCTAATCTATCTTTCTTTCAACATGGCAAGTACATTTTTTCCGTCAACACTTTTATCCTTCAAAATTCAGATTTTTCCGATCAAGTGTTGAGGGGAGAAAATAAACTTTAACTGCTTTCAACATTTATGTACTTGCATGTTATCATATCTCGGTTGATTCCTTTACAAATGGTGGTACATTTTCCTGTTCAAAACACTCCTGACTTAAATTAACAACCTTTCATTATTTTCTCAAGTCGAGGGGGAGTGTCGTCATGTTTCTTTCCTAAAATCTTCATTTGGTAACAAAAAATGGAAGTTAAAAAGCTTTGGATGAAAATGGAAAAGGTGGAGGGACCAAAACTGTCAAAATGATAAAGTCTATTTTAATAAAAATCCTCTCCACCTAAATCTTTCACTTCTCATTTGCATTCTTAACCTTAAAAAGATCCTACGCCTAATAATCACTCAAGAATTCTGTGCTTTTGATCATCAATTTGTAAGTTGTTTCTTGAGTAAAACATGTTTCTAAGCAAAGGTTTTTAATTTCATTCAAATCCTACGGCTAAAACGTTTTTTACACGTGATTATGTGTTCTACGCATAAGCGTATGAACACACAATCATTGTGTGTATGTTTGTGGTAAAATGGATTGTCTCAAAACGGTTCTTACACATCAAGGATAACATTTTTACCATCAAAATCCACCCAGAAACTAAAATTGATGAATTTTGAAAACTAGGGTTTATGAGTCGATTTGGGTTTTTCCAAATGTGAAGTGTTTTGGTCCAAAAGATTGTTGGGATATGTTTATAAAATGTTGAATTGATTATATCCTTGCTCTATAACTACCCAGAAACACTGATTTATTCAGAATTTGATAATAGGGTTTAAGGTTCATAAGTTTGGGTATTTTTGATTCACCATGAGTTAGATGTTATAACTTAGTCTATAAGCTCACACAACATCTTAGAACTACCAGAATCTATTTGATGCAAATCCCATGGTTAGAAAACTTACGCGTAAGTCATAACCCTAGGGTTTTGACCTACGCGTATGCATTTCTACGCGTAACTGTTAAACTGTGCAAATGTGTTTTGATTTGTCATAAATCGAATGCTATGTGTTTAAATTTGTTGAAATTATGCTTTATTTCGTGCTTGCAACACGTAAATTTCGTAATCAAGGTTGTTGTTAATCACGATAAGGATCACCCACGCCGTAGCTTGTTATGCGAAGATTAGTCTTACGCGTAGCTTCTACGCATAAGGTTCTACAATGGACCACGCGTATCCTGTGAAGGATATGCGTAACAAGGACCTCACGCATAAGGTTAACTCTTACGAGTAGCCTTACGCGTAAGGTTAATATATGCCTACGCATAAGCTCTACGCATAAGGTCTCCTTTTCCACGCTGCAACATTTCTTACGCGTAGTTAGATTCTACGCGAAGTTTACGCCTAAGCATATATCATTCCCGCTCACGCATAACTTTGCCAAAACTACGCTTAACCCTCGGATTGACCTTCATGATGATTTGTTACGTGTACAAACTTGTAAATAAACTAATCATAACGTCACGAACCCAATAATGTCACTAATAAATTTAATCGCCTAATATGTCGTGAACAATAAGTGATAACATAAACTTTAAAACCTAAAGTTAACTAACTCACGAAACATTTCACGACATCATTGAACTATTGAACATACAAGTGACTTAGGACTCAGAATAATCATTATCACTATACATTCCATAACTAGACAATAAGACCTTCCGTTGAGTAACATTATGTCTTTCGATATGTTGGTTTTTGGCTAATGTTATTTCGCATCACGACATGGTCGAACAAATGAATGTGGATGCATCCAAGTTCTCTCCATTGTCGATATCTATCCTCATGGCTATCCAATGAAGATAGGAAAGAACAATCTCCGTGTTGACTTTGACACCCTCACTTGCTCGAATCTTCGTGTCTTATTGCTATTGATATTCGAGGACTCATCCGTATCGTAACATGCTTACTCACTCGCAACTATTCCCGAGATCTACATCCAACAGCTCGAACACTATGGAAAGGGTCAAAGGAAGGACTCACGTGACGGTGACTCGAACCACAAACAAGTCACCATTACACCCAGACTTAAGGGTCGCTCTCCTTATTCCCGAAGTCAATCCAACCAAACTTTATGCCACACCGTCAAGAGCTAACTCTCCAATTCTTAATCGATATCGGTTATGACGAGGCTACAGGAGTAATCACCAAGCACCTCACGTAGAGCTTAAGAGTATTCCTCAACCATGGAGAACACTCTACATGATCATCACCAAGTCTGCTTCGTCGTGATACGGTGCATGAGCATCCTAAGCTCATAGAACCGCAAATATTTTGGGCATTGGTCAACATGAAACACATCGCTATTGAAGCTCGATTTGGGATGACATGATGTCATTTCTCAACAAACTTGGCTCAAAGACTCCCTACATCGATATACTAAACTGTTGATACAGAGAGCACTTGGACTTCATCCCGATATTCCCAAAGGCTCAATGACCCCGACAATCACGACATGTTGACGGAGCCTATTCTATCTGTCTGTAATCAAGGAAACGTCCACAAAGAAACAAGGTGTCAGATGCGATTTCCTTCTAACGAAGATGTCGAAAAGCTCAAACGCATAAGAGATATCTCGAAGCGCTAGACAAGGCAAAGTTGGTCATCTCGACGAAAAATCTTCTCGAACACCCGTAAGGAGAACCAAGAGAAGTGCAGAAGCACAACAAGTATCGTGAGTCAAAGGAAGGTTCCTAAAAGGAAAGCTCCTTCTAAAAGGATTGTTCCCGTAAGGAAGCCGAACCTATTCCCACACTTGAACCACAAAGACAACTTAGGGACGAGCTCAAGATATCGAGATGATGAAGAGGTTCATTACTCGCAACTACAACCGATACACCGCCTCAAGAATAAAACCTCCAAGTACTCCAAATGCCCAAGAAAAGGGAAGACTCACTATTGTACCTTATGATGAGAGCTCAAGAAGAAGAAGAAGCAATCAATAAATCATACAGAAAAAGTTTCACAACGTCCGACACCTTCAAAAGGTCAAGAATTTGCTAAAGATCAAATGGGTGGCCCCGAGGATCAAGTGGTGTCGCCACCTCTCCGCATCCCGATGCGTTAATCAACCCGATAAGGGATCTAGTGCCACCACTCTTGTGCAACAACAACGACTGTAGAAGACACTATTGTGTATGATTTTGAGAAACAAGAACCGAGAAAGAAAAGTCTAGAGATGACGAGGATGATTATACAAAGTTTCTTCTAGACAACCCAACACACTCAAAGGAGAAAACCTCGAAACTCCTAAGGACATGAAGTCTCCTCATGTCTCCTCATCATCGGATTCTTCGCCTCATTCATCACTACCACCATCAACAAAGTCAACCGATCATCATCCAAATCGGTGAAGAAACCACCAAAGTCTTGGATCTCTCGACTCATAAAAGGATTGTAAAAGTCGCCCAACAAATCGAAAGAAGGACATAACTTACAGAAAATGAATTGGTTTGTCGACCAAATTCATCCTTAAATGATGAGATAGACAAGATGGAAAAGAAAGGGAATTTGTTCGGGGCGTTCATGAAGAGTCATCGAAAGAGGAACCGAACGAAATGATCAAGGTTACACTAACAAGTACCTTCAGATATCGCTCCTAAAGTCCAAATGGAACCGGTGAAGACAAAGAAGAGATCATAATCACAAGTTTCTTCTCGACATCGTCCCCGTGTGACAAAAGAAGTATTTTCCGCACAACTCACCCCTAACATCGTAGCATTGGTTAAACATACAATGGCAAAAGAAGTCGATCTCTCTCGAATTTGAGTTAATCGCTAAACTTGTGATGCAAATGTCAAAGAGATCCGAACGCTTACTCGGATGAAGCTAAATTTTTCAAATTCTACTTGACTATCAACTCGATCATGATGCAAGGAGTCACCGATCAATCCAAACCACCAAGAGATGACGATGATAAGGATAAGGACTCGCACCTAAACGCCGTAAACAATCTGTAAATCTACTTCTATGCCACCTCCTTCACCACGGACTTTTTCTCAACATAAGTCTCAACCACCCTGCTTTCATCGATAAACCCTGGACGATTCCGAGTTACCACCCCGACTCATAAAATAGGTGACTACTTTGAGTACACGGTGGTGACGATGAAGAGGTCCTCGAGCCCCGACAACAACCTACCTCACCTAAACAAGTGCGAAACCAAAATCATCATCAAACCTTCAAAACAAGAAGAAAACGACTCAATGACGCCGTATCATGGCTTGATGACGATAAACCGCAGAATTTGATTGGTTTGCTACTCTTGTTAACAACACTCCCTACCCCAAGAAGGTCAAGAATTGGTAGACGGTAGTACCTTGGAGCATGCAAAATCTTGCAAGAAAGATTCCGTGTGAAGAAGATGACGAACCGAGTTGAAGCGCATCAAGAATGAAGCATTCCTTCTTTGAAAACCGCCGGAAAGTGCAATCGAGGTTGAATATCACCTGAAAACATTGCTCAATCCATGTCTAACAACATGGATTGGCTCAACCTGTATAAACATCGACTTCACTAAACGGAAGAACCCTCCATATTACATCGATCGACCAAACCTCTACCAACAATCGCCAACCAGATGAACCAAGGATTCCTTCGATATTTCTTCAACAAAGACCGAATTTCTTCTCCATGGTGGCGATGGTTCAAGAAAATACACTACATCATTAACTCTTCCATTCCCAGCGGCTATTTACTCAAACCGCATAGCTATTGAGGAACGTGCAAATCACTTGTTTTCGACAACGCAAGCATACGACCAAGATGCATTGTATGGGATTCATCATTGGCCCGAACGCCAAGAATCTACTACGTGTTCCCGGTTCGTAAGTCTCAACATGAAGTGTATTGCTCAAAGGACATCGCGGCCATCAAACACATTGATCTCAAGTCTAAGTGGGACTACACATTCTTGAAGAATATCATAGTCAAACGACAAGATGAACAGACTATGAATTCTCGAGGTCGACTTTGAGAACTTGTCCTCAACGACATCAAGACATGTACCTTGCCAAAGCATGTGGTCGATGAGACAATTCTCGACTAAAGTTCAACGTGAATTTATCAAGTCAATTTCATCTTCATTAGACGATCGTGATCAAAGACGATCAAGATATCCGTATGGTCGTTGAATCATATCGTAAACGTAAACTTCACTCCACCACGCTTGATCTTCCCGACATCAACCACCACACAACTTACGCCATCAAAGAAACCTTTCGGCGTTGTTTACCGCAGTGAACTTCAAGAAACCGCTTAATGGCGTGTTGTGAGCTCCACAAATTCGGAATCATACCTGAAGATGGTTAGGGATGGATTGGTGTCTGATTGAAGGATATACCCGAAAGTCGGGAATCCTAAGCACCGGAATTCTCGTGAAAGGAGGGATGTGAGAAGGATCATCACCATGATTGATGAACGGTTGTTCGTGGCGGACTCGCCTGACGATTGAGAGCTATGTTTGTGGTCCACCCAGAGAAACATCACCGCTTTCAACGCCTGCGCGCACTGGAACATCACCGCACTTCCCGGTACCCTTGAATTGTTTCCTTCATATAATTTTGGATGCATGATTTTATATGTGGATGGCTTGTGCACACATAACAAAGTTGTACAACCCGTAATTGTCAAGAAAGGACCCTATGGTACGCCTCGCCACAATCCTTATAAAGGAGCGAAAGCTTCTTATTTTTGAGTAAAACCTATCAAACCTTTCATTTTTCAAGGTTTTGCTCAAAACACAAGTACTTCCCATATGATTTTTAAACCTCAACCGCTTATATCACTAGTCGAGGGGAGTATTTGAATTAAAAACTTTGGTCACAAATTGTTCATAGTGGTCACTCTTCCGCAAAACTCAAAATGGTCATATTTATTTCAACCGCTCAAAAATAACATTTTTATATGCCATTTTTGAGGGGAGAAAATTGTGTGATAAGAAATATGTTGTGCAAAATTCAAATGAATCAGGTACCTCGACTTAACCAACGAATTGACGGTACTAAACTGCTTTGTAACTCGAAAAGACTTGTCCCGGACGGGTAATAATTTCAAGCTAGTTTGCTAGTGATGTAAACGTGTCTCGCAGCGGACTCGTCTCGAGTAGAATGTACTATTCGAGAAACTCTTGATAGACATGAACTCGACGGGTTTGACAACCTTCCAAGGTTTGTCTACACCTTCAAGGTAGTTATTAGAGTTAGTTGTCACCTAAAAGTCGACAATGTAACTCTTTAACTATTCAACGAACCGTGTCTCGCGGAGATTGTCTATCTTAGTGGATCAATTCAAAAGTGCGCGCTCCTTCCTCACCGTGCATTTAACCATTAAAACTATTAAGCACATGTGGAGGGGAGTATTTATGCAAAAATTATCTCTCAAAGGGTTCAAACATGTTTTTCATTTACAAACCCTTTAAGAGATATTTTCACATACAAGGTTTTAATGGCAAACATAGGTTAGTCATGGAGTTATAAGGTGACTAAGGTTAGGAATAACTGTCCTATGATCCGCCAGAGTCGGAGGGATCTACCCAAGGACACTACCATTAGTTAGTGTTAGAAGTCCTTAGGAATGATTATAAAAGGAGAAATGAGAATCGGAGAAAGAAGGAGTTGAAGAATCAAAAGAAATGTAAAGTAAAGGGTGAAAAGAAATAGCCTCCGATTATTCAACTTAGGGCGTATAATCGGGTTCAATTCATATACTACCGTTGTCACTTAGTGACACCGTATTGAAGATTAAAAGTCGTCATGGACCCAAAGGACGCATGCACTAAACCTTCTTAGCCACTCAAGTTTCTCTCAAAAGAAGCTTGTTTCATTCTCACAGGAACCCTACATAAACTATTAGCTTTCTCTTAGAGATCGCTGGTATTGAAGAAGGAGACCTCTCCCTAGTCTCCGCCAGAAAACCAAAACGCACTATTGAGTCTAGAGCCACGAGATTCATCAAAAGATCTCTTAGGTTCACTTGACATTTACTCATTTGATGATCAACAACAAGATCATCGCTGGTTCATATCGAGTCCTTCATGCATCTTAGCAACTGTCGAGAACATTTATGAGAGGTTCACATCCGTGATCCTCGATTGAATGGAAACTCCCCGTGGTCAACATCAAACACCGACAAAGAAGTCACTTCGGTAACTCCCCGTGATTACGCGGAGTGTGTCTCAAACGGTCTACGTCATGAGGTGATGCTTCGTGTACCTCAATGACTCATCTCGAATCAGATGTACTTCACATCGCGTTATCTCACTTGGGACTCCAGCAAGAACGGCCTTTGTAAGAATTAGAGTTGTGTTTTCACACTATGTCATAACACTCAAGTTCAAACTTGTAAGTGCCGAAACCGCTTATTACTAATCGCTTGAAATGTTTTCTTCTTATGGAAGCTCCGGAGCGGGATGATCGTCTCGATTTTTCTCATGCTCACGCCAACATCATCACTAATGGAAGTTCTATTCTAAAAGCAACACAACAATGTAATGATTCTTCATCAAACCAAAGAATCTACAAAGTTAAAGACTTAGAGAACTTCATCAAGATTGACTCCCAACGCCAAAGAGCGTATGAGCATGTTGAAGAATGACGGAAGACACCGGAGCAACAAGGCACTGAAAGGCATCGATGCGCATAACAACATACTATCACTTTCACCACAAAGAACAAAGATCAAAGAACAAAGTTAAAGATGACGCCAAAGCATAACTGCTCAAAGATAACTATCTCTACACCGGGAGATTGTTCAATCAAGAAAATTCCTCTCACAAGAAAGAAGAATGTCGAGATCGCCACCGCTACTATTACATCAACGCTTTCACCGCTTACATTCATATATACTGAGGGAGATTGTTGGAATCACTCCTAAACAAGATTTCAAGTATTTATATTTCATATGTAATAGGTAGCTTTATTATGGCCTTTATGTTTGTTTAAGGTCAAGCTTATGTAGAAGGCCCATAAGCTTGATCCAAGCCCAATAAGAAATAGGAAAGGAGAGGAGTGTTGCCCTAGCTCCTCGCCTATATAAACTATTGTAAACCCTCATTTGAGGGTTGGTTATTCAAGTTTTCTTTTCACACATTCACCTACGCCTAACCGTGCCTCTCTTATTGTGTATGTGTGCTTGTTTACTTGTTCAATTGCCTTATCTCTTTCTCTATAAGCTTGTGTTGTAAAACTAGTGACCTAACAGAAGTCCATAGAGAGCTTTAACCACCTTGTAAACATGATTGGGATGATATGGATCTTCAAATCCTTTGGGCTGAGTGACATAAACCTCCTCTTCAATTTCACCATACAGAAAAGCACCTTTTAACTGAGGTAATGTTTTCCGAAATATTATGTAGGATGATCTCTTATTTACTTTATGATGGTTTTGAACATTATGTATAGAACATTTTTGAGGGAACAAGCTTGAGTTCAATTTATTCATTTGTTTTGGCTTTACTGGTGTTTTATTTTTGTGTACTATTATGTCCACATTTAGTGAATTCATGTCTTATGTCTAGGGCCATCATTTCATTTCAGATTATGATATAATAATAATAATTTCTATTTTGGATGTTATTCCAAATGTAATGAAACTTAAAAAGTTTTGGTACCATCATCGTGTGTTATTACTTTCAATAGGATAATGTTTATAAACCGCACGCCATTGTATGTGACTTTACTTCTCTTAAGAACTATTATTTCGTAAAAAGGCAATACTAATTAGTGAAAAGATGCAACTAATCAATGGAAACTTTTTTTGGGTAAAGGGAGTAATCCCGCACCCCGTAAATATATTAACCAAAAACGTTTAAGTACAATGGATATGAGTGAAATCCTATATCTCGACTCGTTATATAGGCATAAAGCTTACATAACAAGATACTACCTATTTTCTAAACAAGAAAACAAACCACTACTCTAATGATAACATAGGACATAACGAAAAAATTACTTCCTAGGTCCTTGAAGCTTGGTGCCATACATGGCATTAAAGGCATCCAAATTCCCTGGAAGATCGAAACCCGCTCAGATAGTCATCGTGAGTCATAGTCATCATACTCATCTTCAAACTCTTGGCCACCACCGAATAGATTAGCGACTCATCAAATGGGTTAGCAACCACCTCATCTTCGTAATCGAGACACCACGATATCTCCCACTTTAGAAAAAGGGTTAACTCTCTTAGTAGAAGGGTGGCGGAATACAAGAATCACTAATTATAGGAGACACACCGACTCCATCTCTTTCAAATCACTCACAAGGGTTTCTTGTGATGCAAGACTGCCTTAGTAGACTTATCTTCATTAACTTCAAGGTACGACCGTAATCCACATCCTTGTTGGTGTTATTTGAAGGAATACCAAAAGCATCCGTATATTCCATATTAAGAGCATCAAACCGATTAGATGTAGAGATCTTTGCTCCACTCGAACTAGCCACATCGTAAGCATTCTTCTTAGTGACTTCCACCGCCTTAGGTTCGGAGGAGTCTTTTGGGTTGATATTGAAACTGCTACCCACAACAGTTTAGAAAACCTCCTTGACCGGAAAAGTAGAACCACCATGCTTTCCTTCTTCTTATTATTGACCGCCTTGAAACCATCATTAACACGCTTAGTAGGTCGAAAGCAGGAGGTTCAACAACTTTAGGACATTCAATAAGAGTATGACCAAAAATCTTACATTTATCACAATGAGGTGGTTTCCACTCGTATTCAACCCGTATCTTCTCAATAGTCGAACCTGACCCATCAAGTAACTGTATCTCAACAGTAAGGATGTCCCTAAGCACCTCATCCGACTTCACTTCAATCATGCATCTAGCAAAACTACTACGGCCCCACGAGTCCTTGCACATTTGGCTAGTAAAAGCATCTAACCTTTTGGGCGTGCCTATCGAGGTGGCAAGGAGACTAAGGCCATCATCGAAAAACATAGCAAGAGGAACATCATGGAATTTAACCCACACCGGATGTTGGTCAAATCCTCTTTAAGTAAGTTGGTGTTCAAAGTGTCCATGGTTTAAGAATAATAGGTACATTTCTAATCAACCAAGGACCGCTTTTCAAGAACATCATCAACACCTTTCTTCGAATTGAACTTAAAGAAGAAGAACCCTTTGCATTCATCATTACCTTTTGTATACCAAACTTAGCCCACGATTGCGCACAAAGTAATCAACAACAGGGAAAAGCAAGGCGTTGACCAAGGAAATACCCATACAAAGTATTCTCAAACCTAGTGTTCACCCTTCAACCACTTTCATTGGGACGTAAAGATCCACACCATTAGCTTTCTTCGCACCCAACCTACGAAAGTTAGATGTGTGTTTCTTTGGTTCGATGAAGTAACACCAAGATACGATGAAGAAGGTTGTTTCAAAGCACCAACCTTCTCAATACCAACAAACCCCATGTGCATTCAGTATCAACCTTATCACTAGCATTATTATGGCCATTAACATTAGAAGCCATAGGACCACCGTATTTTGAGGAGGTTTCAATAATAACCAATAGCGATAAGCATCTCCTCTAGCTCCTTACGTGATCATGCACCTTAAGATGCTCAATTGGATTAGCCCCAGTAGAGAAGTAGTAGTATCCATCGTCACGGCCGGTTTTAATGGTTGCCCATCGCCACCCACAAGAACAAGTTTTCCTCAAAGATTTGTTTTCAATAGCACGAATTTTCAATAAAGTATCATGACCCTCGAGCGTGTCATGACTAGGTGCGTCATGACTGGGGCTTGAACCAAGTGAAACCGGCTCCACTTGTCCATCAGAACGAGAACCAGAAGCAATACCACTCTCAACTCCAAGAGTAACGACACCTGTAGCCTTTTCCGGAGTAGTCTTATTCAATGATGCGTAGTTATCAGCACCACCAAAATCATGTTCCAACGTTCCCCCACCTTTATCCCTCTCTCTCGTAACCCCCATCATAAATAACTCACAGCAATAAGACCCTCAAAACCGCATACAAACCAACGCCAAGATCACAAACAATTAAACAATGCGTACCAAGAGGAAGTAGATCGATTAAATAATAACAAGAAAACTCCAACCAATCTATGAATAGCCCCACGTGAGCAAGGAATATCAACAAATCAATTAGAGTTTAGAATTAATGAACCATGCACAATCGACAAAACAAGAGAATAAATTAATGATGTAGACCAAGTTTTGCCATCAATGAATCAATTCCTTGACAATTAAAAAACGAACCAAAAAGCAACCGACCCACGATAACTTAAAACCAATAAATAATTAAAAGTTAAAGAATCGTAGATTGTGAATCGTAAAGTGAGGGTTTCGTTTTTCGCCAAAATCGCCAAGCACGAGAGAACTTTTAGGGTTTTTTAATCAATGGAAACTTGGTAAATGAAGCTATGGATGCAACAGTTTTGTACTCGATAGCGAGTCGAATATTGAATGTAAGAATGCATGCCACTTACTACACATGTATTTAGTTTATGCTACCAACTTGTATTATGGTAAGATCGTATATATAATTAGATAGAGTACCATTCAAAATCTATTGCGGGTGGGTTCGAGGGGTAGCTGGATACAACTTCCACATGGGTTAAATAGTATGTTTTGTCTTGCAACACTTTGTATTCTTTTATCAATTTTATTAACTGATTTATCGGTTTATGTTATGAAAACTATTTTGATATATAAGCATTCCAAACGTTTAAAAGTTGCCTTAATTTGATAGATTTTATGTTTTTGGCCAATCAAGATAATACAACCAGTCGACTTATAAGTAAATGAGTTTCGATGATCCTTACTTTATAACCCCTTTTACGAATTGGGTCTCATGAAATTGCCTCTTTAATTGTTTTGAGCAAAATCTTGCCAATTGTTTGATGTTTTATTTTACTTGGTATTACGCTTTCTATATTCTATACGTTATCGACCATGATTCATATTGGATGTGTTGCCATTGTTCACGATATAATTATTTTCAGGAAACAATTGTCGCACAATCCGTGGTGCGTTACTATACTTTAGAACCTTCTTCTAATCGATAATTTCTTTTAGGTGCCAAGAGTAATGTCTACATATTTGAATGCATGTGAGGTGGTTTGAAAATGATACGTATAAGGAATAATTAAAAAGAAAAGTTGTAATTCCTAAAATACCCTTTCATCATTTTTGGTTATTTACACTAGTTACAACAACCAACTTGATCTTTTGGTTATTTACACAAATGACACATTCAATTTTGACCATTGATCAAACTCATCTAATGATTTATAGGAGTTCTCAGCTTAAAGTGGGTTTTAAAATAAAGTTTCACAAGGTTTGATTATATTAAACGAGGGTTTAATTAGTGGAAATAATGTAGAATAGCAAGATTAAAGTTCTAACATATCCTCAAAAGATATAAATTATAGGAAAATGATAAATGGGCCAAACTAAATAGCCTACAATTCATTTATCGACAGAGTCTCCTTTGCCTCCATGTATTATGGTTCTAAATTATAATATCAAAGTCAATGTACATTAAATGGATCACAATTCAGACGTACAGATCTGAAGAACTGAAAATAGAAAACACAATCAATACAAAACAATATTAAAGATCCAGGGTAAATCCCTTTTAACCAGAAAAAATAATATTAAAGATGCATCATAAGCAGTATTCAATATCACTACTAGCTAGTGATTACCATTAAAAGTAATAGGTGAAGGACGTTGATAATCATCCTCGTCGTCATCATTATTAGTTATCTTCGTAACTTGGATTGAGTATACGAACTTTACCTTGTGAAGGAGGTTTCACGTGTACATATGTAGACGGATCATCATATTCAGACTTCGGTCTCTTTCCAGCTATGTCTCCGTGTGAAGGCGGCCTAGCACGTTCTTGATCAGTCACTGAATAATCTTTCCCAAGGCTACGGTTAATATATCCAGGCTCATCATTATATGAAGTGACTCGGACTCCAGCAGCGGTGTGACCCTTTAGAGTGAGTTGTTGTGGGTCTTCGACAAGTGAACTTGGTCGAGTTCCAAACGCGTCTGAGATCGAGTGTGGTTTAGAGGGAGCTTCGGTGTCCTGTTTCTGTTCATCGGTGTGACCCTTTAGAGGAGTTGTTGTGGGTCTTCGACAAGTGAATTTGGTCGAGTTCCAATCGCGTCTGAGATCGAGTGTGGTTTAGAGCGAGCTTCGGTGTCCTGTTTATCTTTATCGGTGTGACCCTTTAGAGGGAGTTGTTGTGGGTCTTCGACAAGTGAATTTGGTCGAGTTCCAATTGCGTCTGAGATTGAGTGTGGGTTAGAGCGAGCTTCGGTGTATTCGGAGGTGTAAGAAACGTTTCGTGGATGTGTTGGTGGAGGAGGTGAATCCATTACTGATCACAATTTACGAATGATGAGAATTTGGAAAGAGTTGAGGGAGGAAACTGATCTAGTGAAGTTATAATTATATCACTACAACAAACGCATAATATATACACGCATTTATAATTTCGTGGAATGTTACTGTAAAGCGCTTCATATGGTGGAATAGCGTGTTGAATGTTACTACAATTCTCACCCCCACCAAACATCATGTTGGGACTTTCGTATTTCCAGGAAAAAGAATATTTTTTTATTAAGCAATTTTCTTATTATTAGTTATTTATTGTGAGTATGTTTAACTAAAAAGTCTAAATATTTCTTGTCAATAAATGTTTAAAATTTTCGTATTTATTAAACTATGTTTGAAAAGATATAAAATACACATGTACTCAAGAGGGATGACCCTATCTATTCTACTTATAATAGAGGGATAACCCTCTCTATTCTAATTTTTTAAGATTTTCATATATATATTTTAAGCAAATACAACTACTTAAGCTATATGTACAATTACTTTATGCATAAACATCTACACATATTAACTGGTCAACATTTGTAATTATTGTTATATTTAAAACACCCGTTTGATAAAAAGTATAATTTATAAAACACAATGTACAAACTATTTGAAGCACAAATACACCTAAAAAACACTATTTAACACATACAATTAATACACAATTTAATTTACCCATTCACTAAAATATACAACCATTTAACCACAATGTATAATCTAATCAAACTACTAAGCCAAGCATTTAAAAATAAAGCCAGATTAGGCTGCCCGTAGTATTCGGTCGACTGGTTCGGTAGCCACTGCGTCGACCAAGTCGCCACCATTGCAACATGAGGGTCGAACTGGGCCGGTCGGCTCCAAAATTGACGAGGGTGATTGTGCTGAAGGAAAGAATCAAGATCTTGTTTGTGGTAGCTTCGGTTAACAGAAGATGAATTATTTCCACGGTCATAACTAAAGTTATTGTTATTTGTAATTTAATTGTTTAATAAAAGTATGACCGCATAAGATTACATTGTCAGAAAATATAATTCACAGTGCTAAATCACGCGCGAGGATACCCTACTAGTACCTTTTAAAAGAAAGGTAAACAAAATCCTACCATTTTTTTTTTCCTGAAAAGTGAGAGTTCTAAGAATTCATCAACACAGCCAACTCCTAAATCAACAAATGAAAACTAAAAAATCCAAATTCATCGAAGATTTCCTCTATGTATTATGACAATAAGTGAAGTAGATAAAGCATAATGAGTTTTTTTTCCTTTCTCTAATCAAGGAGCTCGAGAAGAGAGCTACTCCTGTTAAAGGCCGTGATGATACCACAAGTAGTTGCACTTTGACCCATCTTCCTTTTGGATTAGGAGAATTACGTTGTAAAAAAAGAGTAACATCTTTGTTTCGTGAAAAACATGTTATTGCTCAACTGGTGGCAGTTGTAGACTATAAGTTTCTAAATTGTTTCACAAATGTCACTCATATATTTTGAGTTATAAAAACTATTCAAGTTTTATTACCGTTTCTCTAAATTCACTCAAACTCACTGTTCTAAAAGGCTCGCAAAGGCTCCGCAAAAGCCTCGAAAAGGCGTGAGGCTTGGTCACGCCGCCACGTCGCCTTATGACATAAATTTTTGTAAACTCGATATATATGAATTATGATATAAATATATAAATATTTACATACTTTGTGCCGCTTTATACCACGCCATATAAACTAAAAAAGCTTCGCCTTAGCCGTAAAGGCGTGAGGTTTGATCATGCCGCCACGCCACGCCTCACGCTATTTATAACAAAGATTAAACTATTTGTTTTTAATAAACAAAAATATATTATTAAAAAAATTACAAAAACCCCGCGTGTGCGCGGGCGTTATAACTAGTTTTTATATACACAAATTCAACATACTTGATTCTGCAGGACTAGCTGTACTTAATTCCATTGAAATAAACCAAGAAAAGATTTCTTGCAGCATGACTAGTTGTTCAAAAGATTTCAACATACAAGATTTTTATGTACATAATTCTGCCCACTGGTATAAACCAAGAAAAGATTTATAGACGAGATTTCCTTACCAACATCAACCGCATTAGAAAACCCGATATCTCAAAACTCCTTCAAGAAAGATAAATAAATCTTGCACTTCTATCATAGCAACATTGATTAGCATATCATCAGATTGTAACTTTTTGCTCACTAAATTTACCCTGTTTAAAATCTCAAACTAAATTACTATTGCTGCTATAAACTCAAAATCACCAAGCTCATTTGTTGCTAGAGATTTTGCTTGACTTTGGATCACAGAATCGTTATCTTTTCTTAAACTTTAATTAATGCTTCTTGTATGTCCGAAAGTTGAAATTTGATGGCTTTGACACTCTCAAGACGACTCTCCCAACGAGTCGTAGACGGTGACTTAGGAGTCAACCCTTTCACATTATCTTTCAGAATTTGCCACCTCTTAGAAGAATTAGAAAATATTGTGTAAATGCGTTGAATGATTGCAAAAAAAATCTTTAGCTCTGGTACAAGTGTTAGCCATGTCTAAAGGAGGTGCAACATTAAACCGGTTCTTTAAAAAACCGACACATTAAACCGGAACCGGTTTTTAAAAAAACCGGTTTTTCCTTAATCGAGGCCGGTTTTTTATAACTGAACCGGTTATACCGGTTTTCAGTTTTTTACTCCGACCGGTTTTTTACCGGTTCTCAACCCGGTTTAAACCATTTTTTTCAAAAAACCGGTTTTAACTGATTTTTTCATTCAACATACGCTTCCATTCAACCACTTCGATAACGCCAAGCTTACGGAGATCATCAAAAAGAGGCTACACCCGCGGTATAAACAAGTAAGTCATACTAAAGTTAGAAGTGAAGCTTTCAAATTACGGGAAATGGTTAAAAAAGATATTATTGATGGTTTTCGTGAATATAAATATGGTGTTTCTATAACTATGGATGTTTGGACCGCACCACATGGCACGGCAAATTCTTATCTCGCCGTTACAGCTCATTGGTTTAATCCCAAATCTTGGTTATTAATGTAACGAACAATTGCTTTTAAACTATTTGGTTATCCTCATACGGGATCTAATTTAAGAAAAATTTTACATGACACTTTAATTGAATATAATTTAGATGCTAAAGTTTTTACGATTTCACTAGATAATGCATCCAATAATACTAGAGCTACGGAATTGTTAAAATTACTTATAAAACCCATTTTAGATGATGCTTTTTTTGATTCTCATTGTGTTGCTCATGCTATAAATTTATCCGTGCAAGCGGCATTTAAAATATGTGAGAGTTTACGTTTGAGATTTAGAGGTATGTTAACAACTATATATACTGCGAGCAATGAACGACAATTGAACTATAGAAGTTTTCGTAAACAATGTGGTGAAGCACCCCTAGGACCGGCCTTTGATAATAATACTAGGTGGAATTCTACTTGCATTATGTTTAGCGTAATACTTTAAATGCTTTTTCAACATTTGGGGAGCTTGACACGGAGACTTTGGATACACTTTCTCTTATCAGGACCATTGTTGTTAGCCACTCAAATAATGCCAAGAGTGGTGCATTTATTTTTCACAGACTAAGTTTTTGTATTCAGAAAGGAGTGGGAGCCCAACTAGTGTCTCGGCTTCCCACCAACTTCTTGTAATATCCTTTTGGTTTTCTAATGAAGTGATGATGATGATGATGATGATGATGATAATAAGCATGGAATGACATGAACCAATGGGGTAGCGCACCTAAAGAAGGTAAACAAATAAGATCCTCAACAGAAACAAGGCGGATTTGGAAAAGTATCTCGTCCTAATGGAGCGCCTCAATAAGATCCTCAACGGGTATTGGGCCGGGTTCAGGGATGAATTTGTAACTGGGAAATGGGGATGGTCGCCCCGCTCCAAGCCCACTCCATTACCATTCCTACATACCAGGCATATGTGATACACTTTCTGAATATGATTGCTCACATGATTGTATTATTCTTCAAAGTCAAACTTCGATTTAAGTAGAGACACAAACAATGCAGATCTAAATATCTGTAGCTCTATCAGCAGACCCAAAACTAACCACATAAACATATAAACGTACATACTTACACATTTCTAAAACAACGTCTTTTCCAGAAGTAAATCTTAAGAAAAAATTGATTTCCGTGGAGATCAAGAGCTCTACCCAAAATTTTAATTCCATTGAGCATGGATATTGTGTCTTCAATGGACTCTTTAAATGCTGGCAAAACCGTAAAGCTTTCATCCTCTCACACGGTGATAAGTACTCATAGTGGACCTGGAGTGAGTTTAGAGATGAGCTTGAAATACTATCCAGGTCCACCATAATGTGATGAAGCTAACGAGACGATTATGGTTTACAAAGATGTTAACAATAGAAAGCTTGGTCAATATTTTCAAAACGAAACAAGAATTATGAAAAAAAATATAAATAAAAATTAAAATAATAAAAAATTAATAGTTAGTTACAGTGCTAACTTTTAGAGTTCTAATATTGTTTTAGTGATAATTAAACTAATTAGCAAAAATTAATAACGTACTAATTGAAATGCTGCAAAAAAATGTTAAGGAAAAAGTTATCAAATTGATGAACATTTAAGAAATCAATAGATACTAACCGAAAATTTTGAGTAACAAGGCATTCTGACCCTTATGATGCACACAGGCTGTATCTAATTCTTACCGTGCGTATACTACAATCTTTTTGTTTCGTTCGACTCATGTCTCTTACGCTGTCCCTCTGCATTTAGCTCCTCTAATGATTTGAAATTTTGGATTGACCTAAGTTGTAACTCTTTCACCATTTTATAGTTTATATTATGAATTGTTTTGTACCTATATATTCCATATATGTAATTTATATATAAAAAGTAACACTTAATGCTAGAATCCTCTCAGTCCCCTAATAAAAATGCTCAAGTTTAGCCACTGTTTTATGGGTACCTAAGTTTCATTTGAAAAAAGTGTTGCGCGGTTCTCGAGGTTAGCCTTTTTACCATGCTTGTACCAAAATTTTGATTAACACATGTTTTCGAGGAAAGTTATTGTTTCGAGGTTGACTTCATTTTATAAGCTTGATTTTAAGATTCAAGCTAGCCAATAACCGCATACCTCGTTCTTTTATATCAAAGACTTATATGACACTTATCTAGACTACGTATTAAAAACTAATTTTATATCTAGCACCAAATACCCATGCAAATTGTCTTTATCTTTTTTATTTTTAAAAGAGACTATGATTTCTATAAACTTATCCGTACAAAAGAGATTAACAAATAAACAAAAAAAATATAAATTACCATGCATAACAGATTAAAAAAACAAAATTTACCATAAATTAAATAAAACTAATATTTGTTTTTCATATATCAAAAAATAAAATACTAAGAGAAATTTTACAAAGAGTAAACTCCAAAATACATCCCTATGGTTTACCCTGATTCGCACTATACATCCCTCTCGCAAAAGTTCCAACAGATACATTGATTCGTCAATTATAGTTTCAAGAGCAACTCAAACGGTTAGGTTTGAGTCCCCAAATTGTTCCTAGCGAAGGATGAATGGAGTTTAATAACTCAAGTCGCGTTTTACGGGCTTTTTAATTGGAAATAAGGAAGAATAATGAGGATTCTACACAACGATAATGAAACATAAACTACAACGAACTCATTAAGCATATAAAACAATAATGTAAAGCACATTTAAACTAAAACGCAATCTAATCCTAAAAACGTAACTACGGGATTTTAAAAACGTGAATTAAAACCAAATTAAGGGAATTTAGGCTAAAATTATGAAACATAAATTAATTTTAACTCATAAAACATTTAAAATGATAAAAAAATATTTAAAACTTAAAACGTAAAGGAAACGTAAAAACGAGCGCTCTCGAGAAAAACCTGAGCCTAAAACGTAAACTATTTGAAATAACGACCCTAGGAATGTAAATCTAATTTTCCTACATAAAATATGATAAAATAAAATTTTGGGAAAAGCGGAATATTTTTTAACTTTTTAAATATTTATTATGAATTAAAAACTAAAAAATAGAAAATAATTATTTAAAAATAGCAAAACTATTTAGAAAATTATGAAACTTTTTTCAGAAAATACTTTATTGAAAGTTTAAACTAGGAAAAATACAAAATCTAAGAAATCAGCTCAAGTTAAGCTGTAAAAAAGATGGACAAATTATTAGGTTTAAAAAGAAAAGAAGGCTTAAATGATTTGTTTATGCAATCCTAGACGCGAAAGACCCAAGGGCAAAGTTGGTTAAGGTGTTGTGTGTGGGGCGTGTGAGAGTCCACTGACTCCTCTTTTTGCTAACATTTTTTTATTTGCTTTTTGGCTTTAGGAACTCAAGAATAAGCTAGACTATTTAACAAATTATCAAATCCTAACTAATTTAGAATACTCAAAAGCTATTTATAAGCAGATTAAAAAAGCAAAACAGGTTTAAAATTAAGCAAGCCAAACATTCCTAAAGGGGACCTAAAGTACTTAAAGGAAAGCTAGATTATGCTACAATAAGCTAAAGGCATTGATAACATCAAATTATCCTGAATATTAAGTGTCAATTTCCCCCCGATAATGCTTGTAATTTATATCATTTATATGGATTTACGCTTGTTTTCCATTATATTCCACTTTCAGGTACATTACGAGCATTGGAGCTAAAGAGATGCGAATTGGAGAATTATTAAAGATTTATCGAGTATGCTCACTTTGAAGAAGTTACGCGTAACTCATCTCTCACATTACTGCGTAACTAAAGCGTGACTCGAAAGCCAACTTATCGAAGTTTATGCCGTAACTCTCCCAAAAGATTAAGACGTAACTATATTAGGTCAAATGAAGTTCCGCACGCCGATAACTACAGCAGTAACTCGTGCATACACTACGGCGTAACCAAGAATTATTGAAGATCTGAGTAACTACTTCTAAGGTTACGCCAGTAACAGCAGATCTAGTGTAATTTACGAAGAAATAGAGGATTACGGCGTAACTATTTTGTTAGTTACGCCGTAACCCAGATCTGGCCTATAAATACCGCACGATTTCCACCATTTCAAAGCATCCCATTTCACACACCACAACCAAAGAACTTGGGAAGAAGCCAAAGGCAGGTCTAGAGGAGCATACGGAGCTATCTCCAAGGGAGAAATCACTCCCCTACGATAAGCATTAGCATTTTATCTTTTATTTACTTTCGATTCATGTATTTCGTAACATTAATTATTGAATTGATTTGTATGGTTAATATGAGCGGCTAAGCACCTCTTGGTGCTGGCCTAGTTATGATTCCTTAATTGTTTTGTTTGCGTTTATATTACATCCGTATAATTATTTCTAAGTGTATGCATGCATAGTTTATTGGTAGCTACCCTTGTTTCGGTTGTTTTGAATGGCGGTAGAGGCTAGTTGCTTAGGAGATATGACCAACTAACCCTAAGTGAGTAGACTGAGACAAGAAGGGTAAGATATGACCAACTAACGACCCTTTCTACTTGTGCGATTTGACCAACCGATCACCTACCGTTTGGATGAACTTAAGAATTTAGGAGTGAGTGTTTAAGTTGCTAACGCCCGGCACTCACTATTATAAGTCTAGCATGTAGCGGTGCTTAATGACTCGACTTAGGGACCGGGAACAACTCGACTTATGAGGGACACGACTTCTCTAGTGGTGGCATACTTGGCGATAGGTTAGGGCGAATTGACTAAATGCTGTCCTCTCGACTTTGACCCCACCTGAAGTAATTGGAAGTAATTAGACGTAGACATTACTAGCTAGGATGAATAATTAGCTAAGCACCACTCTCCTCTATTGATTAAACCTTTGCCTTTATTTGCTTTTATCTGCTTTAGTAGTTAATTAATTAATTCCTTATCAAAATCATATTAAAATCTGTGACACCTAGACTTAGTATTAATCCAACACACATAGCTCTTGGGACGACCTCGGTTTTACCGAATACTACACTACACACGACCGGGTACACTGCCCGTTAGTACATTAGGGTAGACCGTAGGTATACCGAGGCATTATAAATATTAAAACCTGGTCAGTAAAACCTGCATCAGGCATATATATATGAAAAGCAATCTAAAAAGACTAAAAGGATCTAAATGATAAATCTAATAGGGCAAACAAGCTAAATAAGATCAAATAAGCATACTACCTAAGCTGCTGATGATAGCAGACCTAAAGTGGAGCAAGGGGGCTTTGAAGTACAAAATTAAGCACAAGAATAAGCTCTAAAGGGCTTCTAAGGGATAAACATATTAAATCTATATTACTAACTTCTCAATTAAGCAAAAATAAAATAGAAACATCAGATGAATAAGCAGATAAACAAATTTGAAAAGGCTTATATGGGCAGAAAATGTGACAGCAGGACAGAACAAGGGGAGCAGACAGGGAATTTGAACAACAAATTTAAGCTATGTAAAGACTTATAACTACCAAATAACATCAAATCAGATAAACTATGATGCTTAAAGAACAGGAAAATCTATTTAAAACCAACTTAGAAACTATTTAAGATCTTAAAATAAGTTGTTGAACATGATTGAATGGACAGAAAAAGGATTTTTGTGACAGACTTAAAAAAAACAACTTATGACATGAAACCTTAAAACTATGATTAGAAAAGTTCTAAAATCATTAATTAACACTAAACAAACCAACTTTGACTTACCAAAACCTTTTAATCCTCAAAATCAAGATTAAACCAAACACTCCCTTATATTACCAAATTGCAAGTAAACTTTAAGAACTTGATGTAATTTGACTTGAACTGAACCAATATGCTCAAATAACAATTATACTAAACTTGTTTAACAAATTGAAATCAGAAATTAAACTAAAACTAATTTGGCTTTTAAGTTGACTTCATTTTGTCTTTTATTGACTTTGTGATTAAAAAAAAATTAAACAGGTTAAAACCACATCAAGCTCACAATAAGCTATTGACAGCTTATATGAGCTTGATGAAACAATGATGAAAACTGATAAGCAATAATTAATAATGAATACAAGTTTTTAAGTAATTTGAGACAAGGTAGGAAATAAAAATGAGATTATATTTAATAAAACTGAGATTACAAAAATGAAATTGAAATTACACTATATAAAACAGTAAATCACAATGAAATAAAGCTGGTAACAACTTTCTAATACATGAAAATTGGAAAAATTTATCTTGTGATGTTGAGGGTATTTATAGCAGAAGCAGGAGCATCTAGGGCTTGGGGGAAGCTTCAGGAACTCTTATCTCCACCATTGATCATTCCCTTGCATCATCTCATTTAATCTCAACCTTAGGATTACTTTCATGAGGGTTTGCACCAATAGAAATGCTGGGAATTGCCAACTGTCATTCTCCTTGCACACGGATTGCCAACCTTGGCTTCTGACATGTTAGTCCCTTCTAGAAGCCATTAAGAGGGGTGGGTAAAAGGTGCGTTTTGGTTTTGGGTTTTATTTTAGTTGTTTTGACTTTGGTTGACTAGGGGTTAGGAAGGGTTCACGGTATTATTTGATGGGGGTTCAGAGGTGTTTGACTGGGGTCAGAAATGTGGTGGGCTTGGACTGGTTGGTATAAAAGGGTAAGAATATTTGGACTTGGACTTTATTTAGGATTTTGTATATTTAAAATACTAAGGATCATTTATGTATAATTTGCAAATCTAGGACCATTGGTGTAAATTGTGGAGTGAAAAGGGTGTAAATGGGAAATTATGATAAATGGGATATGAAGGGTATATTGTGTAAAATAAGGGTTAAAAGTGTAAATATGGCAAAGGTGAGGGTTTAAAAGGTAAAATGGTAAAATGAGGGGGTTAAATGGTATTTTTGTGAAAGTTAAGGGTGAAAAGTGAAAGTTTGGTAAAGTGAAGGGCTAAATGTGAAAACTTCCAAATCATGTCCCGAAATCCGTAATTTGCACTTTTGAGCATCAAAATCCCATATTCTGATTTCTCGGCTTTAGCTTTTGCACTCTTCTCATTCTCGTGCTCGGTTTTCTTTTGTTTTATCTTTCTTTTGTCTGTTTTCTGATATCCGTACCTGCACATGCATAAACTCAAGAAACACGCAAATATTAGGCATTAACGGCTCATTTCCGGTTATTTTAGGTCAGTTTTGATAAAGAAAATGTATGTGTTTTCACACATACCAAAATCCCCCAAACTAACGTATTGCCGTGTCCTCACGCAATGTCATCACTCACGCTTCTAAAACCAAGGATTCCAACCTATTTCTACTAAAGCTAAGAAAAGTATCAAAGATTCCTCAAAAGAGATTATGAAACCCTTAATTCTAAAAACGCCCTGTTTACCTTTTATTTCACATATAGATATAACGATTAAGCACTTTCCATTATGAGTGACGGTTTATTGAACTTTCATGTCAATCAATAACTCTCACGTCTTTTTAAAAAACATTTTAGGATCACGGAGTAGGAAACACAACTCATGAATAAGTGACCATAAGGATAGAATTCATCGTCCTTGATTTTTCACGAGTTCCCAAACTAAGCTTAAAATCGAAATCACAGCTAAATATGACTTTAGATGCTAACACTACCCATGGAAGTTACTTGTGTTATTACCTTTTGATCCCATTTTCCTATTTTCCTCTATTTATTTTATTTTTGGTGAGAAATGAATTTCTTTATATTTTCTCGTTTCGATAAGTTTTTAGTCTGATAAAGATACAATGTTTAAATGCTAGGTAGTTTTCCATCTTCTCTCGAGAACCGTTGTCTTAAAAATGAGGTACACATCAAAGTGATTTTATTCACTTATATTTTTTTACTTTTCCATTTTCCATTTTTTTCAAGTATACTTTTTATTGATTATTTATAAACTACGGAGCTTCACGGGGTAATTCCAAGACCTTAAACCTACTCGGAGTAAAGGATCCAAGGGCCGTTACGACAAAGAATTCCAAGACTCTAAATGTTCATGAAATGAGGATCCAAGGGTGTTAGACCAAGACCTTACACAATCCCGGATAGAGGTCCAAAGGCCGGTGTAAGAGGGTAGCCAAGACCTAAAACCTTTTGGAAATAAGGATCCAAGGTCCCGATCTCGAACCGCAGCTCATGACTTAATTATTCAAACTTATTTATTACGCGCCCTTGATGTGTACCCAATTTTTAAAACAAGGATTTTCTTAAGAAGATAAAAAACTAGTTATCGCCAAAACCTAACACCTTTAATTATTATTTTATATTTATGGTTAAATAATTTTGTGGGAGCAAAAAGCCACAAGTACCTTCGATGAGTTCTAAAGAGAACCAACTACTCCACGCTTAGCATCTAAACTCATAAATAACTCTATTATTTCTCGATCTTCGCAAATTTAAAATCTCAAATAATGAGATCCGCGAATGCTTAGCCGATAATTTAATTATCAATGATTAAGGGAACAAGCTAGAGCTCAACACGCCCGGTCAAGTCAAACTTCTATTCCTACTCTCACCATCGAAAAGCCAACAAGGTGTCAAATCATATACATTAATTTGCAAATTCTTGTCAAATGAAATCAAGTCTCGCATTTTTAAAATCACTTATTAGAAACTAGCAAATCTTTCAAAGCTTCGCATATTTAAAATCACTTAGGGAAGCTTGCAAATTATTGGCCTTGTGAGCTAGAATCGCATTTTATAGCGTCTTGTCTAAGCAATTAGCAAAGACTTTTTTAAGAAAACGCATATTTAAAGTAACTTCTAAAAGACTCGCAAAGACTTTTTTGATCATAAAACTAGCAAAAGCCTACAAAAATTTTTAATTTTCACTTTTTTGCATCGAGTTTTTTAATTTTTTAAGGAAAAACGGGGTTGCGAGAGTGTAAGGCTGTAACACCGCCAAAATTTTCGTAGCGGAAGATTGTGTCACTGGGGTATTACTTCATAGTTCATAGCACAAGTTACAGAAAACGACTCTAAATGAGACGTTTTGAAGTGAATTATCATTCGATTAAAATATCAGAGTTTATAAACCGATCCCACAAGTTTGTACAATCATAAAAAGTACAACATAAAAGTTGAAATGTTTTTCGAATGATAATATATGCATTGTCTTCAAAATGTTTTTCCGTGCGCCTTCACATGCCATGCCAGCTAATTTCTTTTGAACCTGAGATAACATGCTAAAAAGTTCAACACAAAGGTTGAGTGAGTTCATAGGTTTGTAAGCAAAACAGTTGATCACAAGGTATCAAGTTTATGAAAGTAGTGGGCTACGTTGTTATACGCCCATAGTGCGTTTGATTGCCTAACCGGTCAATCAAATGATAGAAACCGCATAGGTTTGAAAACAACAGTGGACAATATAGTTTGTAGTATAATTGCAATCTGTTCAATTATCTTTTTGAAAGTTATTATTTCTCTAAGCTCATGGCACTCACGACTGACTGTTGTATATATATATCACCGGACGATATATACAGTAAATAACTTGTCCCGGGTAGGTATTTTGCCCTTTACCTAGATAACCTCAAATATAATGCGCCTTGTTATTTCAGATAACAGAGACGGGTTCGTCAATTCCGATAGGCCTATCCACAATATTTGCGCTTACTGCCAGTGATTAGTGGTCCATGATGTTGGGGACTTTTGGCAAAAACAACTTAGGCATGCAATAATACAGTCAAGGCATTCATTTTGCAAGTAATTGTCCATAATAAAGCATTTTAGCATGTAGTAAAAGCAATAGCATGTATCTCCCCCAAAAGAGTTTATAAAACAGTTAAACAAAAGCTGGGGCTATAAACTCATTGTAGTGATCAGCAGTGGAGTGTAACGATATAGCGTTTATCAATGGTAGAGCATGACAAGATCACGATCTTTAACGATTACATACGAAAGCATAGGAATCGCGTTTTAGTGTAGTGTACGATATAAGTGTACAAGTATATGTAGTATGTTGGCTTTCAATATGATGTTGTACATGAATCCTTAAGTTGATGTATCCCTTAAGTGTTGTTTGGCTTATAGCCCTTTTATAAATAACCTCGTACCATCGTTCGGGCTATCAAGATCAAGAGGTCGTGTAGTAATCGCACGAGGAGCCAGGATACTTTAAATCGTAAATCCACAACTCGTCGATACGATACCCCGAAGAGGCCTCTTTATGATAATGAAATTCCTTACTATTATTGTACTTGTCATTTATAAGCAAAGTATTTGACGAGACAAATGTTATATAAAACATGTGTCGTGTTTTTCAAAGACTATTGATTGACTTGTGTGACGATATGATGATATAAATTGTGTGTCGTGAAGTAGTTTAACATGGCATATGGTCATTTACTTAGTTTGTCAAAGTCTAGCAAAGTCTAACCCAATGAACCAAGTTTTAAAAACAAGTTTCGGGTCATTAAACTTATATTAGCCGTGCGGCTAAGTCAAAAAATAATCAAGGACATTCTTGAGGATGTATTTAAATTAAAATATCTTAAAACAACACCTTGGCTTAACCTTGGCTTCGTTTTGGCCTCAAGGAAATCAAGATATCACTCAAAGTTTCTCAACTAAGGTTGTTTTCCGATATACAACAGGTCCGGTTAGTTTTTGTAGTTTTTAGGATTTGCCGTTCACTTTCTGCTTATGTGCGCTTGAGTTTTTGTTGAAAAAGTCATTCTGAGCAACTTTCTTGTTTTACACTTTTGGTGATTCAGACCAGAAAAGGGTCAAAACCTCGTTTTAAAATCGTTTCAGCAAGCTTTCTTGTTCCAACAGTATATTTACCTCTAGTCATCTTCATTTGGCCATAACTTTTTAACCATAAGTCCTTTTTAAGTGATTCAAAAGCCCAACGCGGCTTTCACCAAACTTCAAGTTTATGTCTTAGCTACATTTCATAAAAGCGAGTCGAGTTCCAAAAATGACCAGAACCATAGGCTTTTTTCAAATGAAATCTGGTGAGCAGATTTTAATATGTTTTTCCATTTTGGCTCTCATTTACTCATCGGGAGGAGTTATGAGGTGCGCCACCCGAAGAAACGACCATAAGACATAGCTCTACAAGCCTATCTTGTTGAATCAACCTCAAGGTTTAATGAGATGATCAGTTTAATCAATCTTTGTGACTGTCATAAATTTAAGGTTCATAAAACCTACCTAAGGCTTGCTTTAGCTTGTTTTCATGTTACAAACTTCATGTACAACATAAATCATCCCATATTACATATACTACTTATATCAAATTACATCCAATAAATATTATTACAACCATATTGAATGACAAGAACTTTAAACAAACTTGTTACAAGACTTAGGTTGAATGGTCACAAGAACAATCAAGCCTAAACCCCTTTCAATCTTCAACCCTTGTCTTCAACCTCTTAACCCAAGCTTACAAACCCTTTTACCCTTGGAATAACCTTCTTACTTCAGCCCCTTATGCCTTGAATATCTTCTAATTTACCCTTGAAATCAACAAAACAACCCAACAGAACCAACTCTAGCTCCATCTTCTTAGTGATTCTTGAAGTACAAAACAAAGTGTAGATATGTGTTTTGGGCTTGATAGTGGACGGCAAAGGAGGAGAGGGGAGAGAGTTGTGTGTGTGTTTTGCATGTAAAATGGGAAGGGATAAGGTGAAAGGTCTAAGTGGGGGACAAAGTGGGTGAGTAAGATTGCATGTGTGATGTTAGAAAGCCAAGTGGCGTGTGAAGAAGCCATCAAATGCCACCTCCCTATGAGGTGGTAGTTTGTGTGTTCTTTTCGATAAACTTTAGTTTTTAGGGTATAGTTTGGTCCCGGTAATTACTAATGTTAAGCCCTTAAGTTACGAAACTTTAAATCGGGTAACGTAAAAATATAATACTTATAAAAATGTCAAAACTTATCAATATACTCTAACTAGGTATATTAAAAGTGTGATAAGTCTATTTGGGTGCGTCTATGTTGTTAAAACCTAATAACGTAGGTTTGAGCACGCGTATTACGTAAAGAGTAAAATTTTTACGTAAAAATAACAAAGTGGCAATAGTTCATATAAAATATGACTATTGGTGAAAATAGAGTATTGTGAACACCTAGACTTATCGTAGTCTTGTGTTGACCGCGAGGAAAGTTTACACGATTAAACTTTCATAATTATTAAAGTCACAACTTTAAATAATTATTTATAGCCAAAGGTGAACAAAATGTTGAGTGTAATAATTCAAAGCAGTTGAATTGTTTAACTTGGGAAATTATTGGTTACTACCGATTCTGATTTGCTTTACGTTACGGTAAAAGTCAAATAGTAAAACTCAAAGTCAAAGTTAATCATTTTGTCTTATGAAAATTTACGAGTTGCTCTGACCTCCACCGATTCTGAATCATGTCCTCATGATTTAGTTCGTGTTATGAGTTAATGATGTTCCCGAGAAGAGGTGAGGGTACTTCTGTAATGGAACTTTGTCACAAAGTTCAGTGAGTGTTATCTACTAACGGTATATTTGAGTTCATCTTCACGTTCCTACGTGAATTCAGGACCTCTTCTAGAGTTCCATCGAACCTTGAGAATATGAATGCGACTTTGCTTAAGTCATTTGACCTCATGGTCTATGATCTTAGTAGATTTTCCTATAAGATCAAACGTAAATCAATCTGGATCCCTTCCAGAGAAATAAGGATTGTCTCATCAGTATGACACTTCTTCATAATGCACGCACGAAAGGCGGCGTGTACACTGCCAACTTCGGGTAGTAGCTCGAGTCTGAAAGCTACCAAGCCAATTCTTGCTAATATCGTATAAAGTCCAATATATCTTAATTTTGGTTTTTCTAATTTCCCCAAACGAATCATAACTTACCGCAACGAGGCTTTCAACAAAACCTTAATCCTAGCATGAATTTTTGAAAGTTAACGCTTACATCTGTATAACCTTTCTGGTGATAATGTGTGGCCTAATATTGCGGGGCCAGGAAGTAGACATTGTACTAGATTCCTTACAAGGATTTCGTAAGTGACAAGCTCAGAAATTCTAATCAGCAATTGTGCTAAAGCTTGCAAAGTCAAATATGCTGCAAGCATGCTCCTGGACAATACTTTGTCAGGGTAAAATGTTGTTGCTCAATCTATTTGTATTGAGGATACTCACAGTATTGCTTGGACTGAGTTAAAGAAATTATAATTCAAGAAGTATTATCCTCGGAAGAGGTGCAAGAAATGGAGATGAAGTTTTCTTGTTGTCAGTGGTGTTGATATCACAACTTACATTCGTCGCTTTCAATAGTTGGCAATAGTGTGCCCAGTGGTGGTCTCAGCCAATGAGAAGTTATGGGAAAGGTTCATCTGAGAACTTCCTCTAAGTATTCAAGAGAACGTTACTTCGTTTGATCACTCACAATGGATGAAACAATTCATATGTCTCGTAACCAAGTGGATTAAGTTGTGCGAGCTTAACATTTCCGGAAATGATGTTCCCAAAATAATGGCCAACAAATCGAAGGAGCTCATGGGAAAGCTTATGTGATGGATAATGGGACATCGTACCCAGTTTGTTAGTTCGAGACTGAACTAAGTCCATTGGCTCAAGAGTGTATCAGGTCCGTTAGCTCAATAATATGGAATACTTTGACTTATGTGACTCATGCATAATCAACACTGTGGCAACCGAATTCTGTTCTTGAAACATCTGATTCCATCAGGTCGGGTTTCAATTATGTTCTTGAAATATCTGATTCTATCAGGTCGGGTTTCAATTATGTTCATGAAACATCCGATTCTATCAGGTTAGGTTTCAATTATGTTTTTGAAACATCTGATTCTATCAGGCTGGGTTTCAATTGACTTTAACCAATTTCGTTAGCTCAACAAATGGTTCATGTTTGTAAGGATTTGTAACAGAAAAAGTGATAACTTAATAATGAAGTTAGTTGCTCGAATGAGGTCTTAAGATTTTTGCTGAGTGGTAAAACACTATCATTTTTCTAGATCTTTTCAAAGAATACAAGTGATTCTTGAGTTCGAGTTCATACTTATGTCATATCGGATACAAATAAGCCCACTCATTTATAATTCGTTACTTACATAAAGAAGCGTTCTAATTTATGTAAGTAAGAAACTATAAACTTATGGTTCGGTGATTTACAACTTCTTTATTTAAATGAAAAGGCGTCCCAGTCCATTTAAATAAGTGTTGGGAATTGCCGATTTGAAGATTACAAAACCACGAGCAAGAATGAAGAAAGAAGAAACAATGAGGGTTTATTTTATAATTTATTAGGTAGCTTTGTTAGTAAGCTACAATTAGGGTTTTTATGTATCCTCGTCTAGTTTTATTAGCATCTTTTCATTTAATCATTTGATAGAAGACATTTCCTAATGAGATTCTAGACACACGATCATAGCGTGTGTACATTAGTTGTAGTAGTAATTTATATTTTTCAATAAAGAAAACCTTATTAGTGATATTGGTTGTGTTATTATCATTCCGTTGTGCATTCATTCAATCAATGTTACTCATACCCTAGTTGAGTCCGGATCTTGGATTCTACAATTGGTATCAGAGCCTCCTGGCTCTCGATCTAGGGTTAATAAGGTTTTCATGAATTAGGGTTTATACCCTAATTCATCCATTGCAGCAGATCTGAAAAGAGGCAGTAGCAAAAAGGGGTTTTATTGGCGTGTAGCAGATACGATGGTGGTATTGGCATGATGTTGTTTTGACGAAGATCTGACTCTTTTGACATAAAAAGGTAATAACCTCGTATTGTGATTTTTAATATGAGTCAGTGGTTAATCAAATCATGGTCCCACACGTTTGATATTGATCATGAGCTATCGGTAATATCAATAAAAAGCAAATTAAGGTTTTACTGGTCACGTGATGTCTTATCATTCTAATATTTGATTTGCTATGATGCGGTGTAGAGTACGGGTGTTACGGTGGTCATGCTTTTTGATTGGTCCTCACATCGCATTCCTATTGGTCAAGTGTTGCTAGTGATTTCTTTATTGTTCACGTGGGACTGCACTTGTACCTGTTGCTCACGTGGGATATGATTCGGTATGATAGGATGTATGGAGGATACTGTAGAGATTATTATTGATTGGTCTTTTGATTGGATATTGTGAATTGTTTGAATGTTTGGATCACGTGGTACTGTTGGTGATTGTGGGTCTCGTTGCTACTGGTCCCCTCGTCAAGTAAATCATCATGTGGGTATGGTTGATTCAAACAAATTCATTAGTCCAAGGTTATTAGTGGTCCCCCTCGTCAAGACTAGTAGGTATGGCTGCTCACGTGGATTACTTGTTGCTGCTGATAGGTCCCTCGTTTGTACTGATCACGTGATGGGTCATATATGGTGGGGCTCAATTGGACATCAAGGTACTAGTTGGTCATACGCAGATGAGAAGGTAAAATTAATTAGGCACGTGATTTCATGGGGTATTCTCAATATTGTTTGTTATATTCAGTATGTACTGCTAGTTGTACTGATCTGCTATTGTTTGGTATTTTTGTTCGAGTTTTGTACAGGTTGATTTATGGCAGCGTGGGAACTTTCTTCTGCTTGTCTATATTTTATACTGTTCATGATCGGTTGTTGTACATGCTAATTCTGGTCTTAACAGTTGGTCTTCTATTGTTTTACTAGTCTTGGTGAGTTGAATTTTTAATTCAACGATGAACCCTAGTAATTAACATACTTTCGGCTTGATTTGATGTTTCTACTGGCTGCATATTTTGATTCGTATTGGTTTCTACTGACTGGTTTCTGTTGGAAGTATCGATTGCTGCTAATCGGTTCCTACTGGTATTGGTTTATGTTGATCAGTTGCTGCTGGTTATTCTGGAGTTCTACTGGTTGATCAAGTGTGTGTCTTATCATATCTCAAAGTGAGCAGGAACACTTTTGAGGCAACTTGTTCGTACTTTAATGATGTGACAAAAACTTGATAAATCTAGTGAAGGGGTGAGATCTATAGACTAAAGGTACTTAATGCGCACATTTGCTAACACTTTAAGGAGTTACGTTGTAGTGCTCAGTGTTAGTGAAGGGGTGTGATCTACATTTTCAAAGTACTTAATGCTCACATTTGCTATCGCTTTAAGGAGTCACGTTGTTGTGCTCAGTGTCTCATATTAATTGAGGATTTATCAAGATTTGCAGTCATGTGGATAGTACAAGATATAAGACGCATACGTTGATGTTCCTACTGGTTCTCCATTCCTACTGGTGGATTATTTTGCTGCTGATTTAACGTTTCTGCTGTTGCACTTTATTTCTTTTGTTTAGTAGTGATAAAAAAATAAAATAAAATCAAGATGGTTAGTATTATTTTAATGGGAAGCTTATTGTTTATATACTTACCATCTACATGCATCACTTGAGGGGAAGCGTATACGAGTTGCACAAGATCCCTATTAGATGAACGGGAAGAAGATTAGTAGATGTGCAACGGATTATTATTGTGATGACATGTTTTAGCATTGTTTTCTTTATACAGCTTGTTTTGTAATCTCAAGAAACTGGAACTTAACCTAGTCAAATTCAAGTTTAGGGGAAGATTGTTGAGAATTGCCGATTTGAAGATTACATGAGATGCAAGGGGTATTGTGGTTAAAAACAAAGCAAGATTAGTGGCTCAGGGGTTCAGAAAAGAGGAAGGAATTGATTATGATGAAGTTTTTGCACCTGTAGCTAGAGTTGAGGCCATCAGAATCTTCTTGGCCTATGCATCCTATATGGGGTTCATGGTATATCAGATGGATGTGAAAGGTGCTTTTCCGTATGGTGAGATTAAAGAAAAGTATATGTCACTCAACCCAAAGGCTTTGAAGACCCGGATCATCAAAGCATGTATACAAGGTTGTAAAAGCTCTCTATGGACTACATCAGCACCAAGAGCATGGTATGCTAGGCTATCTGCATTCTGTGAAGCATGGTTACAAAGAGGTACCATTGACAAAACACTCTTCTAAAGAAGAATTTCGAGACATCATTCTTATGCAAGTTTATGTGGATGACATTATCTTTGGCTCCACTAAAGAAGCTTGGTGCGAGGAGTTTGAGGAGTTGATGAAGGAGAGTTTCGGATGAGTGCTATGGGGAGCTTACTTTCTTTTGGGTCTACAAGTTAGCGAAATCGATGGTATTTTTATCGGTCGGGATAAATATGTGAGAGACATTTTGAAGAAATTTGATATGGAAAATGTCGAATCGCCACTACACCTTATGAAGCTCAAAACCTAAGAACAATCTTGAACCGATCCTGCTGTGAATGTTCACTTATACAGATCCATGATTGGTTCATTGATGTATTTGATGACTTCTAGGCCCGACATTACATTTGTTTGTGAGTGCTTGTTCAAGACATCAGGTCACTCCACTTACTTCCCACTTGAATGCAGTCAAAAAGATCTTCAAGTACCTAAAAGGCCAACCCAATTTAGGTCTTTGGTACCCAAAAGAGTCACCTTTTGTGTTGGAAGCATATAGTGATAGTGATTATGCTGGTGCGAATCTGGATAGGAGATCCACAACTGGAGGTTGCCAATTTCTCGGAAGAAGATTGATTTCCTGGCAATGCATGAAACAAACTATTGTTGCTACCTCATCTACTGAAGCAGAGTATGTTGCTGCTGCAAATTGTTGTGGTCAGGTACTATGGATACAAAATCAACTGCTGGATTATGGGTTTAATTTCATGAACACCACAATCTTTATTGATAATCAAAGTACCATATGCATAGTTAAAAATCCAAATTTTCATAATAGCACTAAGCATATTGAGATCAGGCACCATTTTATAAGAGATGCATATGAAAGACATTTGATAAAGGTGCTTAAGATTCACACGAGATGATAATGTGGCGGTTTATTGACTAAAGCTTTTGATGGACCCGGTTTCAACACCTAGTTATCCATATTGGGATGCTTAACCCTTTAGCGCAAAGTTTGAGGGAGGCATAAGCCTCAGGGGAGGATTGTTGTTGCTAAACTTGTAAATTTTGTAGATTATTGTTTATGTTTTTGTTTGCTAACACTAACCAGCTAATGATCTTTAAGTTTTGTATATTTTATATATTTTTTTAATGTGTTTATAACCCCTAGCGAATTCTCCCTGGCGATTTTGTAACCCTTACATCCCTAACCGACTTTCATCCAATTCGATCATAGCTTTGGATCCCTAGCATCTACCTGTTATTAATTAACATCTTTGTTAATTGATTCTTGGTAGGACTAGTGCTGCGTTTCTTCTTGCTTTGGTTCTGATTTGGTGTTTCGTTTTATTTAGGGTTTACAAAATTGTTTTTTGGGTTTAACCTAATTCGGATTGTGTGAGTGATCTGATTTGGATCGAATTGGTTTATTACTCCTTCATTGGTCTTGGTTTTATTAAACCATGGGAGCAGGTTAGACGCTATATGTTTGTGTTTAAACCATAACGATTGAGTTAGGGTTTGGGTTGTTTCTGTACGAAGTTGAGTTAGTTGCTGCTGGTTTTGTGTCGTGTTCTTGGATTGTTTTTGGGGGTTTAGAGAGATGGAGAAAGGATTCTTTAACAAGGATTCGTCGTTGAAAGTTGCTAAAACAGCTACTAACTTGGCCGATCAAGTTGGTACGAATACGGACACTGACTCTGATGGGAACGTGGCTACTGCTGGCAAACCTAATCCGTATGAATCGCTGGAGGCTAGGCTTAAAAGTCTTAGAGGAGAGTATGGAATTGATTAATTCTTTGGTACTCGTGATGGTCCTTTGATTGCTGATTCGAATAACGTGAATGCTTCTTACGGTCCTAACGTGATTGGTAGTGAAAATAATAAAGTGAGGTCATTTGCTAATGTTTTAAACCCGAGCGTGTCTCTAGGAAAGTTAATTTTCGTGCCTTGGTGAATGAGACGCGCATCGATAATCATGATACGGTGCTTCCGAAGGCTGCTATGGAGGGTGTACTCAACCGGTATGAAAATACACTTGTTGGCTTTTTTGTTGGCAAGAATGTTACTTTTCATTTGGTTAAGAACTACGTCTCCAACACGTGGGGTAAGTTTGGTTTTCATAAACTAATGAAGAATGATGATGGTGTTTTCCTCTTTAAATTTGATTCTAAAGAGGGTGTTGAGAATGTTCTTCAACGGGGCCCTTGGATTATTCGCAATTCTCCTCTTATTCTCACTAAATGGACTCGATGTCCTATTGTCTAAAAGTGAGGTAACTCGAGTTCCGTTTGGATTAAATTGCATAATGTTCCATTACTTGCATATTCGTAAGATGGGTTGAGCTTAATTGCTACTCAGTGGGTAAGCGATTATGTTAGATGCTTTTACAAGTTCCATGTGTGTTGATTCATGGGGTCGTATTAGTTTTGCACGTGCTCTTGTGGAATTATCATCGATTTTGAGCTTAAACATGTGGTGACTATGGTGATCCCTAACAAGGATGATAGTGGTTTTACTACGGCAAGTATAAAGGTGGAATATGAATGGAAGCCGCCACACCGCATGCGGAATGTAAAGTGTTTGGGCATGATCTTGCTTGTTGTCCTAAGAGTATAAAGGAGAATTATGATGTTCCCCACCGCTAATGTGGATGAACACGATGAGGGTTTTAAGGTGGTGCGAATCGAAAGCCAAACCTAAAGGTACGAAGATGACCGGTGGTATTAATATGGGTAAGGGTCCTAGATTTGCACCTAGGAAGCGGTATATGTTGCAAAGGCGAAGACACGGCAGCTGCTAGTGGTATTGCTAATGATACACCAATTACTACGTCAAACTCTTTTGGGACTCTTGAGGTGGATGATGACTCGGGCATCCCATGTATTGTTATTGATTCTTCTATCGAAGCGGTGAAGATTGGAAAGTCTTCGGTACTACTAAGGAAGCGGTATTGATGGCTCTCGGGGAAGGACCTTGGTGAGGCGTCTAAGTCTCCGGTGAATGGGACTTCTTCACGCCAAGCTTGTGAGTGATTCAATGGGATCAATGGATGTTGGTTCTACTCCATAGTGAGAAAATTGGTAAGCTTGAAAAGCTAATTATTGATGGAAAGCTACTCTTGTGGATGATGATGGTCAACCTATTCCGCTACCTCTTCTACTAAGAGAGCCAACCCTTTTTCTAAAGTGAGAGAGATTGTGGTGTCGATTACGAAGATGAGGTTGTTGCTAACCCATTTGATGAATCATAATATTTTGGTGGTGGACACGAGTTTGAAGATGAGTATGATGACTATGACTTTGACGACTATGCGAAACAGTTCGTGATCTTAGGGAATTTGGATACCTTTAATGCCATGTATGGCACAAAGTTTCAAGGTCCTAGGAAGTAATTTTATTTTGTTATGTCATATGTTAGCATTTGAGTAGTGGTTTGTTTTCTTGTTTAGTGAATTGGAAGTGTCTTGTTATGTAAGCTTTATGCCTATGTAACGGGCTGAGATATGGGACTTCACTCATATCCATTGTACTTAAACGTTTATTTGGTTAATATATTTACCAGGGTGCAGGATTACTCCCCTTTACCCAAAAAAAAAGTTTTGTATATTTTAGTTTGGTTTGTTTGCTACTTTGTGTGCATTTTGCGAAATGCCTTTATGGCGATTACTAATCTTAAGTTGAAGTTCAAGAAGTTTGATTAAATGAGAATGTGGTCATGTAAGCTCAAAGCTTGTTTTCTTGAAGAAGCACAAGAGATACTCATTGGTACAACTGATCTCATTATTTCTACTGAAGAGAGGTACTGAAGTAAAGATCAAGTGATAATCATTGAGATGTTGTTCATTAAGTCAAGAAACAATTTACAGCTTACAATCAACTTCAAATGAAACTAAAGACCATCCCTATACAAAATCTACCAAACATATTCTAGTTCCTATCATCTATTACAAAAGCTGGTGGATATACATGAGGAAATGTCTTCTACGAGCAAGAATGAAGAAAGAAGAAAGAAGAACCAAAAGATGGCACGATAAATATACAAAATATACCACTTGTTGAACCACGAGCAAGAATGAAGAAAGAAGAAACAATGAGGGTTTATTTTATAATTTATTAGGTAGCTTTGTTAGTAAGCTACAATTAGGGTTTTTATGTATCCTCGTCTAGTATTATTAGCATCTTTTCATTTAATCATTTGATAGAATACATTTCCTAATGAGAGTCTAGACACACGATCATAGCGTGTGTACATTAGTTGTAGTAGTAATTTGTATTTTTCAATAAAGAAAATCTTATTAGTGATATTGGTTGTGTTATTATCATTCCGCTGTGCATTCATTTAATCAATGTTACTCATACCCTAGTTGAGTCCGGATCTTGGATTCTACAATAAGGATATTCCAAATCATCCTACTTAAGAATTTCCGACACAACACTCATACTTAATCGATGAGTTACAAGGTGGTGAATTACGAGACGTCAAAAGTGTTCCAAGAGTATTGAATGAATGTTCTCACTCATCTTCGAAGATGAGGAGTTAAATAATCAAAGAGGATCAACATAGCATTCAAAAGAGTCGGTGAGTTCATAGTTATGAAGTAGTTTTCTCTCAATGTTTGAGAAATACCAGTTAGACCATTGTGCACACACACAATGTTTGAGAAATAGATAAAACTATTGTGTATCTCTTAATGTCTGAGATATATTTAGGCCAATTGTGTATCTCACGATGTCTGAGATATGTCTAAGTCAACTGTGTATCTCACGATGTTTGAGATATATCTAAGTCAATTGTGTATCTCATGATGTTTGATATATAAGGAAGACCATTGCATACTTACAATGTCTTAATAATAATGAGACCATTGTACCAACTACAATGTCTTAGAAAGTTTCGTAGATCACAAAATCTACATGATCGGGGATATTTGGTTATGCCATAATGCCTTGGAATAGGCATATGCAGTTATGTTTAGTCAATCGTTTATATAAACAGTCTTTATATAAATAACATAGTATTATGTTAAGGAGTAGGCATGGCACATGAAATGTTGAAGACAACAATGAGTGATACGAGTTTAATGTAAGATGTAGTTATAGCCTAGGTTCATATGCAACTGGTTCTCTATAATCAAGCTCGATACTAATCTGTAACACCCCAAATTTTCGCACGGAAGATTTTGTCACTTTGGGTATTACTTCATAGTTCATAGCACAAGTTACGAAAACAACTCTAAATGAGGCGTTTTGAAATGAATTATCATTCGATTAAAATATCAGAGTTTACAAACCGGTCCCACAAGTTTGTACAATCATAAAAAGTACAACATAAAAGTTGTACTGTTTTTTGAATGATAATATATGCATTGTCTTCAAAATGTTTTTCCGTGCGCCTTCACATGCCATGCCAGCTAATTCCTTTTGAACCTAAGATACAATGCTAAAAGTGTCAACACAAAGGTTGAGTGAGTTCATAGGTTTGTAAGCAAAACAGTTGATCACAAGATATCAAGTTTATGAAAGTAGTGGGCTACGTTGCAATACGCCCATAGTGCGTTTGATTGCCTAACCGGTCAATACAAGCGATAGAAACCGCATAGGTTTGAAAAGCGATGATGGACAATATAGTTTGTAGTATAATTGCAATGTGTACAATTATCTTTTGAAAGTTATTATTGCTCTAAGCTCATGGCACTCACGATCGATGTTGTATATATATCATCGGACGATATATACAGTAAATATCTTGCTCCGGGTAGGTATTTTGCCCTTTACCTAGATAACCTCAAATATAGTGCGCCTTGTTATTTCCGATAACAGAGACGAGTTCGTCAATTCCGATAGGCCTATCCACAATATTTGCGCTCACTCCCAGTGATTAGTGGTCCATGATGTTGGGGACTTTTGGCAAAAACAACTTAGGCATGCAATAATACAGTCAAGGCATTCATTTTGCAAGTAATAGTCCATAATAAAGCATTTTAGCATGTAGCAAAAGCAATAGCATGTATCTCCCCCAAAAGAGTTTATAAAACAGTTAAACAAAAGCTGGGGCTATGAAACTCACTATAGTGATCAGCAGCGGAGTGTAACGATATAGCGTTTATCAACAGTAGAGCATGACAAGATCACGATCTTTAACGGTTACCTACGAAAGCATAGTAATCGCATTTTAGTGTAGTGTACGATATAAGTGTACAAGTATATGTAGTATGTTGGCTTTCAATATAATGTTATACATGAATCCTTAAGTTGATGTATCCCTTAAGTGTTGTTTGGCTTATAGCCCTTTTATAAATAACCTCGTACCATCGTTCGGGCTATCAAGATCAAGAGGTCGTGTAGTAATCGCATGAGGAGCCAGGACACTTTAAATCGTAAATCCACAACTCGTTGATACGATACCCCGAAGAGGCCTCTTTATGATAATGAAATTCCTTACTATTATTGTACTTGTCATTTATAAGCAAAGTATTTGACGAGACAAATGTTATATAAAACATGTGTCGTGTTTCGTCAAAGACTATTGATTGACTTGTGTGATGATATGATGATATAAATTGTGTGTCGTGAAGTAGTTTAACATGGCATATGGTCATTTACTCAGTTTGTCAAAGTCTAGCAAAGTCTAACCCTATGAACCAAGTTTTAAAAACAAGTTTCGGGTCATTAAACTTATATTAGCCGTGCGGCTAAGTCAAACAATAATCAAGGACATTCTTGAGGATGTATTAAAATTAAAATATCTTAAAACAACACCTTGGCTTAACCTTGGCTTCGTTTTGGCCTCAAGGAAATCAAGATATCACTCAAAGTTTCTCAACTAAGTTTGTTTTCCGATATACAACATGTCCAGTTAGTTTTTATAGTTTTTAGGATTTGTCGTTCACTTTTTGCTTATGTGCCCTTGAGTTTTTGTAGTAAAAGTCATTCTGAGCAACTTTCGTGTTTTACACTTTTGCTGATTCGGACCAGAAAAGGGTCAAAACCTCGTTTTAAAATCGTTTCAGCAAGCTTTCTTGTTCCAACAGTATATTTACCTCTAGTTATCTTCATTTGGTCATAACTTTTTAACCATAAGTCCTTTTTAAGTGATTCAAAAGCCCAATGCGGCTTTCGCCAAACTTCAAGTTTATGTCTTAGCTACATTTCATAAAAGCGAGTCGACTTCGAAATGATCGGAACCATAGGCTTTTCACAAATGAAATCGGTGAGCGATTTTGACATGTTTGCCATTTTGGCTCTCATTTACTCATCGGGAGGAGTTATGAGGTGCGCCACCCGGCGAAACGACCATAAGACATAGCTCTACAAGCCTATCTTATTGAATCAACCTCAACATTTACTGAGATGATCATATTAATCAATCTTTGTGACTGTCGTAAATTTCAGGTTCATAAAACCTACCTAAGGCTTGTTTTAGCTTGTTTTCATGTTACAAACTTCATGTACAACATCAATCATGCCATATTACATATACTACTTATATCAAATCACATCCAATAAATATTATTACAACCATATTGAATGACAAGAAATTTGAACAAACTTCTTACAAGACTTAGGTTGAATGGTCACAAGAACAATCAAGCCTAAACCCCTTTCAATCTTCAACCCTTGTCTTCAACCTCTTAACCCAAGCTTACAAAACCTATTACCCTTGCAATAACCTTCTTACTTCAGCCCCGTATGCCTTGAATATCTTCTAATTTACCCTTGAAATCAACAAAACAACCCTAGGATCATGTAGGAACCAACTCTAGCTCCATATTTTTAGTGATTCTTGAAGTACAAATCAAAGTGTAGATTGGTGTTTTGGGATTGATAGTGGACGAAAAAGGAGGAGAGGGGAGAGAGTTGTGTCTGTGTTTTGCATGTAAAATGGGAAGGGATAAGGTGAAGGGTCTAAGTGGGGGACAAAGTGGGTGAGTAAGATTGCATGTGTAATGTTAGAAAGCCAAGTGGCTTGTGAAGAAGCCATAAAATGCCACCTCCCTATAAGGTGGTAGTTTGTGTGTTCTTTTTGATAAACTTTAGTTTTTAGGGTATAGTTTGGTCCCGGTAATTACTAATGTTAAGCCCTTAAGTTACGAAACTTAAAACCGGGTAACGTAAAAATATAATACTTATGAAAATGTCAAAACTTATCAGTATACTATAACTAGGTATATTAAAAGTGTGATAAGTCTATTTGGGTGCGCCTATGTTGTTAAAACCTAATAACGTAGGTTTGAGCACGCCAGATTACGTAAAGAGTAAAATTTTACGTAAAAATAACAAAATGGCAATAGTTCATATAAAATATGACTATTGGTGAAAATAAGTATTTTGAACACCTAGACTTATCGTAGTCTTGTGTTGACCCGAGGAAAGTTTACGATTAAACTTTCATAATTATTAAAGTCACAACTTTAAATAATTATTTATAGCCAAAGGTGAACAAAATGTTGAGAGTGTAATAATTCAAAGCAGTTGAATTATTTAACTTGGGAAATTCTTGGTTACTACCAGTTATAGTATTTGCTTTTACGTTACGGTAAAAGTCAAATAGTAAAAAGTCAAAGTCAAAGGGCAAATTAGTCATTTTGCCTTATGAAAATTTACGAGTTGCTACAAAGGCAAAAAACAAGTGCGGTCAAATCAAATCGAAGTCCCCCAAACTAAACGAAACATTGTCCTTGTTTAAAGGTAAGGGTAACAACAGAAATCTAAAAGCCGTTTATTAATTATGCTAAAAGATAAATGTTTGTCGATAAGATTAGGATATCGGATTTCCATCAGCATCGAACTTGAAACTCGAGTGGAGAAAATAAAAAATTCGAGCATGAGAGTCTTCATATCGAGGAAATCCTAGACAAAAACATCACAAACAACCAAAAACGAGAAATCGAAGAGGCGAACCCCCTCACGTCACTTATTAGAAAGAAAATAGAAAGAAGATAGAAGATAAGCATGGGGTGCATCCCACGAAGCAATACTGTTTTTTTTAACGAGTCGCTAGCCTGACTCGTCCCCGAATTCGTTTATCCTAAGGGAAGAAAATGGTACAGATACCAGGATCGAAAATGGTGTCCTTAGTCCCGAAGGAATGAGAATGGGTGGGTAGGGTGGGGAAAATGTCGGGCATAAGCACAAAAAGATCAGAAATATTTCCCCCCAAACTCACATTGGACATGCCATAAAAGAACGATCCATCATCCGGTGGTTTAGTAGGAGGACGAAGGGATGATGGATTAAAATGAGACGACTCCGAAGAAGAAGGGAGTCCATGATTAGGCATCAGACTTGAAAGCTCAGTGGTGAAGGCATCCATCGAAGGATCCTTTTCTCGGACAACGTTTGTAACATAAAGCTCATATATGACGAATATCTCGGGGTTAAATTTTTTTTCTTCACACGTAGGATCAATGGGATAAGTGAGGGTAGACTCAACAGAGGGAGGAGAATCATCATTAAGCAAGCTTTCAAGAAAAAAGTATATCTTGTTCAGAGTCGAACCCGTCACTCTCAATACCCGGTGGTATCAAGTCATCAAGAAATAAGTCAATTTCTTCGATATCATAATCATTTGGCAGATTATCAAGAATATAATCTTCAACTAATTTAGTCAATTCATTCATCTCGGGCTTCATCTCCAAATCAATCTCCATAATATCCTCAGTTTCAGACTCATCACTTTCTACAAGTAGTGTGCTTTGAGAGCTAGCAATATCCACCACTTCCATTGTGGTCTCTGTGTCAGACTCAAATTCTTTATCAAAAAGAGGATTAACTTCGCAAAAGGTGTAGTCATCATTGAATTCGTAAAGTGGATTTGAGAAAATCCCGGAAGTAACCTCAGAAATGTCAAGAGAATCACACAAAAGCGAATCACAATCACTGTCAGATATATCCTCAGACTCACTTGGGATTGGGTCAAGGCTCTCAACACTAGACGATTACGTTTTTGAAATAGTGCTAAGATGCTCGTCCCCATTATGAGAGAGTCCTCGAGATCAACAATAGGAAGTATAGATGGGATTACAATAGGCGAGGAGTTGAGAGATGACATCGTTCAAAGGAATAGTACTCTTATTGTCATAATCGTTGTCATATATAGCACTTAGACTTTTCATCTTCTCCTCCACCAATAATTCTGCCATACTTTCTCCTTCTTGCTCATTCGTATCGACCTTATCGTTATCATATATAGCAAGTAAACTCTTCACATTCTCTTCCGCCAATAATTCTCCCATTCTCTTTCCTTCTTTAACTTCCTCTACGGGAGTGGGATTGCAACTCGGAGGCGTATATTCCTCATCAGAATCAGAATCGTAATTGTAATCAAAAGTTGGACGATATTGGATCACTTTAGCGGCCTCTTCAGCTAATAATTCACGATAAGTCTTCTGATGAGGATCTCTTTCTTGGGCACTTTTATCAAGAAAATTCTTGATATCATTCATAACATCCAGAAATTTTAAGACAAATTCATGAGACAATGGCGGAGGTTGTGGTTGAATCATTTTGTATTGTAGAGGTGGGTCATAAGAATAGTTGTAATTGTTAAAAGGAACTTGCTCGTAAACAAGCGAGCTCTGTGTTTGACAATCGAAATTAAGGTGCAGACCTCCACGGTACTCACAACAGTACTCACAACAGTACGATTGTTGTGACGGGTTCGGATTGTATGGATAAGGTTCATAACCAAAGGCTGTATTGTTAAATTGAGCTTGACATTGAAAACCTTGGTGAGTACCTCCACAGTACTCACAAGAGTATGTCTCCGTCTCATGGTACGGGGGTTGGTTTAGGAAATTGGTTGTCTCATTGTAGGGATTTTGGTCGTGGACAAACCCGTTTCACGTATTCATATTGCTACAACCGGGGCAATTCCCACCATTTTGAGGTCCCCCACACCATTGACAACCATAATTGTAAGACGAAGACATCGAGAAAAATTAAACGGATAAGATGGTTAAGAGGAAAGAATTTTCAGAAGATAAAGACGGATATTTTTGGGTTTATAAAGATAGAAAATATAAAAGAAAAACAAATTTTGAAAAGGAAAATCTTTTTGGGTTTTTATAATTAAGGAAACTTTGAAAAACAATATTTTTGGTAACCGTCTCGTCAACCGGTGCTCGGTAGCTCTCTAAAGTACTCGCAGCGTGGTGGGAGAGAAGAGTGGATCTCTCTTCGGTCTGCAATTTAATGTCAAGACCTACCTTAAAGCCCGTTTATGGGTTGTACTCTAAAGGTGAGTCGACGTATCAATTGACGTTTCGATTTCTTTTGTTGTTTTTTTATTTTTTTTTGGTGTTTTAAACACTTTAGGAAAAGTGTTTTGGTTTTTAAAATTTTTTTGGGTTTTTATAAAAGCAAATATTCACAAAACGGTAACTTCTCGGGGAAGAATCTTTAAAAACACGCGAAGCGAGACGGAATCGAAAACTCACTTCTTGCCTTCCCCGGAAGCGGCGAAAAAAATTGATTTGTCGTCAATTATATTTTCAAGAGCAACTCAAACGGTTAGGTTTGAGTCCCCGGATCGTTCCTAGCGAAGGATGAATGAAGTTTAATAACTCACGTCGCGTTTTACGGTCTTTTGAATGAGAAATAAGGAAGAATAATGAGGATTCTACACTACGATAATGAAACATAAACTAAAACGAACTCATTAAGCATATAAAACAATAATGTAAAGCACATTTAAACTAAAACACAATCTAATCCTAAAACGTAACTACGGGATTTTAAAAACGTGAATTAAAACCAAATAAAGGGAATTTAGGCTAAAATTATGAAACTTAAACTAATTTTAACTCATAAAACATTTAAAATGATAAAACAAAACATTTAAAACTTAAAACGTAAAGGAAACGTAAAAACGAGCATGCTCGAGAAAAACCCGAGCCTAAAACGTAAACTATTTGAAATAACGACAGGGTAATTTCCTACGTAAAATATAATAAAATAAAATTTTGGGAAAAAGCGAAATATTTTTTTGACTTTTTAAATATTTATTATGAATTAAAAACTAAAAATAGAAAACAATTATTTAAAAATAGCAAAACTAATTAGAAAATTATGAAACTTTTTTCTAAAAATACATTAGTATAAGTTTAAACTAGGAGAAGTTGGTTAAGGTGTTGTGTGTGGGGCGTGTGAGAGTCCACTGGCCCAGGTTCAAACCTGGACAATGTCCTCTTTTTGCTAACATTTTTTTATTTGCTTTTTGGCTTTAGGAACACAAGAATAAGCTATACTATTTAACAAATTATCAAATCCTAACTAATTTAGAACACTCAAAAGCTATTTATAAGCAGATTAAAGAAGCAAAACAGATTTAAAATTAAGCAAGCCAAACACTCCAAAAGGGGACCTAAAGGACTTAAAGGAAAGCTAGATTATCCTACAATAAGCTAAAGGCATATATATGAAAAGCAATCTAAAAAGACTAAAAGGACCTAAATGATAAATCTAATAGGGAAAATAAGCTAAATAAGATCAAATAAGCATACTACCTAAGCTGCTGATGATAGCAGACCTAAAGGGGAGCAAGGGGGTTTTGAAGTACAAAATTAAGCACAAGAATAAGCTCTAAAGGGCTTTTAAGGGAAAAACATATTAAATGTATATTACTAACTTCTCAATTAAGCAAAAATAAAATGGAGACATCAGATGAATTAGGAGATAAACATATTTGAAAAGGGAAAATGTGACAGCAGGACAGGACAAGGGGAGCAGACATGGAATTTGAACAACAAATTTAAGCTATCTAAAGACTTATAACTACCAAATAACTTAATATCAGATAAACTATGATGCTTAAATAGCAGGAAAATCTATTTAAACCCAACTTAGAAACTATTTAAGATCTTGAAATAAGCTGTTGAACATGACTGAATGGACAGAAAAATGGATTTTTGTGACAGACTTAAAAACACAACTTATGACATGAAACCTTACAACTATGATTAGAAAAGTTCTAAAATCAGTAATTAACACTAAACAAACCAACTTTAACTTACCAAAACCTTTTAATCCTCAAAATCAAGATTAAACCAAACACTCCTTTATATTACCAAATTGCAAGTAAACTTTAAGAACTTGATGTAATTTGACTTGAACTGAACCAATATGCTCAAATAACAATTATACTAAAACTAATTTGGCTTTTAAGTTGACTTCATTTTGTCTTTTATTGACTTTGCGATTAAAAAAAATTTGAACAGGTTAAAACCACATCAAGCTCACAATAAGCTATTGACAGCTTATATGAGCTTGATGAAACAGTGATGAAAACTGATAAGCAATAATTAATAATGAATGCAAGTTTTTAAGTAATTTGAGGCAAGGTAGGAAATAAAACTGAGATTATATTTAATAAAACTGAGATTACAAAAATGAAATTGAAATTACACTACATAAAACAGTAAATCACAATGAAATAAAGCTGGTAACAACTTTCGAATACATGAAAATTGGAAAAATTTCTCTTCTGATGTTGAGGGTATTTATAGCAGAAGCAGGAGCATCTAGGGCTTGGGGGAAGCTTCAGGAACTCTTATCTCCACCATTGATCATTCCCTTGCATCATCTCATTTAATCTTAACCTTAGGATTACTTTCATGAGGGTTTGCACCAATAGAAATGCTGGGAATTGCCAACTGTCATTCTCCTTGCACACGGATTGCCAACGTGGCTTCTGACATGTCAGTCCCTTCTAGAAGCCATTAAGTGTACGGGGTTAAAAGCTGGAGCAGGGTAAATGGTGATGTTGAGTGAACAGTAAGAGGGGTGGGTAAAAGGCGCGTTTTGGTTTGGGTTTTATTTTAATTGTTTTGACTTTGGTTGACTGGGGGTTGGGAAGGGTTCACGGTATTATTTGATAGGGGTTCAGATGTGTTTGACTGGGGTCAGAAATGTGGTGGGCTTGGGATGATTGGTATAAAAGGGTAAGAATATTTGGACTTGGACTTTATTTAGGATTTTGTATATTTAAAATACTAAGGATCATTTATGTATAATTTGCAAATCTAGGACCATTGGTGTAAATTGTGGAGTGAAAAGGGTATAAATGGGAAATTATGATAAATGGGATATGAAGGGTTTATTGTGTAAAATGAGGTTTAAAAGTTTAAATATGGCAAAGGTGAGGGTATAAAGGGTAAAATGGTAAAATGAGGGAGTAAAATAGTAATTTTGTGAAAGTTAAGGGTGAAAAGTGAATGTTTGGTAAAGTGAAGGGTTTAATGTGAAAACTACCAAATCATATCCCGAGATCCGTAATTTGCACTTTTGAGCATCAATATCCCATATTCTTATTTCCCGGCTTCAGCTTTTGCACTCTTCTTCTCATGCTCGGTTTCTTATGTTTTATCTTTCCTTTGTTTGTTTTCTGATATTCGTACATGCATATGCATAAAATCAAGAAACACTCAACTATTAGGCATTAACGGCTTGTTTCCGGTTATTTTGAGTCAGTTTTGATAAAGAAAAGGTATGTGTTTTCACACATACCATACCCCGTTAGTAAAAATTAACCTATATACATCCCTCGGTTAAAATATGGACTAACGATGCAAATTAATTCTCCGTTATCTCCTAACAAGACAGAAAATGTTTACACCATTAGTTCTACGGGTTAACGGTATTTGCACAGTTAGTCCTTTTTTACGTTTTCGTTTGTTATTTTACGTTTTAATTCGTTTTTTTACGTTTTCATCTGTTTTTTACGTTTTCGCCCATTTTTTACGTTTTCATCCATTTTTTTACGTTTTTTACATTTCCGTCCGCTTTTTTTGGTTTTTTTACGAGCCAACTATATGCGGATCGAAACAAATCAAACAGAAATAATCCTACCTCGAGTGGGTTACAGTTCCAAACACAACCACACAACCGAAATCAAAATAAGCTTAAACCACAAAACTAAGCTCATAAACTCAAAAGTAAGTTTGAGACAAGCTCGAAACCCAAATGACTAAGCTCGTACTGAGCTTACACGCAAACCCACAAAACGAAAACACGACATAAACATGATGATACCAACTAACCGATTCGTTTTTAAACAAAATCCAACCATTCCCAATCGTTTTAAGCCACACCGATTCAGAAAAGCTTGTGAATAGGGTTTTATATTAGTTCCAAACGCATGTTACCGTTTCAGACTTACCAAGAAAAAATAAGCAAAAGAAATAGTGGCGGTGGTGGCGCGTGGTAAGAGGTTACCCGCACATGGCCCTCAAAATCGTGTTTACAATACCCGATTAGAGGTGGGAGTGGTGGTGTTTTGGTTGTGGAGGTGGCGGTGTGAAGTGGTGACGGCGGTGTTTGGGATTTCGCCGGCGGCTGCACAAGAGATGGGAGGGAGAAACAAAAATAAGGTTTAGGGGAAAGGGTTGCACCCTCTTAAGCTAGTTTTGGGCTAAAAACATCAAAACCAAAATTAAAATGGGCGCGGTGAAACTTCCAGCGAGGGGCTAAACTTATAGTTTTCCCAATCTTTCAACAAAACGTAAAAAAAGACTAATGGTGCAAATACCATTAACCCAGAGGATTAAAGGTGTAAACATTTTCTGCCTTGTTAAGAGATAACGGAGAAATTAATTGCACCGTTAGTCCATATAACCGAGGGATGTATATAGGTTAACTTTTACTAACGGAGTGATGTATTTGTTGAAACTTTTGCGAGAGGGATGTATAGTGCGAATCGGGGTAAGCCACATGGATGTATTTTTGAGTTTACTCTTTTACAAATAATTAAAAAGTTGTATGGTAACTTTCTTTACCATATTGCATACTGGAGGGGGAAAAAAATTATTCACACGATTTAGACATAAGCCATTACCCCAAGATAATACAACCCGATCCAAACCCCAGACCCGGTATGTCATATGATGTACAACAAACACATTTCATTTCGACCTAAATTTTACACATATTATCATCCGCCCCCCATGTTCGCTCTCTCACACATCCTTCTCTCATTTGCAGATCAAACACCACAACGATCCCACCTTATCTATATATTCAAAAACGCATCTCCATCATCATCTAATCTAAAACCGAACATCATAAACACAAACTAATATCCCTAACCTTGTTATCATTTGTTGCCTAATCCGAATCAAGAAGACATTTTTATGGCCTCAAGATCCTTTGGAGGGTCTCGGGTAGGTTCATATTATGTTCTAATTGTTTTCATTTTGTTTTTCATTTAACCGAATGAAAGAAAAGATGAAACAAAGCTATTATCGTTTCTTCTTTTGCAACATTCAGATATTAAGAACAAAGATCAATGATGGTGTTTTCTTTCGTGTTATGATCTTTAAAGATCTCTGGTTCTTATACAACACGAAAGGGAAATGAAACTGAGATCATAATTCATTTCTTTTCGTATTCGAGTCTTGTTGTTGTACGTTGGATAGATTTGGTTGCTGTTTGTCGAGGAGGATGGGATTTACTTTGTATTTTCGTTTCTTGTTTGTTTAATGTGAGTTGTGGAGAGATTATAAGGAAGCTAAGCGAGGACGTTATTTATAGACTGTGAACTCAAGTATAATGGATTTAATGGATGGGGTTATTGGAAGGGCTAAAGTCTAAGGGGAAAGGGCTACAAGTGAATTGAGTTATAAGTGGAGAATGATTTACATTCTTGAAACTTCAAGAACACTTCGTATACCCAAGCTCGCTGCATTACATTCCACCAATAAATGAGGCTTATGAATTGAATCTTGAAGCCTAGACATTCATTAGGCTAGTCCCAGTCGTGACCTGGGACGACCTGGGTCATCCAGCGCCACATCAACTTTTTCTCTCCAGCGACCTGACATGACTCGGATGTCCCAGTCGATGGCCCAAGCTTAGTTTTTTTTTTTTTTTTTACAACAAATTTAAAATTCATTCAAATTTAAAAAAAAATTACACTACGAATTAAAAAAAAAAACATTACAATACGAAATTAAAATAAACACTACAACACTTAAACTAATAATCTAAATTGTAACGTGCTTTGATTGTTGCCTTGACTTTCTCCAATTCTTCTAGTTGGCGGCCGGTCAATTTTGGGTCGATTGGGGTGTTGTAGAAGATTATGTCGGACTCCTGTTTTGATAGCCTCATGAGCTCAAGTTTTTCTTTTTTCATCTCGAGCTCTTTTTCCCTCAACCGTAACCAAGTATCTTCTAAACCCTCCTTATTCTTACCTTTATCCCCTTTTAACGGCTTCCATTTGGTAGTGATGGAGTCATAGGTTCGGTCTTTACCAGTTTCTTTCTTAAAGTAGTCGATCACGACTCCCAAAACTTGAAGCGCTTACAGGCGTTTCCTCTCGCCGTTCGACACATAAACCCAAGCTTTACAAAGCACCACCTCTTCCTCCTTTGTCCATGGCTCTGATGGCTTCTTGGCTTTCCCCTTGCTTGTTTCCGGCTTCTTGCCTTTGTCCTTGGCCTTTGAAGCACGTCTTGATGGCTTCTTTGGTTTGATGGGGGACATCTCTTCAACGGAAGCGGTTTTCTCATCATCAGAATCATCAACTATAATGGAATCATGGAACGAACCGTGGTGCGAACCGTGACCCGAACCTTGGCCCATCGAAGCATCTTGACTTTAGTAGTTTTGTGTCGGATACTCCGGCAAATAATCTTCCAAATTCATGTAAGGATTAGTACTTCGAATCGTGGAATAAGGTTTATACGGTTGAGAAGGATAAATGAAGTCCATGTTTGGATGGTACGACGATCCACTAGGTTCTTGCCGGTAATCGTGGTAAGGACGTTGCGGTGAGTCAAAAGGACGGTTAACATAAAACGGGTTTTGGTTTTGATTTTGTTGTGCTAGTTGTGATTGATAATCAAAACTTTGTGGACGAAAGCGAATTGGTCGGTTTTGTTGTGGTGGTATGCCGGTTAACTCAAAGTTGTTTTCCGGCGAGAAATTCATATTCAGGGCATTTTGGGGTAGTCGTGATCGTCGGGTTTTTGATTGTGGGGTATTTTTCTTTGACATTTTAAAGTTGGATAAGAATTAGATTGAAATGAATATAGATGAGAAATGGTGAGTGGTGAATTGTGTTTGAGGTGAAGTCGGTATTTACAGAGTGGTAAAATTGATTTAAAAGAAAGTGGGTCTTTTTTTTTTTTTTTTTTTAATGACCGGATGGTCAATTTTTGAAAATTGTTTTGAATTTATGCCTGTCAAATATGTTGGGAACATGGATTTGGAGGCATTAACATCGAGTGAAAATGCGCTCGATATCTCTCCATTTTGGTACTCGACCGATGTGGCAACCGAGAGTCCCAATCGTGAGGACCGATGTTAACATCGGTCGACGAGGAAAAAATTTGGTGCCCAACCGATGTTCAAGTGTCGAATGCGACTAGCCTTAGGTGTACTGAATTTGTAAGTATTATAAATTAAACATCAATATTCGTTAACTTGCACATGATAATAAGTGTGAATTTGGAATGAGCATTTGGACCCGAATTCTGGTAGAGAATCGAAACCGTACCGAAACGGTACCGAATCCTTATAAACGATACGGGACTGGTATCATGAGTCGAGCAAAAAAAATTCGGGATCACTAATACGGTACCAGTACCAAAGTGGGAAGTACCAAAAAAATTCCTGAAATTTGAGTAGTCAAAACTTTGAACTAAAAAATATATCTAAACACCCATTGAGCCCGGTGTATGTAAAAAATAGTCCTGTAAAACGTAAAGAAAAAAACAAACATCCGAAAATTTTACTTTGACAACTATAGATCATTCATAAACCCTTCCAAAAATTAAACATAAACCTATTTTATAAGTTTCAGAACGTTTGTATGTTACGACTATCTTGGTGTTGTAATTTTTTTTAAGTGTTAGTTGTGTTTTGTGCGACTTCGGGTTTTATATTACTTGAAAATAAATGTTTTGTCCTATTTCTTGCTACATTTTCTTGGAATTATTGTTGGTTTAACAAAAACACGAGAAGAATCGGATAGGTACCGATTTCCTGGTACCGAGTATCGGTATCAGTTTTGGTATCAGTTCCGGTACCCGAATCCCGTCCGATACGATACGAGTACCCCATTTCATGATCGAAAAAAAATTGATACCATTAATTCGATACGTGTTCGGTACTAATATGGTACCGTGCTTATCTCTAGTGTGAATGCTAAGCATGTGAAAACGAAATTTCAACGACCTACAGTAAAACCTCTATAAATTAATAGTGTTGGGACTGAAATATTTTATTAATTTAGCGAGATATTATTATATCGATAAATTAATAATTTATTAATTTAAAGAGGTTCTACATATGGTAATAAATTTTCAACTCTAATATAGTAGCTAGTTACGATGTATACTCATTAGAGACAGAATATAAATTTGAAAAACAACTTACAATTAACATTTTAAGAATTCACATTCACACTTTATGAAAATAAAATTAGCATTTTTGATGCAATACGAGAAGACAACGCACAAACTCTTTAGATAAAGAGATTTTAAGATAAAGTCAATATAGATTTGAAGTTTAACAAAAAAAATGACTATAGTTAAATTTTTTACTAAATAATCTTAGGACTCTCTAACACACACACACACACACACACACACATATATATATATATATATATATATATATATATATATATATATATATATATATATATATATATATATAATTTTTAATAATTATTAATTTATAGTTTCTTTGGGACTAATATATATACACTGGGGTTTCAAAAAATTATTATCTTATTATTTTATCGATTGAAGTTCAAATTTGTCTTGGTCCCTAGTTGGGATGGGCAAATTATTAATTTTATCGAGGTTATTAATTTATCGAGTATTAATTTATAGAGGTTTTACTGTAGTATAATATGCGACGTTGTTTGCCACAAACCTGTTTAAAAACTCTATAGGTCAAACTCATGATTGAATATGGTCATAACAAATAAAGAGAAAAATTGGAAAAATCGTGTTTCTGATTTGGCTAAATTGCGCCATAGTCCCTGCTTTTTCAAAAATGCAACATCCTTGTTGTAGAAAAGTTTTAGTTATATATTTAGTCCTTTACGAAAGTTAAATAACTAAAATATCTTGTTGTTAAGGGATAAGAAGATAAGAGTACTTTAGCTATTTCGGTTTAGCAAAAGACAAAATTCGCAATCCAAAATTCCATACAAACACGTAATGTTAGACTTGTTCATAGCAAAAGCTACATTAATTTATGCCCTCCTACAGGGTTATAAATTTGATTAATATCTAAAACCGTGTGTTATATATTTAAATAGCTAAAATAAGGTAGATATGCTTTAGTCAAAAAGATTAAAATTAGGTCTTTGGGAATTATTGAATCCCGTGTATGCACATGGAAAAAAGGTAGAATATATGATTATAAAGAGAAAACATAATTAACAAATGTTAACATGAAGTAGTGCGATTAAATTTATATTTTTTGTAAGTCTACTTATTTTAATACACGGATAGATCTAAAGTTCTATTTATTAGCAAACTTGATCAATTTCGTTTATAATCACAACCATATACACTTAGTCAACAAAACCATGTCTTCATTTGTAAACCTCCAAGATTTTCGAATTCCTCTTGAGGAGCTCAAGCGCGCAACCGATAACTTCGATTGCAAATCCGCGGTCTCTGACGATAGCTACCGTGGAGAACTCTCTGACCGCTGGAAAAACCGCACAGCTTTCATCAAACGATACAACAAAGAAGAGTACGAGCCTCACGAGCTTGATATAGTTTCCAGGTTGCAACACGAACGCATCACCTCTTTCATCGGTTACTGTGATGAAGATGATAAATACATATATATGGCCTACGAATATTTAATTCATAGAAGCCTTGTTGATATCCTCAAGTCCGATGAGGGGACTAGTGGGTGCTAGGCCTCCCCTAACTAGCCCAATAAGTCCACTATAATATAGCCCAAAAGCCCAATATTTTCAAGAATTAGAACAACTGGCCCCTACCAAAATTACTGATTCAATATTGCATTTCTTGAATACAAAAAAATGTAATTGCTGAAGCTCAAGAGTCAAGAAGGAAGAGGAGTGTAACAAGTGAATAAACCGATCAAAAGAATTGTTTTTTCTAATAAGGTATTGAATGATTTTATTGATTTGTTCTTTCATTGATGATCATAATTAATTATTCACTTATTTGAATCTTTGTGTCTTCAATTCTTTGAAATATTGAATTGTGATTTAATCGATAGTTTTTGTTCATAACTTCATTCACTTGATAACTATTAAAGTATCAATTGCTTGTAGCCTTGTATGATTATCAATTTATCACTTGTTGTATGCTTGATTACGTATTTGACTTTAAGAATTATTAACGATCATATTAAGTATTAACTCATAAGATAACTAAAACAAAGCAAACTATTTGCAAGTTAGTTCATGAGACAAAGGATTTGAATATCGATGATGATACGACGTTGAGGAAAACTAGTTTAGCTACAGTCTTTATTTAGTCAAATGATCCCCTTAATTTTCTAGGCACTGTTACATCCATAGCCTTCACAGATGACACTTGTTTGGCAATCAAGAATCATAAATTAACTACCGAAGAGGTACCGTATTTTTTTTTTATCATTAAGGAGGCCAAATAGTAATAGCTAAGTTGCTAACGGACATTTAAAGTCTTATCAAGATTGATTAAGGCTTTCTTATAGTGTAAAACACATGTTTCTTTAATTTAATAGAGATTTGACTCTTCCTTTACTTTTTCAGATTTTCATGCTTTGATATTGGTTAGAATAATATCATTATCATTCTAAAATTTTATATCGGCCCCCCTTAACTTGAAATCCTGGCTCCGCCCCTGGGTATGGGTACATCGCCTCGCTATTTGCGCAGGTGTGGCGAATGCGCTGAATTACCTTCATTCGGGTGTTGGGGAGCACGGTAGAGTAATACACGGAGACATCAAATGTGAAAATATATTGTTCGACTCAACAGTACAGGGACCGTACCTCAAAGTCTGTGGGTTTAAACACTCAAAATTAGTCCCTTTAAATCAGCCGCATCAACATCATTCTTGCCCTGAAGAATTGTTTAAAAAGTCTCACACGGATCCGATTTACAAAGAAACTAACCTCCTCAGCACAAAATCGGACATCTACTCATTTGGGGTGTTAATGTTCGTAATCCTGCATGGGTCTAATGAAAATATTCATCAACTGATGAATCTGGTGCGGGGCTGCTATGATGATCGAGCGTACAAAGTAGTTGATCCTGGTCTAGCAGGAGATTTTAATCATCGTTCCCTCCAGATTTTTATTACACTGGCGTATAAATGCATTAGTTTCGACATAAAGGAACGCCCTAAGATGGTTGAGATCATCAAGACGATTGTGAACGCCTTGGATGTTTATCTAGTAAGTCTTTTCATTTACTTGGTAATTCTTAAAACACTATAAAAAGCAAACTGGCGTTTTAAATTTCAAATCCAACTGCTGAAGATGACACCTGTGCATTTTAAATGTATTACTAAGAGTAAATTGCATTTTTAGTCCCTGTGATTTGGTCAAATTGCATGTTTGGTTTTCATCCTTTCAAAAGTGTAACGAAAGTCCCTACATTAAACTCTGGCCTGCATATTCGGTCTTTGGCCGGAGTTGAATGACTAAAATATGCTGTCTTTTTCCCCTCCAATATTTACATGAAGGGTGTTGACACTCACACCATTTTATTTTATAGTTGCACCACTTTGTACAAGCTGTATAGCACAGCGTACAACACTGTAATGCATAGATTGTGGTGAAAGTATAAAAAGTTGTGGTACGAGTATCAACACTCTTACATGAATATTAATTTTCTTTTTATTGAACCAAACATATAACTAATAGTTAATTTCATAAATTGTCCTTGTGATTTGTCGTGTTTAATAAAATTGGTCTCTAAAACCTTTTTTTAACGGATCCTCTCTTGATGGTTTTGACCTATATTAGGTTTGTTCCTTTGACCAATTATTATGTTAGTTTGACCGCGAAGCACATGTTCAGTGGGTTGAAATGTCAAAAATATCCTCATCTTCTTCTTAAATCATCACCTTCTCCATTATTTCTGTCAAAACCCTCTCATACACAAAGATCTAAACCATCTATTTAGAAAACACCATTACTTCTTCAAACTACAGTAATGTCAATTATTTCTTACATCAAAAACACGAATCGTATACAAAATAACATACAAATCATTTTTTATACTAATTATTTTTCCTACACCATTCACACAAAATTCTTAAAATCATTTTCCTATTTTTTTCATACTTCTATAGCCTTTTTTTTCTTTCTAAGCGACCGTAAAACACAAAAAAATCCATATCAATCTTTAAAGAAAAAATCTATGATTTAATAAACGAGGAAAACAACACAAAACCATAAAGAACGCATAAAAAAACCATAAAATTCATAAAGAAACCAACCGGCCTAATTGTACTCCCGATTGATTTAGAAAACACAAAAAAATACCAAAAACCCAAAATAAAAATCCACTTAGAAAACATTTTATAATAAAGTCCACTTGGAAACCTTAAAATTAAAATTCACATCAAATAAATCAAGTCAAATACCATCTCTTTAGAAAAAAAATAGATCTTGAAATTACAAAACTATTTTACAATAAAGAGATTTTGAAGAAAGTGTTGTTTGCGAATCAAGGGGTCGGATGGTGGTTGCGTTTGGTGGTTGCGAGTGGTGGCTGCGGGGTGGTGGTGTTTTGTGGTTGTAGGTGTGGTGGTGGTTGGGCTATGGTGGATTTAGATGAAGAAAGCAAGAGAAAAAGACAATGTGATGAATAAAGATGTAAAAGTAAAAATAGAAAAATAGTGAATGAAAAATCTTAAAAAAAACTCTTTTCACCCTTTTCATAACTTTTCTTTTTCACTCTTCAACCCCTTCTTTTTCTTTTCCTTACTTTACTTCTTTTTTCAATCATACCTAAGAATTTCTATGCTAATCTATTCGTATTATCCCTGGGTAGATCCTTTCGGCTCTGACTGGATCATAGGACATAAACCTAACCTTAATCACATTATAACTCTATGTTCATTCTCGGTTGGTTCAGTTTCGATCGTGTTGCCATAAAACCTTTGTAAAATCACTCAAATTATTCATGATTATAAAACACGTTTTCATTCATCATTACAGATGCATGAACTTAGAGAAAGAAAGTGTAGGAGAGAGAATTAGAGAATGAAAAGATTCTAGTGAGAGAAAGAGTAAGCACAAATGAAAATTTTACTAGAAGACCAACACCTCTCACAATGGTAAGAGGTTTAATATATAGTACACATAAGTCATTATTGGGCCGCCTATGAGCTTGCTACCTGGGTCGGTCCTTACACTAACAATTGCAAGCCTAATAAACTAACGACCTATTACCTAGTTAATGACTGCCACTTTCGCATTTCCAACTTACATTTTTAACAGCTTTAAGCACAAAAATAATAAACTAGCATCTCGCTAAGTGTTGGATACTCTCATCTCTCGAGTGTATATAATGTATATAGCAATGTGGAAACGGAAACCACTCAAGTTATCATGTGATAATGCATAAATTAACCATATGCTTAATAAATGATCATACCTCCATCACTTTGACGTAAGCACCTACAAAATACCAAGATTGCAAAAATCGCTAGGCGATACTGGGCAGCCGGGTACCGCGTAATCATTAATCGGTTAGGCGGGGATTAATCAGAGATTAATCGGATTAGATATTTATATATAAAATTATTAAATATTAAAACTATATGCTCGATTTGGCCGATATAGCCAATTTATCACTGATTTGGCTTATTTTTATCCGTAAGCGAGCTGGCGGATTTTTCTATTTTCGTCCGATTTTTGCTTGATTTGACCGATTTTTATCCGATTAATCGGTATATTGTCCGATTTTTTGCTAAACCAATTAATAATGCTGCTTATTGAAAATCGAGGCGGTTAATCCACGCCTATCGATTAATCAGTCATGTAGGCCGATTTTTGCAACATTGGAAAATACTATCGAAGAGGTATTTCAAGGTTTTAACATTTAGGATTGTGGTAAGAAATAAAGGGTGTGGATAGGGGAATTTTTAACTAGACAACAAATACATTTAAATGTTGCCAAGTTAAAACTCAGAACGAATACAAACTAAATATTGACTCCTTTAATATTTTTCTCAACTCTTTTTGATGAACAATAGTATGATGATATTTCCGTATGTTCTTTCTCTCTCTCTCTCTTTTAATTTTTTTTTACATACATTTTTACCTTGACATACATAGTGTGTTAGAAAATGAGTTACGTAACTTGAAACACAAGTAATAACTTGGACATTAATAACCTGAATTAGAAGAATCAACACTAAGTGGGTACTAATGAGTGCACGTATCATAACGGGAAATTGAGAAAATAATAAAAAGAATAAGTCAGGTATTTTAGAACATCTTCCGCAATGCGAGAGTTCCCGGCTATGCATCTTACATACTTTCTTCATTTCTAGAACATCTTCAGTTATTATATCGATAAAAAATTTTCGAAATTGAACAAGTGTCAGTCTTCTTTAAATATTAGCATTTTCAATTACTATATTAATATGAAAAAATTATGAGTTTTAATTATAGGCATTATTGTAAACAAAACCTGGACTTAGCTCAACAAAATTAAGTCTTTAAGAAAAGGAAAATTTGGTAGATGCCTCTATGCTAAGTTGCATGTGTTTATATTTGCAGAAGGATGGCAATGCTTTTCTGAATACGGCAGAAAACCTGAAAAAACATGTAATTCCACTCAAAGAGATCAGGAAGGCCATCGGTGCAGAAGACTTTGATAGAAGAGTATCCTCCAAACCTCACAAAATTATGATCCACAGAGGAAAACTTGTTGATCATTGTTACGACCGCGAAGCTTTCTTTAAACACTGGACTTCTGGAGAGTTTGTTGAACAGGAGAGAGAAAGGATCCTAAATGAGATTTTGCTGATTTCCAACTTTCACCATGAAAATATCACCCCTTTCATTGGTTTCTATATACAAAATGATGACGTAATTATAGCTTCAGAGTATGCACTTAATGGAAGTCTTTACTCAAAACTCGAAACTCAGGATGAGAATGGTTACCTAACATGGGCAGAGCGCCTAAAGATTTGTTTAGGCGCTGCTAGAGGACTCAAATGCTTTCATGCAGGTTTTGGGGAGCACAAAGTAATACACGGAGACTTTAAGAGCGAGAAAATATTATTATATGACAATTTAGAAGCCAAGATATGTGGTTTGGGTAAGTCATTTCTGGTCCCCCGAAGTTACCCAGATGCCAATGTCTACGAAGAAGCGCAGGGTAGTAATTATTATATGGACCCCGTTTACCGTGAAACCTGCATCCCCATAGTAGAATCAAATGTGTACTCGTTCGGTGTGGTACTCTTCGAAGTATTGACTGGTGTTCTGGCATGCAACCACCCTGTAGAAGATGAGCCAATAAGCATGATAAATTGGGTCCGACGCTACAATGACGAAATAGATAGGTTGATTGATTATCGAATAAGGGATGAAGTTGATGCCCGCTCTTTACATATGTATAAACAACTAGCATATAAGTGCATTAGTTTCAACATGAAGGATCGCCCTTCGATGAATCAGGTCGTCAAGAGATTGGAGGAAGCATTGTATATTCAAGTAAGTGTTATCATTGGTTTTGTTAAAACTATCTAAACTAACTAAAATTAATCAAATAATTTACTAAAAGTTAACTATGATTTTAACTTTACCAAAAGCTTAAAGGCCTTTCAAGTTTTTATAGACTTTAAAGTGTCTGCATTGTCAAGGGCCCGGTAGATAATTAAAAATAACCAGAAATCATGAAATTTATCCGAACTGTAGCATCTATTGATCTATATAATGTCTTGCTAATATATACATACAAAACTATTAAACCTGTGAAGAAGAGGGATTTAAGTTCTAAATGAACTATCTTAACAGACCAACGGAGCTGCTTCTACCCTTGCCAGAAAAAATCAAAAACTAGAAGATTTCCGAATTCCATTGAAGGACATCAACTTGGCTATCGGAGCAAAAGGTCAAGAAACTCTCGGAGAAGGTGGATTCGGTGTGGTTTACAAAGGACAACTCTCAGAACACTGGCAAAACCGCACAGTTGCAATTAAATACCTGTATCCCAAAAGTTACCATGAAGAGCATCAATTCCGCAATGAGCTGAATATGATTTTCAGTTTCAGCCATGAAAACATCATCCCTTTCATTGGTTACTGTGATGAAGGCAATGAGAAGATTATAGTTTATGAGTATGCTAGTAATGGTAGCCTGGATTGTCATTTAGAAAAGGAGGATAAGAGACGTTGCTTGACATGGGAGCATCGCCTGAAGATTTGCTTAGGTGCAGCAAGAGGACTTGAATATCTTCACTCAGGTCTTGGCGAGGAAAACAGCATAATCCACAGAGACGTCAAGAGTGGAAACATATTATTGGATAATAATCTGGTAGCCAAAATTTGTGATTTCGGATTATCAAAAGCTGGCCCTTTAAACAATCTACAAACTAAAGTCTATACAAATGCTGCGGGTACCAAGTTTTACATGGATCCAGTTTACCATGAAAGTGGCGTCCTCCATAAAGTGTCAGATGTTTATTCATTTGGAGTGGTGATGTTTGAATTGTTGAGTGGACTGCCAGCTTATTATCGAAGAAGCATTGGGGATATAAAACAAAAACCTCTGTTAAATCTGGTGCGACGCTACTATGATTACAAACCAGACCTGTTGATTGATCCCCTTATAAAAGATGAAATTGATAATCGATCTTTTAATACATTTAGAGAAGTTGCATATCAGTGCATAAGTTTTTTTTTTGGGTAAAGGGGAGTAATCCTGCACCCTGGTAAATATATTAACCAAATAAACGTTTAAGTACAATGTATATGAGTGAAATCCCATATATCAGCCCGTTACATAGGCATAGAGCTTACATAACAAGATACTTCCTATTTTCTAAACAAGAAAACAAACCACTACTCAAATGATAACAAATGACACAACGAAACAAGATTACTTCCTAGGACCTTGAAACTTTGTGCCATACATGGCATTAAAGTTATCCAAATTCCCAGGAAGATCACGAACCTGCTTTGCATAGTCATCAAGTCATATTCATCATAGTCATCTTCAAACTCCGGCCACCGCCAAATATATTAGCAGACTCATCAAATGGGTTAGCAACAACCTCATCTTCGAATCGACACCTCAATCTCTCCCACTTTAGAAAAAGGGTTAGCTCTCTAGTAGAAGAGGTAGAGCGGAATAGGTTGACCATCATCATCCACAAGAGTAGCTTTCCATCAATAATTAGTTTTTCAAGCTTACCAATTTTCTCAACTATGGAGTAGAACCAACATCTATTGTTCCCATTGAATCACTCAAGCGGAACATGTGATGTATAACCGATCTTAATCGACTCATCCTCATTAACCTCCATTGTCGACCATTATCCACATCTGTATCGTCCATATTAAGAGCATCATCTTGATTAGACATAGTGATCTGGTTCCACTCGAACTAGCCACATTAGAAGCCATCGTCTTACCGACATTTACTTTCTTGGGTTCGGGAGGAGGCTTTTGGGCGATATTCAAAATGCTTGCCCACCACAGTTTAGTAGAACCTCCTCGACCGGATTCGGCCCAACTTGTTTTCCTTCTTCTTATTGTTATGATCCGAAAACCATCACTTACGTCCTTATGAGGTTGAGCGATGAATCACAACCTTAGGACAATCCACCAAAGTATGTCCAAATACCGACATTTCTCACATCTAGGAGGTTTCCATTCATAATCAACACGGATCTTCTCAATAGTCGAACCCGTACCATCAAGTAAAGGAATCTCGACAGTGAGGTGTCCCTAAGAACCTCATCCGACTTCACTTCAATCATACACCTAGCAAAACTACTACGGCCCCAAGATTCTTTGCACATTTGACTAGTAAAAGCATCTAACCTTTTGGGCGTACCAATCAATGTAGCAAGAAGACCGAGGCCGTCATCGAAAACATAGCTAAAGGAACATCATGGAATTTAACCCACACCGGAATGTTAGTCAAATCCTCTTTAAGCAAGTTGGTGTTCAATGTCCATGGTTTAAGAATAATAGGAACATTACGAATCAACCAAGGACCATTATCAAGAACATCATCAACGCCTTTTTGAATTAAACTTGAAGAAAAAGAATCCTTAGCGTTCATCATAACCTTATGTAAACCATACTTAGCCACGTGATTGCGAACATAATAGTCAACAACGGGGAAAGCAAGGCGTTGACCAAGGAAGTATCCGTGAGAGTATTCTCAAACCTCATGTTCACCTCTTCCACCACTTTCATTGGGACCGAAGGTCAACATCATTCTTCTTTTCTTGCATTCTAGCCTCAGAAAATTAGACACGTGTTTCTGGGATTCATTAGAAGCAACACCCGCATAAGAAACCGACTTAACTCCATTACCACCAGTAGTAACAACCTTGGGTACATTAGGATCAGAAGTAACACAATGAGTAGTACCATTATCAGTGCATAAGTTTCAATTCAAAAGAACGTCCGACCATGGAAATGATCGTGGATCGGGTTGAGGAAGCATTGGAGCTTCAAGTAAGTTATTTATTCAGTTATCTTTTAGAAATTTTTGTTTCTTAAGCAATTATAAACCGATCTCAATTACAATATTACCAAGTCAAATTATATGATCATTTTCATGATGTGAAAATTGTTTGCTTCTACCCGAAATATATAAATCTTAGAATATCATGAACCTAAATTATCTATTAAAGCTGATGATTAGCCATGGAACTTTCAAAGAAATTATTAAAGTATGTTCTGTATATGTGTCTTACCATTCATCTGGTTCAACTACATTTTGTGATAGGTAACTAATCAAGGGGACCTTAAGGAAAAGGTGGCTGAGAGCTAATTCATATGGATCATTGGAGTGATTACTTATTTACTCACCACAAGTTCAGTTTTTTAAGCGCTTTTTTTCTCTTTTTTTTTGAGTAGTAATAAGTGGAACTTCTGTAAATTTGAGTTGTATACTTGTTTGAATTGCTGGTTGTGTGTGTTCAGATTTACTGTGTGCTTGACGTTCTAATATCTTTTCACATTCGCCTGATAAAGAGATGCACTGCTTTCTTTTTCTTGTTAATCCACATTTGTTTATCCTTTGTAGAAACTTATAAAACCAAAGCAATTTAACACAAAACCAGACTTAATAGTGAACCCAGCCAACCTCCCCTTGGCTCACTTTTATTACAATCAATAGCTAAGAATAGCAGTTTTACAATACAAGTTTAAAAGAGACAAAAGATTTACACAAACTAGGGTTTCTCTCAATCTCATGAACAAGAGAAAAGAGAGATGAAAACACACAGACGAATATGAGAAGTAAAATGAGAGATAACATCAAGTCTTCAGCTTTTATAGCTATAAGAATGAGTAGACTTCTTTTGGTCCTTGATCTTTCAGACTTGTCAATAATAGTCCTTCAACTTCCTGAAACATAGCAAATAATGCTTATCTTTAACACTCCCCCATAAGCATTAGACACCAGAAACTCCCCCATAAGCACTAGCTTCCTGAAGCTCCCCCATGATCACTTTGTTGATCTTTAGAACTGTCCTGAAACACATTAAACAAACCAAGCATTCTGCAAAAAAATGTTATGATCAGTAATGTTAAGACCTTTGGTAAACACGTCTGCAACATTATCCTCAGACTTGACCTTCACTGGTTTAATAAAACCATCAGCAAATTTCTCTCTCAAGAAATAGATATCAACTTCAAAATGTTTGCTTCTTTCATGAAGCACAGGATTAACAGAAATCTGCATAGCAGAACTGTTATCACAAAACATGTCCACTGGCAACCTCACAACAGCATGTAGATCACCCATTATTTTGGTGATCCACATAACTTCACAACACACATTACACATTGCTCTAAACTCAGCCCCAGTAGAGGATCTAGCAACAACATCTTGCTTTTTACTTTTCCAGGAAACCAAATTATTTCCCAGAAAAACACTATAGCCTGTAACTGACCTCCTGGTCACTTTACACTTTGCCCAATATGAATCAACATACACTTTTATATTCCTAACATCACCTTCTTTAAAGGTAATCCCAAGACCAGGCTCGTTTTTCAAATATCTCAACACTCTGCAAGCAAGTCTCAAATGTGACTTCATAGGCTTATGCATTACTTGACTTAGACAATGCACAGCATATGAAATATCTGGCCTTGTCAAAGTCAAGTAAATTAATTTGCCTACAAGTTTTTGGCAATTAGTTATACTAGACAATGGTTTATCATCCCCAAACTTAGAAACAAGCTTCTTATTATCAGGATTTGTCTCAATAGGTGAGCCACATGGTTTACAACCAAGCATACCAAACTCAGTTAAGAGCTTAGTACAGTATTTCCTCTGAGTAAGACAAATCCCATTATCAATATCAAGCACTTCTATTCCCATAAAATATTTGAGTTTACCCAAGTCTTTAATTAAAAATTTTGAACTTAAAAACTTTTAAACTTGTTAATTTCATTAGTATCATTTTCAGTGACAATAATATCATCCGCATATACTAACAGAACTAACAAAACATCATTTTTATTTTTAATGAACAAAGAGTAATCATTTGGACTTTGAATAAATCCATTCTCTTTAAGCACAGAAACAAGTTTTTCATTCCATTTTCTAGGTGCTTGTTTCAACCCATACAAAGACTTAAGCAGTTTGCAAACTCTTTTATCATTTTTATCAGAAAACCCTTCTGGTAAAGTCATATACATATCTTCCTCTAGCTCACCATATAAGAATGCATAGTTGGAACAAAGGCCTATGTTTTCTCTCAGCTACGCCATTCTGTTGGGGTGTATAAGGACAAGATGTTTGATTTAGAATACCATTGTTAGTTAAAAAACTTTCAAACTTCTTATTTACAAATTCTGTCCCATTGTCACTTCTAAAAACTTTAAGGGGGTGCTTGGTTGGGGGTAATGGGGGGGGGGGGTGGGGAATGGCAAAGGTAATGATTAAACATGCCTGGTTAGAACTAGGGAATGCAATCATTGTTTAGTATTGGGTAATGGGGCATTACCCAGTAAATTGGGAGGTATAGTAATGATTACCCACCACCACCAGCAGCAGCCACATCAAGCAGTAGCCACCACCACCACCAGCAGCCACCACCACCAGCCACCAACACCACCACCACCAGCCACCACCATTAGCAGCAGCCATCACCACCACCACCACCACCAGCCATCACCACCACCAGCAGCAGCCACCACCACCACCAGCAGCCACCTCCTCCACCACCAGCAGCCACCACCATTAGCCACCATCAGCTACCACCATTAGCAGCCACCACCACCAACAATCACCACCACCACCATTAGCAGCCACCACTACCACCACCAGCCACCATCACCACCAGTAGCCACCACCACCAGCCACCAACTCCAGCATCCACCACCACCAGCAGCCACCACCATTAGTAGGCACCACCACTAGCAGCAGCACCACCACCAGAAACCACCACCACCAGCAGCCACCACCACCAGCAGCCATCACCACCACCATCTACCAGCCACCACCATCACCACCAAAAGTAGCCACCACCATCACCATCACCACTAATCACCACCACCACCACTATCAGCCACCACCACCACCACTTTGGAGGTTAATGTATTTTTCTCAAGCCAAGCACTATCAAAGATAATGATAATCTACATACCATTCCTTTGCATTCCCATTGCCTTTCCCTTTCCCATTCCCCAATTTGAACCAAGCGCACCCTAATAGTTTTCTCAAACTGATTTTTAATGATATTATAAAAACTATTAATGCGATCAAAAATTTCAGATTTACTTTTCATTAAAAACACCCAAACTGCTCTGGTGTAGTCATCAACGACAGTAAGAAAGTATTTAAACCCTTCTCTACTAGTCACCTTATATGGACCCCACAAATCTAAATGATCGAGATCACTTATGTTTTTAGTTTTATGATCACTTAAAGGAAATGGTTTTCTTGTTTGTTTAGTTTTATGACATATCTCACAAGGTTCAGAATTAGTATTCTTAAGATCTTTTAGTCTAGATTTAAGCACAATTATGACTTGGTCAGAGGGGTGTCCAAGTCTATTATGCCAAATGCAATTTGACATAAGACAACTCTTAATGTTACTATTATTAACCCTCTTACCTTCATCTAGAAAGTAAAGACCACCTTTTTCACTACCAGTCCCCATCAGGAAATCCTGGATTTTACACATCTTATCATTAAAACTGACAACCACCTGATTATCTTTAGACAATTTATGAACAGATAACAAACACACATGATACTCAGGAACTACCAGCACATCTTTTAAAATCAGATTATTTCCAAATTTAAAACTTCTAATTTGTTTAACATGTGCAACAGTCCCATTGGGATGTGCAACTATGAGATTTAGATTAGAAACATCCGTATATCATAAAGATGTGTAGCACAAAAATTTATATGATGACTAGCTCTTGAGTCAATAATTCACCCAACATAAGTACTATAGGTACTTATATTAGTGTTGAAATTAAAGAATCTACAAGTAAAGAAACTTATCACACAATTTGAAGCAATAACAGTACCTGCAACACTAGCATGAGCCTTGCTAGTATCACCTGAACCACTAAGCAAACACATTAATCTGTTATACTGATCACTAGTAAGAGTATGAGTAGCACTCTTACTAGTATCAGTCTTATTTTCAGTCACATTATTAACATTGCCTTTTTTAACAAAACCAAGGGATATTGATAACGCTACACGCGTCGTTCGGGGTCAAAGGAACTTCCTTTTCTTCGAGCAAGTTTTATAACACCTAGGCGGTGAACCTAATCGTTGTAGTGTAGTATTAGGGTAAGCCACGGGTATTGATATCGTTATCTAGGGGAATAGGAATGCTAGTGAGAAGTTACTACGCTAAGGTTGGGGTTGAGGAAGATTATTTTTTATTTTTTTTTATGTTTTTTTGGAAATGAAAAAGTACGAATCTCGGGGTTTGGATTTGGGGGTTGGTATTTCTGCCGATTACTCTACTTATCTAATTATCTATTCTAAGGTGTTTGTAGTCTATGTCTAATTATTGTGTGCTCGTATGATAGTTTAAAGATGTGTTCACTTAGGTTTTACTACTCCTTAATTATCTCCTATTGATGGTTGAATTGTCACGTCCTTATTCTTAATCGCGTTGTGTGTCTAAATTCATATGGTATGCGTTTATCCCTAACTCTTTGAACTTACCAAAGGGTCTCGTCTACAAAACCCACTAGGGAGTATAAACTCTAACTCTAAGGCCTCTTTGGATGGTTTAGCTTACAACCACTCTAAGTGCTTTAACCTAAGGTTCACAAAGATTAATCAAGCATTAAGTACACAACGAATGACCTATCGCATTACTAGATCATTAACAATTAAGATAAGAGACAACCAATTAATATTCAATAGTAAAGCTTCATATTCCCTAAGTAAACACACAAGTAAATTAGCCTGACATGGAGAACATGCAAGCATACACACAAATAATCGAAGACATAATTGAATTAATGAAGTAAAACACTTATCTTGATGTAAGATAGGCTTTGGAACCCTAAAATATTGTACAAGAAAGCCTTGGTTCGGTTTAGGTTTTACTCCAAAAGACTACACACAAATCTTGAAAATTCGATTCTATATATAGATTACATATCGACGGCGTCACCTTATGTTTTGTGTGTCGGATCGCCGTCATTAAGGTTTCGTCTTAGCCATGTTAGTCTTGCGACCTCGTCACCTTGTGCTTGTGGCGCCGTCCTCTTCAACCGGCGCCGTCTGGATCAAATCTAGGCCGTGCGAGTTGCGACGGCCTACTCTTTAAAGACTGACACCGTCACATGAAAATATGAAATTTGACTTCTGTGCCATCACAAAATACTCTGAAGGCGTCACGTATAAGCAGTGATGCCGTCACCTTGTCTTTCAGCAGCTGGAGTGTCTCGATTCTTGACTTTGGCCATTTTATTCGTATATTCGCGCCTTTTCCTCCAAATAAGGGCCATTACAGCAATTTGCCTTCATGAGACCTAAAAAGTGAAAAGGAACGATATTAAGTAATAACGGATACAAAAGTGATCAAATAAGGGCTTAAACGACCCCTCAAAAAGGTACATTTTAAAACCTTATCAAATATCCCTACACTTGGTATTTGCTTGTCCTCAAGCAAATGTGCTTTTAGCCAATTAATTTATAAGTTAGGGGTCATGAAACATTGGTTTAAAACAGTCCACGACACATATAAGCTCTACAAAAGTCATAACAAGCACGGAAATTACATACTAGCACCTCACATGGGGTGTTTGGATACTCACATCTCTCTCGGGTGTATATGAAATATAACAAGTTGGAAATGAAAGATAAACACTCATTAATTGGTCTTAGTACATAGATTACCACAGGCTTGAGAATAGATCAAACCTCCATCGCTTTGGTGTAAGCACCTAGGAAAGACTATCAAAGAGGTCTTTAAAGGGTTGTAATGTTAGGCTTACGGTAGGGAAACAAAGGGTTTAGTGGGATAGGCTATTTAGTGGTGGCAAGTCAAGAATCTCTATGTTACAAGCATACGAAGAATGGCGTTGCTAAGCCAAGACTCGACACTCTAAACTCTAGATAACTAAAACAAACAAACATAAATTTAAAGGATAGATGTAGGATGGTAGCCCGTATGTTTTTTTTTCACACATTTTTTTTTCATACACTTTTACTCTACCATCCTCTACGGTAACATCAAAATGATAGGGATTTATAGGCACATCCCTACACTTGAGTTTTTATTACTCTAACACTAATTTGACCCGAATTGAAAAGATCAAAACACTTGGGGTATATTATTACGCAAATTAGGGAATTTAACGTTCCCTTCCAATCATTTTATAAACTTTAACTTTTTTCCATGAGTCCCAATCATCCCAAAACTGTGTAAAAAGGATATGACTCGACTTAGCAACTCATGCAAGCAACTAGATAATTGAACTAAGGGTTTAGGGTGATAACAATAATGCACTAAAAGTGAGTGCATACAAGGTAGGCTAAGGCGATTTAGGTGTATATTTGGGGGTGGGATGTAAACAATGCTCTTCATTGATATTCCGGAAAAACCGAAACATCACGAGAACCGCGAAAAGGATAGGCTCTGAGGGGTTAACTAGGGGTATCGTGTACTAAAGATGAGTACAACACAAAGGGTGTGGGGGAATTACTCAACCGATGTGGAAGAAGTAATTATATTACGGGTATCAAACAAGGGTTATCCTAAGGCCTCTTATCATTTAGTTATTCCTAACTACACAAGTGTAGTCTCACTAGCGATCTCGGAATGCATCACAAAACAAGTTCTAGAATCTAATATACTACCGGTTCACACTCTAAGCATTAAAGATGAATCCTTTAATTACTAATAATCTAAGGGCGATCCTCACATTTTGGGTGGAATTTAGATGGTAAAGGGTTTTTTGTGCTAGTCATGCAACTTCCTATCCGTGAGACGCTTTTGTTAAGACTAATGGCCCACTCCTATATGTCATGAAAACTTTTAAATTTGGTGCCAAAATTACCCTAACCGACATTTTCTCATGGTTTATTACACAAATACAATTGGACAAAGCAAATAATCAAGGATAAGCATAGTTTCAAAGTTCCGTTTATTTTCCCTCCCTACACTTAAAGCGAACATTGTCCCCAATGTTCCCGAAAGTATCAAAGTTATGATAATAGAAGGTAATGAAAAGCGAAAGAAACTAATACTCCCCTGATTAGCTCGGTAGGATCCGTGTGAAGTGGTGGTTAAATCCTTTCCAAGAAGAATTTATGCGTGAAAAGCTCCTTCCAATCTTATGTAACTTCTTCTTGATAAATTAAACCAGCACACTTGAAGAAAACAAACGAAACCTTCGCGTAAAATCGGCGGTAATAATATATATAAGACTCGATTTAAACTAGGATATAATGCTTGTGGAATGGATGTTTACAATTTACGGAAAATTAAGACTGGAAAATTCCAAAATTTATAAGTAGCTCGAAAACGAAAAAAAGTAATCTGTTGTTTTACTCCTTCACGATGCCGTCAGTAGCGATCTGACGCCGTCCGATTATCGACAAAAAGCGGTCTCGCGATTTTACGGGAAAAATTCTTGAAAAATTACATCTTTAGAATCGGAAAATTTCTACAAAACATCCATTATGACTCGATACAAGCATTTGACTCGAACAAACGCACAAATATATCTTTTAGTTAATTGTTATTCTCATGTTTACGTTTCTTTTGAAAACGTGTGTAATCCTCCCTACACTTATCCTTTATTTAAAATACCTTTATATGTAATTAAGACGAGGTTAAAAACAAAATAAAGCATTTTTACAAATTTAAACATGAGGATAAACAATTAATAAAAGATATATGAGACTAACAAGCAAACAATTAAGCATGGGTTGCCTCCCACGAAGCGCTTTTCTTTATTTAAGAGTCTTGTAGCTAGACTCGTAGTCGTGCTCCTACGTTGCATTGCGCACGCTCTCGTGCTCATACTTAAGCCATTCCACCACTCTTTCATCCTTTTTGTAATCATCTCCTAATTCAAGGCATTTTTTGTAATACCGCTTAGTTTTCTCATATGGGTACCTAAGCCCACTTTACTTATCCCTTTCACTAAGCAATGGAATAGGTCTAACACACAACTGAGAAGGTCATCATAGATTCACTAAGTGACTCGTAGGACTATAAGGATCTCAGATTGTTTTTCTCTTAGGTTTTTCAAAGTTTCATAAAGCCTCAAGGGCCACACACTTGAGAAAAACAAATATTATCATTGATCTAAATCTGGGATACTATACGATTTAAGGAAATGATTGTAACAAATATGTTAAATCATTTGCTTGGCTCGTTTATAACTCAATACAAAATCAAATAATCATGTTATCCTATTTTGATTATTATTCGAACAATAAGAAATGAGATATGAATAGAAAGTCACTCTCATTCTTTATTCGGTCAAGATCTCAAAAACATTAATCAAAGTGATTTATACCTACCCGTGTACGTTTGACAAGATCTCGTTGCCATCTCAAAAAGAACCCTCAAGCCATCCCTGTGGCGAGGCTATCCGTTTGTAGGATAGTTTTTTTTGGGTAAAGGGGAGTAATCCTGTACCCTGGTAAATATATAACCAAATAAACGTTTAAGTACAATGGATATGAGTGAAATCCATATCTCAGCCGTTACATAGGCATAGAGCTTACATAACAAGATACTTCCTGTTTTCTAAACAAGAAAACAAAGCACTACTCAAAAGATAACATATGACACAACGAAAAAATTACTTCCTAGGACCTTGAAACTTTGTGCCATACATGGCATTAAAGGCATCAAATTCCCGGAAGATCACGAACTCTGTTTGCATAGTCATCATACTCATCTTCAAACTCTTGGCCACCACCAAATATATTAGAGACTCATCAAATGGGTTAGCAACAACCTCATCTTCAGAATCAAACACCTCAATCTCTCCCACTTTAGAAAAAGGGTTAACTCGCTTAGTAGAAGAGGCAGGCGGTATACAAGAATCACTATTTTGAGGAGCCATTACCGACTCCATCTCCTTCAAATCACTCACAAGCGGCTCTTGTGATGCAGTACCTGTCTTAATAGACTTATCTTCATTAACATCGATTGTACAACCAGAATCCACATCCTTGATAGTGTCATTAGAAGGAGTACTAGACGCATCCGTATGTTCCATATTAAGAGCATCAAATTGGTTAGATGTAGCGATCTTAGTTCCACTCGAACTAGCCACATCAGGCGCATTCTTCTTAGTAACTTCCACTTTCTTTGGTTCAGGAGGAGTCTTTTTGGGTTGGTATTGAAACTGTTTACCCACAACAGGTTTGAAAAACCCTCCTTGACCCGGCATAGAAGACCCACCTTGCTTTCCCTTCTTCCTGTTATTAACCGTCTTGAAACCATCATTAGCACGCTTAGAAGGCTGAGCAGGAGGTTGAACAACTTTAGGACAATCAATAGGAGTATGACAAAAATCATACATTTATCACAATGCGGTGGCTTCCTCATATTCAACCCGTATCGTCTCGATAGTCGACCCGACCCATCAAGTAACGGAATCTCAACAGATGGTCAGTCCCTAAAACCTCATCCGACTTCACATCAATCATGAATCGAGCAAAACTACTACATTACGAGTCCTTGCACATTTGGCTAGTGAGGCATCTAACCTTTAGGCGTGCCTATCAATGTGGCAAGGAGACTAAGGCCATCATCAGAAAACATAGCAAGAGGAACATCATGGAATTTAACCCACACCGGGATATTGGTCAAATCCTCTTTAAGTAAGTTGGTGTTCAATGTCCATGGTTTAAGATTAATAGGAACATTTCTAATCAACCAAGGACCATTTTCAATAACATCATCAACACCTTTCTTCGAATTAAACTTAAAAAAGAAGAACCCCTTTGCATTCATCATTACCTTTTGTATACCAAACTTAGCCCACGCATTGCGTACAAAGTAATTAACAACAGGAAAAGCAAGGCGTCGACCAAGGAAATACCCATACAAAGTATTCTCAAACCTAGTGTTTACCTCTTCAACCACTTTCATCGGAACAGAAAGATCCACACCATTAGCTTTCTTACTACATTCCAACCTACGAAAGTTTGACGTGTGTTTCATAGGTTCAGTAGAAGTAACACCAGCATACGATGAAGCAGGTTGTTTCAAAGCATACACACCATCCTTCTCAATACCAACAGCCCCATGTGAATTAACATCAGAAGCCATAGGACCACTCGTATCTTGAGGAGGTTTCGAATAACCAATAGCATAAAGCATCTCCTTAAGCTCCTTCTGTGACTGCGGCACCTTAAGATGCTCAAACGGATTAGCCCCAGTAGAAGTAGTAGCATCCACTGTTCCGGTTGGTTTTAATGGTTGCCCATCGTCACCCACAAGAACAAGTTTTCCCTCTAAGATTTGTTTTTCAATAGCACGAATCTTCAGTAAAGTATCATGACCCTCAGGCATGTCATGACTAGATGCGTCACGGCTAGGGCTTGAACCAAGTGAAACCGGCTCCACTTGTCCATAAGAACTTATCCCAATCTCCTCTCCCAAATTCGACATCACAACAATCAGAAACCTTAAAACAAGAAGAAAATAATGTCTGATCTTCAAACAAAACAATTAAAACCCTAGTTTAACAACTAGGGTTTGCAGGATAGTTGTGATCAACGTTGAATGAAATGGGAGAGAAGGGCGGTCGACAATATAGAAAGGAGGGAGGCTGATGATTTTGTTGAGATAATTATTAGGGTATGTATTGTGATGAGAGCAGATTTAGGAGAGAGTATGAGGTAGGCATTACTTTATTAGAATATGTGTTAGGGTTAAAGTGTGTGTTAGGGTTAAGTGACTTTTATAACCAGTATGAAATTTACTCTTTGAATCGGGCTTGCTTGGACATTGGGCTGGTGGTTCTGAAGTGGTCAATGGGCCGTGTGTTATACTATCTGGTGTGTAGTAGTATTGATGGATTGAGGGTCACTGCTAATAAATGGGCCGAATATTGGATATTGGACATGTGGTTTGAGCATTCAGAATATGAGAATTAATGAGGTAGTGTTCATGTGATTTGGACTCGGTAACTTTAATATAGGCTTTGTAACATTAAGCTTGGATCGGGTATGTAGTATTTTTTGAATGGGCCATGAATCACTATTGTGTTAATGGATCATGTAGTATTTTTGAATGGATCGTGAAATACCTTGGGCCCCGAAATGATTTTTTTTTCATTCTTTCAATCAGGATTGTGTACATGGATTTGGGCTTTGTGTGTTAAACTCGCTTAAAGGCTTATTTAGACTACGCTTCACGTTTTAACACAAGGAATCATTCTCGGGTTTACATGAGATTATTTTTGCTGCCTATTGTTAGGAAGAGACTCTAATGAGAATCTGTTTTTCTTGGACAATTCGTAAATGGGCTAGAACGAGATTATTGTTTGGTGGGATTTGTTCAATGGACCGGGTTAAATAATTAGAGTTATGGACATGGGCCTCCTAAAGCTTAAATGGATCAGATTCAAATTTGTGGTTATGCTTCTCATAATTAGATCGTATATATGAGCTTTGATCTTTTGTGATTTGGATTTTATGAGATTTTTCGATGAGATTTGAGGATAAGATTTGTTGGGTTATGACATTTGATCATGAGTATTGATGATGTGATTTGTTAAAGAGACTTGATGATGATGACATTTGTTGAGATTTGGTATGATAATGAGAGTTGTTGTGGTATGCAGTTTGGCACTTTGGTGTATACTTTTTCACGAAGAATATTATGTCATGGCTTGAAGTGTTTATTGGAAAATGTTGACTACGGGGTTGTTTGGACGGTATTCCTTATTTGGATTTGAAGTGAGGTTTTCCCGGCGCCTTTACTTATTTCCTCTTCTTTCTTTCAACCCTTCCGCGAAGATGACTTGTTTGGGCATTTATTGAGTGTGATTAAGACATGGCTATTTAGTTACTTTTGTGATTCCTTCTCGCTTAACCCACAATGTAACTATCACTTCGGTGTCTCACGCAGTTGAGAATACGTCAAGAGGCTTTGTACATTGGGTACACCGTTTCTTTTTCACAAGGATTAGTACAAGCTTAAGTAACAAATCTGGGGAATTCTACTTCATGGTCAAGTTTAGTATATTGGGTTTACTTCTCCAAATAGTCACAGCAATTGCCGACAGAATTCGTGAATGATATGTTAGCCAAAGTATTTAATGGTGGAGATGTGATCAGCAAGTCCCATGAGATATTAGATGCCACAGAATGTCAATGATACTTCACAGTCTAAGCAAAATCTTTCAAGAATCTTCAACGTTAGTCATGACTTTTCAAGATGTTTGCTTATGACAAGAACTTCTCCTGCAAATGGTCGTACACGTTATGATGCTTCCAAAAGTTCGAAACCATCATGGGGGAGAAACGTGTACTTTGATGGTTTACGGTTAGCCCCTAGGGAAAAGGAGTTTATACTACTTGACTTAGTATAGTTTGTGAAGTTGTCTACATATGGGTAAATAATTATTGATGATATTGTTGAAGATGGAGAATGAATCGTTGATGAACCGCTGCATGTTCCCCTAAAACAGATATTCACCGAAACTAATTTTGTCATAACACATTCAAGATGACATTGTTTACGAACTTGATTTTGTAAAATCCCACGAAAGAATATATTTCTCGGTTTAAATCATAGACTTGTAAAATCCCGTGACAATGAAAACATCCCGGTAAAATCCCGAACGAAGGATCACAAAGATCATTCTTAAAAGGAGCAGCAAGATCGATGATAATGGTGTGATTTTTTGTGCACCTGGCTAAGGCAAGCTTGAAATAGAGCTTCGAATCTGCTCAACAAAAGGATTTTCTATTTGGGGGGAAGCTACCAAAGTCTCACTTTCAGAAGGCTCAATTTCTCTCTTCGATTCAAGAGCCTTGGAAGCTTTGGTGGTGAAAGTTTAAGAGATGACGATTTCTATCTTCTACAACGGGGCTGTTCGATATCCTTATCTCGGTTCTCGTATCATCATCTTCATAAACTATATCATCTACTCTATCTGTAAATACTTATTAAAAAGCCAAAATACAAAAATATAAAACCAACAAAAAGAAAATACAAAAATATAAAACCTAAAAAAATCCATAAAAATCATAAATACTTGAAAAATACCAAAAAATAATGTTTCTCAAAAGACATGTCTTCTGATATCGATCACATCTATGGTCTTATAAATGTCATTGAATAATAGCAAGGGACCATAGATGAAGTTCGAGCAGGAGGTGTAAATATTTCTTTTCAAAATATGTCTCTAAATATGGCTTGCAGTTACTTCAGACTGTAACCCGTGCTTAAAAAAATGGTTTGCTATTATTTCAGATAGCAACCCGCTCTTCAAATGAAGGAAGTTGATGCGCTAAACCAATTTACAAAAACATTTGTGCACTTATCCTAAAACAAAAATGAGGAAAGCATGCCGCCTAAAAGACTCCTGTTCATACACAAATGTTTTTCCTTCTAAAAATTCTTCAGAAAAATTTTGTTGTGTTAAAAAAATGGTGGAAATTGAGTTTCTTGAGGGGGAGAATGTTTTCAAATCTATATCCTATCGTGCTTATTTAATCATCCTATATGCTTATCAGAAAAAGATCTTTGCCTGCGTTGAAGGACTAGGAGATTAGGATATGATTGTTAGGATTAGATGATTAGAGTTTGATGAACACATAATCCTCGTGCCTTTGTATGATCTGATTGATATGTTGGATTGACTTTTATTAGTCGATTGTTGTTTCGGTGTTGTCGACCACCATATATTTGTTTGTGTTGACTAACGTATGCAGATAAGATGGTTTAAAATAGTGTTCCTGATCCGGATCCCACAAAAGTAGATGATTGGATGTCGATAGGAAAGGGTAACTATTTCTTGGGTCGACAAAAGAAGAAACAGAGCTTAATTAGATCTCTATGGAGATTTGGCAAGATAGATGCAACGTCAGAAGTCTCACTGCATTTGCAGATTGTTTTCTTCCTGCCCTACAACAACAACAACAAAAGCAGCTCAACCACCTAACGTATCTTTGTGCAGGATAAGTAGTGATGATACCATTTATTTAAAAAAAAATTAAAATTATTGTTTTTGAAAATGGAAAAATAATTGTTTGAAAATAAATTGAACTAAATTTTGGAAATCAACTGGACTTCACTTTTTCAAAACTTAAGTCACTCAATCAACGACTACGGTCATTGATTGAGGGGGAGAGTGATTTCAAATTGAATAGTTTGAAACAATATTTCTTCATAAAAGTCCGGTTTGTACAAAATAAGTGGTGGTCTAAAGATTTAATGTTATGTCATGGTATGATTTTCTTTAAAACTCAAGATCTTTCAAAATGAAATTTTTTCTGTTCTTGTTTGATTGTGAAATTGTTTTATTTTACTTAAAGATCTCTTAAAACTATCATACATGACACTAACAATCTTTAATGTCTAAAATTGATCCTTATCAGCTATTTTCAAAATTAAATCAAGCCACGTCTTTCCCCAAAATTTTCTGAAATGATTTAAATCAATTGGGATCACAAATCTCAAGAGGTTTGAAATTTTTGATCGGGGGAGAGATCGTGATTTAAATCTCAAATCTGTTTAAATGTAATTGGTTTTAGTCCTTTAAAGGCACTCCTGCCTCCATGTGCCAAACGATTTCAATATATGATGCACATGATAGAGGAGGAGCATTTATCCAAAAACAAGATGAGAATTTAAGCCAGGCCATATTTTCTCTCATGTTTTCTAAACCTATTTAAATCACTTGAGATCCAAAATCTCAAAGGGTTTGATATTTTTGATCGGGGGAGAAAATGTGATTTAAATATGAAATCTGATAAAAGGTGATCATTTGATTCAAAAGTACAGGATGCTCTCCCATATGTGCTAAACGCTTTCGAATCTCGAAGCACATATTGAGGGGGAGCATTTCAAAAGAAAATAAACTACCAAGGTACAAAAGCTTCTATGTTTTAACATAAGTACCTTGATTGATTTTCTAATGGTTTTCCTTATGGCAGTGTGATCGTGAAAGTACTTCTAAGAACTCTTTCCTCTATGTGCTAAATTATTTCAAATAACCAACGCACATTTTGAGGGGGAGAATTTACCAAGAAAATCAAAAGGCTTTTTCTAAGGAAATTGTCATCAAAGAAATTATTTCAAAAGAACTCTTGCCTCCATGTGCTAAACAATTTCAAAATCAAATGCACATGTTGAGGGGGAGCATTTCTAAATGATAAAAACAATTAAGGTACAAAATGCTTTGATATTATATCACAAGTACCTTGATTGATTTTCCAAATGATTTTTCAATTGGTTTCTTGAAGGAAAGAACCATACCAAAAGACCGACCAAATGTACTTTATGCATGGTGTTATAAGGATGGTAAGGTTAGGTATTAGTTCACACGATCCCGCCAGAACCGGAGGGATCTACCGAGGGACGGCGCGGAACCTCATTTGACCTAGTTGGTTACGTCGTAATCTTTGGAGAAAGTTACGCCGTAATCTTCGATTGAGTTGGTTTTCGAGCCACGCTTATGTTACGTGTTGTGAGAGAGGAGTTACGCGTAACATCTTCAAAATGAGCATACTATCATATATCTTCAATAAACTCTCCAAAATTCGCGTCTCTTTAACTCCAATGCTCGTAATTTACACGAAAGTGAAATATAGAGGAAAACAAGCGTAAATCCATATAAATGATATAAAATACGAGCATTATCGGGGGCTATTGACACTTAATATTCAGGACTATTTGATGTTATCAAATATCCCTCACTAGATAGTGTAGAGTCCTTAGGTATGATGAAAAAAGAAGAAAAGTGAGAAATGGAAAAAGTGCCGACTGAGATTGAGCTAGAACTGGAATAAACCCAATAAGGTTCTAGTTATGAAGTCTTGGCAAGCACTGAAGGGGTTGAAGAATGAAAAAGAATTGAATGTAAAAAGGGTGAAAAGAAATAGCCATCCATTAATTCAACCTTAGGCGAAACCGGTTCAATTCATATGCTACTTGGTCATTACCAAAGTAACACCGGTATTGAAGACAAGACGTCATGGACCCGATGGCGCACTACACTATATTTTCCCAAGCTACTCAAGTTCCTCTTAAAAGGACTTGTTTCATTCTCCCGTAGAACCTACTTAATCTATCAACTTTCTCTTAGAGATTGTTGATATTGAAGAAGGAGACCTTTCCCTAGTCTCCGACATAGGAAACCAAAGTGCACAATTGAGTCTAGAGCCAAGAGATCATCCACAATATCTCATTAGGACACAAAATTAATGAAGACTTACTATTTCACACAATGTGGAAAGGGAGTATATATTGAGAGTCCTACGCATTATCCTTGTGGTATTGCCAGAACATCCGAGTGATATGTCAAATATTCATGATGAAGATGGAAATCCTTCTAGAGCCAACATCAAACAAGCTCTTGGTGGCTGACATGTGAGATCTTTCCAAAAAGATCAAGCTTATGACAACTGGATAGAAACGATGGGGCGATTCACTCTTGAATCAACCTTGGTCCACGAAATGAATTGACGAATACTTTTGAAAAACCGTTCGATGTGCAAATCTTCCTTTATCTAGCACATCGAATGTGTATTCATTTTCAAATATAAAAGGTATTTATGATTGAAAATCTATCTTTCTCATAAAACCTTCGTCGTATTGCAAAACTCTTTCTTCAACCAATACACGATTGTTTTCAAATCAATTTCTCATCAATCAGTGAATCTCAATTGCTGGTTCACTCACTCCGTGTTTGTCTACTTTGGAACGCCCGGTTTGAGAACGGCTAGATCAAGTGCAAAACCTTGTCAAGGAGATTCTTGAATTCTACCCGATCACAGCGGATTTATCTTGATCAACGGGGAACCGTGGTTCTTGCAACTCTATTCAACGGTGAACAAAGACACTTTCGTGTGTTTATTGCTAATCGTTGTTTTGCAGGAATCTGACGCGTTGCGGTGATCGAGTTGAGAAGTCAATTCACAACCGCATGCTCACGGATTCACACTTAATTGAAGAAAATCATGACCATCAAAGACATACAACACAGATGCTTCCGCTAGTCTGATGAAAATATGTCATGATCCAGAAAGTGTGAGCATGTCGGTCCAAAAGTCACAACATCACATGAAGGCAACACAACAAAGGGTGATCCAGAGATTTACTGTGGCTGATGATCTCAAAGAAAGCTCGAAGATCATCAAGATGTGAATCAGATCAAAGACCTCCACTTAAAGTACAAAGTAATCGGACTTTGAAGAATCACTGCTAAAGCACAAAGATTGCGGAAGTGAAGAATTGAAGTCTACGAGCTTGGAACTAAAGAAAAAGATAGAATGCTAGGATTCAAAATGTAAATCATGGGGTGACCTCCCTTAGGGGGAGATTGTTAGGAATTAGAAATTCCATAGTGAAGTGTCGGTCACCCCAACAATCGTCTAGCATATGTTAGCTCGTAGACATATCGTTATTTACTTGTTTATTAGTTTAGTTATTAGTTTAGAGTAACACCGTGGAGGAAGGACGGTCTTTACCCATCAGATACCGATCTGATCCGGCGAGAGGAAGTTTAGGATGTAACTATAAATACCCTTCCATCCTTGGAAGGGTGGTGCTCATATTCAATCTAACCTTTTGTTTTCTTTTTTTTTTTTTTTACTTTTTCTCTCAAGAACACCCTCTCTACTCTTTATCTCTCTAATGGCTAACATGTATTTCCATCATCCATGACCACCCGAATCATCAAACAACATAATATGTATGATCCAACATTCAAGCATCTTATCAAGATTTGAAAGGCATGACTCGAACGAGTCCCCGACAGCCGAGAAATCATCCATGAAAACATCCATGGAAGTTTCAAGCATATCTTGAAAAATGGAAATCATGCATCTTTGAATGGTTGCTGGAGAGTTACAAAGACCAAAAGCCATACGTCTATCAGCAGAGGTGCCAAAGAGACATGTAAAGGTAGTCTTTTCTTGGTTAGCAGGATCAATTAGAATTTGGAAATATCCGGAAAATCTGTCGAGAAAGCAAAAGAATTTGTTTCCCACAAGTCTTTCCAACATTTGATCCGTGAACGGCAACGGAAAATGATTCTTTCTAGTGGCGTTGTTCAATTTTCGATAATCAATACACACACGTCAACCATTGATGGTTCTAGTAGGAACGAGTTCATTATGCTCGTTGGTTACAATTGTGGTTCCTCCTTTCTAAGGAACACAATGAACTAGACTCACCCACGAGCTATCTTCGATGAGGTAAATGATACCGGCATCAAGAAGTTTGATTATTTCTTTCTTAACAAAATCTTTCATGTTTGGGTTGAGTCTTCGCTGTCTTTGAACAACGGGTTTGGAATCGCTTTCAAAATTGATCTTGTGCTTGCAAAAATTTGGGCTTATGCCTCAGATGTCAGAAGTTTTCCAAGCGAAATTTTCCTTATGTTTTTTATGCATAGAAACAAGACACTCTTTCTCATCAGGTGTGAGTAATGAAGATATGACAACTGGAAGCAAATAATTTTCTTCCAAAAAGGCATATTCAAGATGATTGGGAAGAGGTTTTAGAATGAGATCAATAGGTGGATCTTCAATAGAGGTTTTGATTCTCATTTGTTCATTGAATTCTAACTCTTCAAAGTTGGTATCAACTTCTTCCTCATAATCTTCTTCGGTTTTTATCTGCATAAATTCGACGAATTCTCGATCGAGATCTTCATCGCTAATTTGTTCAGATATACCGTGAGATCGAATCTTTTCAACAAGAAACTCATCAAATGTTTCCTCTGTTATCTCATCGATAACATCAATGCTGAAACATTTGTCATCATTCGCATGAGAATATTTCGTACCTTGGTTGATTTGAAAAGAAATTATTTCATATCCAACTCCGATATTGAGTTCTTTTTTCTTGACTCGAATAATAGCATCAGTGGTGTTTAGGAAAGGTCTTCCTAAGATCAAAGGATCTTTGCTATCTTCCTCGATTTCTAAGATCACAAAATCAACCGGAAAAATGAACTAACCAACTTGAACGAGCATATTCTCAACCACTCCAACAGGATATTGGATAGTATGATTTGCTAATCGTATACTCATTCTTGTCGGTTTCAGAGTATCTATTTTGAGCTTTGCATACAATGAGTATGGCATTAGATTGGTACTTTCTCCGAGATCGGCTAAAGCATCACACGTGATTGAATTTCCCAAGGTGCATGGAATGAGAAAACTTTTGGGATCACCGAGTTTTTTAGGGAGTTTTTTTTCAATATTGGCTGAACAATCTTCATTTAGAAAGGTCGCAGAGACATTTTCCATTTTGCTTTTGTTGCTCACAAGTTCTTTCAAAAACTTCCCATAATTGGACATGCCATCTAGAACATCAACGAGGGGTACTTTGGTTCTAACTTCTTTAATGTATTCATGCAACGTATATCGTAAACAAGGTTTTGTTCTTCACTTGTGCAAGACAAGCAGTGTCTATTTTTCATTGAAAAATAGAACATCTCATTTCTATACTTTATACTTGCAAGAAAGTTATAATAGGAATGATGGATTTTTCCAAAATTCTAATCTAACTCATAGCAAACTTACATGCTAAGTTAATTGCACTTCTTATTCTTTTGAGATGGCTTCAAAGACCCTTATTCGTTTTTGAAATCTTTGAATCATAATAAAACACTTGGATAACTAAAGAACTTGTGTCTATAACTGCCAAATGACAATTTCTAGTAGTTATCAAGACATATTATGAGGTTTAATTGGAAGACGAAAATATCACCACAATAGAGGTAAAGGCAATAACTAGTACTCTTTATCTAGTTGTTTTCCTTGACCCAATAAAGGTGCTATACACCCGTGTGGTAAAGTAGGTCTATTAGGAGGAATTGCATGCCAATTTTGCAAGTTAATAGATAGCATAGATGGCTAGTCCATTATCTATAGATCTTGAACATTCTTCCTTGGATATCTAAGTAATTGATTACTAGTACATGTGACTCACATTAGCACTAATGTCTAAAAATTCAAGATATGAAAAGATAAATTGCTATTTACTTTCATTAGTGAAGGAACACTCATAATGTTCTCTGATCTAGTGGGAGCAATGCATTTTATGAATATGTTGACATACTTGCAATGTTGTCAAATTCAGTGGGAGCTATGAGTTGTTTACCTTATAGGTGTCTCACTTTACTTTCGAAGTGTGAAACATCTTCATCTAGTTAGAATCACAGTGTAGTATCTTTGATAACTTGTTTCCTTTGAGATATCGCTTCCAGTTATATTATCTACAAGATAGTTATGTATATTATCTACAAGATAGTTATGCACGATTCATTATTAATAGATAAAGTTCTATATACACTTGTTATATAAATATGATTTGAGCTTGACTTAATTAATTCATATTCTATCTGGGACACGGTCATCTTGTCGATACAAACAAACTAACTTGCATAATATTGTAATGTCTATGAAAGCATAAAACCAAAATAAAGTCAATGTTTTGAGGTTAATTTTTAATCTTAAGACAGCTTGCGAAATAACAACCCCTCTCCTGTCAGACTCGTTCAAAGCTAACCCTTCATTTATTTGAACCTTTCCTTCAGGATTATTAAGATTATCACTAATCACACCAGGCATACTCTAATGTATTATTTAGATAAAAGTATGCTTGATGGATGTTGACATGTGAAGTAGTTGGATACAATTGCTTACCTGAATTGTATTATTCTTCAAAGTCAAATTTAGATTTAAGTAGAGACACAAGCAGGGCAGATCTAGATATGTAAGCAAACTCAAGAATAACCACATAAACATACATACTCACATCACAAATATCGAAAATAATGTCTTCTCCAGAGGTAAACTTTAAAAAAAAATTGAATCCTATAAAGGAGATCAAGCGCATCACCCAAAATTTTAATTCCAAGATTGAGCTTGGATATCATGTCTTCAGAGGGCAACTCTCTAAATGTTGGCAAACCCGCAAAGCTTTCATTCTCTGACACGCGGTGATTAGATACGAGCTTGAGATACTATCTAAGTTCCACCATAATGTGATGAAGCAAACGAGATGATTATAGTTTACGAAGATGTTAACAACAGAAAGCTTGGACAATATATCCAGAACGAGACAAGAATTAAAAAATATATAAAGAAATAATTAAAAAACAAAAAGTTTTAATAGTTTGTTCCGGTGCTAGTTTTTAGAGTTCTAATTTTTATTTTATTTTTTTTGATCGGCAGTTCTAATATTGTTTTAGTGATAATTTAACTAATTAGCAAACATTAATGAAGTACAAAAATGTTGCAAAAAAAACTTTATGGAAAAAGTTATCAAATTGCTGACCATTTATGAAATAAATGGTCACTAACCCAAAAATTAAGACTTATTAAACATCAATATTCGTTAACTTGCACATGAGAATAAGTGTGAAAAGCTAACCATGTAAAACAAATTTCATCTACCCAGAATCAAATGCGATCTTTATTGTAACAAGCCCATCTTGTCTAAATTATTACGACTATAATTTTCTCAATATATAAAAAACACTGGTACTCTTTATAAAATACTAGCAGGATACCCGTGTAATGCGACGGGTACCATGTGACAAATTTTCTGGTAATGTGATGTTATTCGGCCATGTTATTTTTAGCAATTAATTTACGAATAACAATAACTTTAGTTAAGACATTAGTATAATTGCAAGTAGTTAAAATTTTATGTGATTGTCAACGCGTTGTTGCGATGTCAAAGAGGCGGATATTGGTTCATGACGACGTAGGAGGTTGTGGTGGTCGACATTAACGGATGGATGGAAATAACTAAAAGGTTGCGTGATCACATACTTATGCAGATCATTTATAACGTAACACTATAAAAGCCCAAACTAACTAAAATGTTGCGTGATCACTATCTCATTTATTTATTTATTTTTTGTCACAAAATTATAAAATTAATAAAAGCCCAAACTATAAAAGCCCAACACTAAAAAAAAGAAACCTATACCCTTTAAACCTTATACCACTATACAAACTCTAAATCTAACACACACACACACACACACTCTCTCTCTCTCTCTCTCTCTCTCTCTCTCTCTCTCACCATTTCCACAATAAATCTAACACTTCATTAATCTCTCTCTCTCTCTCCCTCCCCCCTTTTCACAACCACCATTTCCACAATAAATCTAACACACTTCATTAAACAACTGTCTCTCCCTCAAACACCCAAACGACGCCCATAACCACAAACACTAAATAAATCTCATTTCTGTCAACCACAAGATCTCTCTCTCTCTCTCTCTCTCTCTCTCTCTCTCTCTCTCTCTCACAACCACCATTTCCACAATAAATCTAACACACTTCATTAAACAATTGTCTCTCCCTCAAACACCCAAACGACGCCCATAACCACAAACACTAAATAAATCTCATTTCTGTCAACCACAAGAACACCACTCAAACACCACCACACGAACAACAATAAACCGTTTATGTCGTGTTTTTGTCCACCACTTGAACAACAACAAACCCGAACACCATTCATGTCCCTTTTTTTGTGTTTCTAGACGAAAGAAGGGGTTTGGATTGAGGTTGTGTTAGAAGAAAGTGGTTTTTTCATTGTTGTTGTTCGATTTTTTTTACGAAACAAGAGTCGGGCCGTTTGGGTTTTCAGACGAACGGGGTGTTTGGACTCCGGGTGTTTTGCACTAATTAAATGGTGTTTGAATTATTGCTTGAACGAACATGGGAGTTAAAATGGTGTTTAGATCGGGGTTGCTTTTAATGAAAACGGATACTTGGATTATTGCTGTGCTACGTGCCTGTGTGGAAGCAAAAGTAAAACTAACTGATTTATGTTTTGGGTTGCTGGATCCCAGTTTTATGTTTTAGGTTGATAGATTTTAGATTTTTGTTTTAGAAGTTTAATTAAATTTTATATTGTACTTAAATAGTTGTATATTTTGATGAAGTGGTGAATTAAATTGTGTATTATTTGTATGTATTGAATAGTGCTTTTTTAGTTTTATTTGTGCTTCAAATACTTGTAAATGATGCTTCTTTACTTGTATTTGCCTAAAAATCTATTTTATGAAGTCTTGAAAAATTAATAAGAGAGAATGTGGTAAATAATTTATATGTAGTTTAGATTATTTTTTAAGTTTTTTTTTTCTTCCTTTTTTTAGAATATCAACTAACTATCTCACAATATACAACCACGAATTGATCTCATATGTTCTAATAGGATTTGAACCCACAACCATTTGGTTTAAGAGCTTCTCACATAACATGGGGTACCATTGAAACAAAAGCCATTTAATATTATTTTTTAAGTTTATATAAGTCCTTAAAAAATATTCCTTTATAAGAGATTAAAAATGGATGACCACCAACTATATAGGTGTAACAGAAAAAAAGATAACATATTTAACAAATGATTACGTGTGAAGTAGTGGGATTTAATTTCTCATAGGACTTGGTTATAGTCAATCATTTATGATATTTTTCTAAGTCAACTTCGTTGGAGATCTAAATCTAAATGTGTATATATTAGCAAAGTCGATCAATTTGGTTTATAATAAAATAAATGGTTATTATACAAAAAAATCACCAAAGTTTACGGGAAAATTATTTTAAGTCACTAAATTTTAAAAGTTGTCATACAGGTTACTCAACTTATGAAAGTTGTCATCAATGTTACTGAACTTATGAAAGTTGTCATCCAGGTTATCGAACTTGTAAAGACACGACATTTATATTACTTAACATATCAAAAAAATAAACGTAAAAATTGCTGAAATTATAGACGTGTTTGCTTTTTAACGTTGAGTAACCTGAATGACAACTTTTAAACTTTAGTGACTTAGGACAAATTTCCCGCAAACTTTAATGACTTTTTTGTATAATAACCCTAAAATAAAACAAAACCATACATACTCGTCAATTCAAACAATTGTTTCACTACAACAACAACTACTTTTAGCTACAGACAATGTCGTCGCTAAAAGTAGGCTTTTGTTGTCGCTAATGCTTTTGACGACAACAGGTTGTCGCCCGAGGTCTATTCCGAAAAGTTTTGGATGACGAAATTTTATAACTTATTGCAACTGTTTGAATTAAATAACATGACACTCATATAAATAAAACACATAATACATCAAAGCAAGTGCAGATGCATAAGGATCATATATTTATAATTAACTAACTGAAAAATAAATCGTATGTGTACCTTTAGCAAATCGGATCAAGAATGAACAAGAACACTAATTAGGATTTATGTGGATTATCGAATTGACCTTTACCGTTTTTTCTATTCAATCCAAGATGTAAACAATAGTGTGTTTACACCATGTTCTTGTACACACGTACTATTAGCGAATTAAAGTAAATGCTAGTTTTAAAACACAAAACGTTTTGTTTGTTGGAAAACAAAACCAATCGACCCTATAAGGGTTGTAATCGATCGGTGATGAACAAAAGAGAGCAAAACAATTTTAAGGTTTAGATATTGTCTACAAAATATGCAAATAATTAACCCTATGTTTGTTTATATAGCATGACAAACTTAGATGACAAGTTGGAGCGGGAATGGGTTTCCCAAGCCCCACGACTGGCGATTCATTCCAAAGAGAATCCGGAAGCTTCTCGATCTCTATTTTCATCTACAGTCTTTATCTTTAACCGTTAGTCAATTGTCGTTAATTACTTAACAATCGTTAGTCATTTTGTGTAATTAATAATCAAATACGACATTTTATATTTAATTATTAAACTTTAATTCTCATACGTAAAGTGTGCAATCCCGTGGTCTCGAGTTCGATTCTAGACATGCATATATTAAATATCGCCCATAAACTAACAACTCCCACTTGGACATATCTTAATAGTGTAATGACATTGGTTAGCGTCTAGCAACACACCAATGACCTAGTACAATTCGAGTAAAGTCTCCTGGAAAAACATTTTAATTATTCATCATTATTATTAACCCTTTATTTCTAATACCATGTTAAATAAGGATATGGATCTAATTCATTCATTTATTTAACTATTGTGTTTCTCGTTCTTTTTTATTGAGCAAGATTACCAAATCTTCTGAACGCATTTCAGATAGATCTTGGGCATGGCCACGCAAACATCTTGTCAACCCTACGAGGGGCCCAGGAGTATTAAACTCCGAAACGAATTTGAAGGATCAAATTCTTTATTGACTACAAGCAAAACCCATGAACTTTGCAACAATTCTAAAAACAACCCTTATAACTACCAGTTACGTATAGCATTAAATTGTTTCACAGAAATGCACTACATCCATGACAGTTCTCTGGTATCTAAAGTCCGAGGATAACTATTTCTGATTTACTTAATAACAAGATCCATAATGTACAATCATGTAGTTGAGATAATTCCTATATTCAATTCATTGAATATCTTGTGAAATTGGCATGTCAACGCATCAATATACTTTCAAGTATATTATACCAAAACTCATATTTGTCTTAGTTTAATGATATTTCCATACCACTAATTGACAACGGACGATTTAGAATAACCAAATTATTCATGGATTAAACATGCAAATATAGGATAACAACATTAAAGAATGAACATAAACATAACATAAACTTTATTTTATTAAACGACAATAAATGTTTACAATATCCTTTATCCAAATAGTAATCATAGTCATACATGAAACTACAAGCTAAACGAAGTCCAATGCCATTGGTAAGTTCAGTAAGCTTTTCTCTAGGTAAAGCCTTAGTGAAAGGACCAGCTAGGTTGTCATATGTGTGAACTTTCAATATATTTATTTCTCCTTCGCGGACTTGTTCTCGAACATAGTGATATATATTCATAGGCGATTCAATTGAAGGCATAACACCAAGCCCTAAAGTTAATTTCCAAATCCAAACAGCCTCCAATGCAGCTTCTGAAGCAGGTATATATTCAGCTTCTGTTGCAGATATCGCGATTGTACTCTGCTTCTTGCTCTTCCAATCTACTGCTCCTCCATTAAAGACAAAGACATAAGTCGTCTGAGACTTTGTATATCTCATCACATTTCCATGACGCATCATAGAAACCTGTAACATCCAGCTCTGTATCTGGATTTCCACCATACACTAGAAACATATCTTTTGTATTTCTTAAATATTTGAGAATATGTTTAACCGCAGTCCAGTGAAGTTCACTTAGATTCTGTTGATATCGACTGGTGATATTTTGAGTGAATGCCACATCTGGCCTTGTGCATCTTACCGCATACATGATAGATCCTACAGCCGAAGCATAAGGAATTCTACTCATGCGTACCACCTCTGCAGGTGTTGAAGCACAAGCTTCGCTACTTAAGCCATGATTTACTTCCATTGGCAAATATCTTTTCTTAGAATTTTGCTTATTGAATCTCTTCAATATTTTATCAATTTAAGCACTTTGACTTAATCCAATTAACCGTTGTGATCTATCACTGTAGATCATGATTCCCAAAATGTATGCAGCTTCCCCTAAATCCTTCATAGAAAAACACTTTCCAAGATAGTCCTTAACCTCTTGTAATCTTGGAATGTCTTTTCCAATAATTAATATGTCATCGTCATATAGAAAAAGGAAAGTAACATCACTCCCACTAGCTTTGTGATATACACATGGCTCATCAAGATTCTGAATAAATCCAAACTTTTTGATTTCTTCATCAAATCTCTTATTTCATTGCCTTGATGCTTGCTTCAATCCATAAATGGATCTTTGAAGTTTGCATACATAGTTTGGAAACTGAGGATTCCAAACCCCTCAGGATGCGCCATAAGATGTCTTCATCCAGGTGACCATTTAAAAAGGCGGTTTTGACATGCATCTGCCAAATCTCATAGTCATAGTACGCTGCTATAGCTACGAGAATCCTAATAGCTCTAATATCTGTTACACGAGAAAAGGTCTCCTCGTAGTCAATCCCATAGTTTTGAGTGAATCCTTTAGCTACCATACGAGCCTTATAGATGTGTACATTGCCATCCATATCAGTCTTTTTCTAATAGAGCCACTTACTTCTAACGACTTTAGCATTGGGAGGTAAGTCAACCTTTATCCAGACTTCATTTTATTTCATGAATTTCATTTACCTATTCATTGAAACTTACCATTTGTCTTTTTCAGGATCAGCCATAGCAGCTTTATAATTAGTAGGCTCTCCAAGATCCCCTAATATAGTTTCCTTAACTTCTACGTTAAGACATAGACGTTCAGGTGCACGTATAGTCCTTTCAGACCTACGAATGGGATCAAATTCAAGTGGAGGACCCATACTTTCAGGTTCCACAAGAAGTTCGCTAGTATTTTCAGAAGGTAATGTATCTTCATGATCATCTTCTAGATCATAAACTCTCCCACTGAATTCTTGAGCTATGAGATCCTTTTCAAGAAAGTCTCCAAACCTAGCAACAATTACTTTGTATTCAGGTGGGTAATAAAAGTAGTAACCTATCATTTCCTTTGGATATCCTAAGATACACTATACAGATCTCTGTTGGAGTGTATTTGCTGAGTCACTTTTAACAAACGCCTCACAACCCCAGACCTTTAAATAAGACAAGCTAGGAGCATTACCATGCCATATCTCATATGGTGTCTTATCAACCTTCTTGGTTGGAACCATATTTAGAATGCAAACAACATATTCTAAAGCATAATCTCAAAAAGATAAAGGAATAGTGCTTGGATAATTTTTACGACTTCGTTTGAACCTCAAAAAACGTGAAAACGTCGCTGAAACTCATCCAAAACTCACCGTTTTTGCTTTGTTTTCAAACTCTTGCACCTGCAAGACACAATAACACATATCCAACACATTTGCAATATAATTTGACATGTTTAATGGTTATTAGTCCGATTTGGCATATTTTTAGATGTAAAATGTCAAAATGATGTGTGTTTAAACACACATCAAGAGTTGTAAGATTAAACATTGATCGCACCATGTCTAACAATGTACGATTTCTTCTCTCAGATACACCATTTTATTGTACAGTATATGGAGGTGTAAGATTCTGGACAATTCCATTTTTAGCTAGATAATCGTTAAACTCTTGGCTTAGGTATTCACCACCTCTATCGGATCGAAGAGCTTTTAATCTCTTTCCTAGTTGCAATTCTACTTCAGCTTTAAAAACCTTAAATGTTTCAAACACCTCATGTTTATGTTTAAGCAAATAAACATAACCATAACGGCTAAAATCATTTGTAAAGGTTAAGAAGTAGCTAGCACTTTTCCTTGACACATGTCTAATTGGTCCATACACATCAGTATGTATCAAACCAAGTAGATCAGAAGCCATTTTCATACTATTATTAAAATGTTTTTTCGTCATCTTCCTAGATATACAATATTCACATTTATCAAATGATTCATCATTGATACTTTTCAAAAGCCCTTTTCCATGTGAATCTTGCCTATGTGAGCAAGTCTACCATGCCAAATATATGAAGAATTCAAGTCTGGCTTTATTCACTTATTGATGCAAAAAAATTGAATTATTTTTATTGGATACATTATCATTCATGTCAATCTCAAACACACCATTCACAGCAATAGTATTAAAATTAAAAATACCATTTAAAGAAACCGAAATTCCATTACTAGTGAAAGTGTAAATAAAACTAAGATCCAACAATAAAAAACTGAAACAAAACCTCTAATAATTGAAGGTGCGTAATCACAATTGTTTAATGACAGTACTAAGCCTGAAGACAAAACTAAATTAAACACTCCTATGGCTTCAACAGTTGCATGTGCTCCATTTCCTATGTGCAGATATTGCTCCCCATAGGCCAGCTTCCTTTCAACTCTAAACCCCTGCAGTGTATTACAAATATGAATACCACATCCAATATCGTATACCCATGGATCTATTTTATAAGTTAATGTAAATAATTCAATCATAAAGAAGTTACCTGAAGTACTGGCGACCTGCCTAGACTTCTTGTACTTATTAGTTTGCAACTCTTCAAGATAGAGAGGACGATTTCTCTTCCAATGTCTTGTCACCTTACAGTGGTGGCAAGCCTGATCCTTCATAGGATTCTCTTTCTTCTTAGAATGGTATTTCTTAGGTTCAGGTTGATAGGCCATAACTTGCTTACCCTTATCAGCCTTTCCCTTCCCTTTAACCTTTTCGTTCGCTTGCGGTTTTGGCTTATTAATCCCACCACCTTGAATAGCTAGTACTTTAGTTGTAGGACCCTTTTTGGGTAATCCTTTTTCATAGTCAATGAGCAATGCGAGCAAATCACTCACTGTCTTCCCCACGCAGTGTTTGCCAAGTGCCTTGTTAAGGGATCTATTGATTAGGCCAACAACAAGTTCTTGCTCATAGTGTTTGCCAAGTGCCTCAAGTTGGTCCATGTAACTTTTCATTTCCAAGATATGAGCACTCACAGATTTACCATCTTTCTGCTTATAGTTGTGTAGAGCATCAATCAAATCATACAATTCTACAGCTGCAGGTTTCTCAAACATTCGTATGAGTTTGTTGAGCATGTCATAAGGGGAAAAAAAAGCTCAATCTGCTTTTGCAAAGTAGGTGACATCATTCCAAGCATCATACAAGCCACATCATTATGTTTTTCATACTCAACTTTCCATGCTGCTCTTTCTTCTGTAGGTGCAGTAGCAGCAAGTTTAGCAGGACAAGGCTGATTCAAATAATCTAGTCTTTTGGCCATCCGCAAGATAATTCTCAGTGACCTATACCAATCATTGAAGTTTGACGCAATCAATTTTTCTCGCTCAAAGAAAGTTTTGAACGCATAACCTAGAGTAGTGTTATCGGTTTGATCCATTTCTATAGAAAAAATTTCAAATATTAGTATTTTCGATAATACAATTTTTCAAGAAAATAAAATACCCAAGGAAATATTCATATAACTATATAATTTTCTTGAAAACTAGAATCCAAATTGACATAATTTCATCACAAATCAGTTGACCTGCTAGTAATGAAAGTATTCAACAAGGTAATTGTCGAACAATAATTGACAAACAATTTTCAATTTCTAGATCATTATGGGATTTACAATTGCCAAAACTCTATTTGCATTGTAAACATGTTTTATCCCCAACTTATGCCTTGAGTCATAGGTCTTACTAACTAACTCAATTAAGTTGTCTAATTTAAAAAACTGTAAAAGTGTCCAGTTGTGGTCTCACGCAACATGAAGATTTAACTTTTCATTGCAATCTAGCTAAGTTCTCACATAACGTAGATTGCAACTTCAAGTGTTCTTTTAATTAGATGGCATAAACTTAAAATTTTAAGGGTACTAATTTTGATTATGGTGTCAAATCAAATATGTACAAAGATGTCATGCATTCATCTCGTATCATGTGTTTAAAAAAAATACAACTTTTACCAATTAGTTCTTTACTAAGCTTAAATCAACAAAATTTTAATCGAGGAATTGGATGAACCAATATTTCCTTAAGATGATTCGCACATTAAATAGTCGTAGGTAGCTCCATTATAACACACAAAGAAGCGGAGAAGAGGGTCAGCGCGAAGCGTAATAAAAACCTTCTTCTTTCGGGTGACAATATAATGTGTTCTCCTCCTTATACATCTCTTATAGTTTGTCAATAATGGGTGAGCATTTATAGCTATTTGGTACAGTCACATCAATCGACTAAAAGTTTAAAATTTAATGCTTAAAACAAATAAAATTTCACCATTGTTTAGTCAAATTTATTTTTTCTTTTCGAAAATTACCCTTTGCTTACAACTTGTCAAACAAAATAAACAAACAAGTAAAATTAAAAAAAACAGCTAAAACAATGCGCACATAACTTAACAATTAATATGTGTAAACAAGTAGCCACATGCAAACTTATTCGATAAAACCTATTAATAATCAATTCTAGGTTTAATTATGTATATATTAACTAGGGCTTTCACTTATTAAGGCAAGTGAGCCACATACATCGACGAATCGATTGCGTAAGCCATAGTTAACATACACCATATAACACATAATTGATTCAAGAATTATCAATAATTACATGTGAAAATAACTTAACAATTAATTCATATAAGCAACAATCCATGACAACATGCATGTTTTATCATGGATACTACATAACAATTATTACAAGTAGTCACAAGATCACATACAAATTAATGACATACCACATATTCATTAATTAATCACGCAAATAATTATATATATCCATCTAGGTTTTCTAATTCAATAATAAACAAAACAAACAACAAAACCCTAATTTTGTTTTAATTAAAGGTCAATCGGACCATATAAAAAAATTAGAATTTCGATTTTTTTTATTAAATTTAGGGCAATCGCCCCCCTAGATTAGGGTTTCGAATTTTTTAATAAACCCTAGATCGACATATATACAAACACAATACATTTATTTATTTTTTACTTGTTTCAGTAATCAATTACACGTTATATTGGCTCGTGATGCCACTGTTGAAATTAAATAACATGACATTCATATAAATAAACACATAATTCATCAAAGCAAGTGCGAAAGTGTAAGGATCATATAATTGTAATTCAATAACTGAAAAATAAACCGTATGCGTACCTTTAGCAAATCGGATCAAGAATGAACAAGAACCCTAATTAGGGTTTATGTGGATTATCGAATTGACCCTTACCCTTTTTTCAATTCAATCCAAGATGTAAACAATAGTGTGTTTACACCACGTTTTGTACACAGGTACTATTAATGAATTAAAGTAAATGCTAGTTTTATAACCAAAAAATGTTTTGTTTGTTGTAAAACAAAATCAATCGACCTTATAAGGGTTGTATCTGATCAGTGATGAACAAAAGAGAGCAAAACAATTTTAGGGTTTAGATATTGTGTACAAGAGATACAAAATAATTAATCACAGGTTTGTTATAGCATGACAAACTTGGAGGACAAGTTGGAGTGGTATTAGGTTTCCCTAAGCCCCACGACCGGCCATTCATTCCCAAAGGGAATCCGGAAGCTTCCCGACCTCTATTTTCATCTATAGTCCTTATCTTAAACCGTTAGTTAATTTTTGTTAATTATTTAACGATCTTTAGTCGTTTTGTGTAATAAATAATCAAATACGATGTTTTATATTTAATTATTAAACTTTAGTTCTCATACGTAAGGTGTGCAATTCCGTGGTCTCGAGTTCGTATCTAGACATGCACATATTAAATATCGTCTATAAACTAAAAGCGACAACGTGTAGGACCCGCTAATTTTCAACCAAAAAAATTGAGCGGTGTGGGACCCTCACTTTTAGCGACGACACCGTTCGTCGCTAATTTTTTTTTCCTAATTTATTTTTTTAATCATTTATTTATTAAATAGATATTAAAAATTAAAATAAATATTTAAAAAAAAGAGGGAAAACATTTGTCGACGACATTATTGTCACCAAAAGTGGGTTTAAATGGCGGGTCAATTTTTGGTGGGTAATTTTTTGCGACGACTGGTGGACTTTTGTGGCGACCCTGTCGTCACTTAAGGTATCTGCAAAAATAAAAAAATACAGCAACAACTGCATTTTCAGATTTTTTCGGGAAATTTTTTCAAAAACATCTACCAAAACCAAATCTGTAAATAACCAAAAACTAGGATACAAATTATTCATTCCAAAACAAACAAACGAAGTCATTGTAATCGAAATATAACGATACAATCAAGCTAAAAAATGATCACTGTTATATATTAAATACATGTGTCGTCGCTAAAAGTGGAGGTCCCACAATCGTTGCATTTGACCAAAAATGCTGAAAATGATGGGCCCATCACGCTTTTAGCTACAACATGTGTTTTAGCTAAAAATTGTCCCTCGCCAATGATCTTATTTGGTGTAGTGACTACTTTTGGGCACGTGACGTAATATAATGCTTAGATACTTTAGGGAAAATTTTTATAAAAAGAAGGCTAAGAATGTGTTTTATTATACAAAATAGGAGTAAGAATCAAATGAGAAGTAAAATTAAAATGAGAATGGTGATAAGAAACCACAGCCGCACATTTCAGATGCACCTAAATAAATAAATGCATCTCTCCCTAAATTTCTCCTCTTCATGTTATTCGTTCCTCTGGTATTATCTTGTCCGCTCGACACTACCTCCTGGTCATGAATTATATCTTATGGCTGGATCTTGCTTTTTCGTGCCTATAGGGCGGATTCCTCTCTATACTTGAATATTATATCTGTAACGAAAAGTATTCCCAATTATTGAATATTATAAAAGAGAACATAATTAACAAATGTTAACATGTGAAGTAGTGGGATTAAATTTATGATATTTTTGTAAGTCAACTTCATTTTAATAAGCAAGGATAGATCAAAAGTTCTATATATAGCAAACTTGATCAGTTTTGTTTATAATCACAAGAAAGCAACCACAGTTAGTTAACAATACCATGTCTTCATCCATAAACCTCGAAGATTTTCAAATTCCTCTTAAGGAGCTCAAGCGTGCTACCAATAACTTTGATTCGTCTTTTTGGCCCAAACTTGGTGCCTACCAAGGAGAGCTCTCTGAACGCTGGCAAAACCGCACAGCTTTCATCAAACGGTACAACAAAGAAGAGTACAAGTCTCAAGAGCTTGAGATAGTTTCCATGTTGCACCACGAAAACATCACCTCTTTCATCGGTTACTGTGATGAAGATGATAATTACATATATATGGCTTACGAATATTTTGCTCATAAAAGCCTTGATGACATCCTCAAGACGGATACAGGTTTTGACTTTTGGTGGTCATCTCGACTCAAGATTTGCATAAAGGTGGCGAAAGTGCTGAATTACCTTCATTTGGGTCTTGGGGAGCACGGTAGAGTAATACACGGAGACATCAAATGTGAAAATATATTGTTAAACGACATACATAATTTGGAACTGATCAAAGTCTCTGGGTTTAAACACTCAAAATTAGTCCCTTTAGATCAGCCGCATCAACGTCATTATTGCCCAAAAGAATTGTTAGAAAAGTCTCACACAGATCCGATTTACAAAGAAACTAGCTTCCTCAACCCAGAATCGGACGTCTACTCATTTGGGGTAGTAATGTTCCGAATCCTGCATGGGACTGGGTCGAATCAAATATGGCGCAGAAATGAAGATCTTCATCAACTGATAAATCTGGTGCGGCGCTGCTATGATGATGGACCGTACAAATTAATTGATCCTTATTTAAGAGGAGATTTTAATCATCGTTCTCTCCAGATTTTTACAACACTAGCGTATAAATGCATTAGTTTCGACATTAAGGAACGCCCTAGGATGGATGAGATCATCAAGACGATTGAGAAAGCATTGGATATTCATGTAAGTCTTTGTATTTACTTCTTAATTCTTAAACACGTACTATAAAAAGCAAACGCATCAAACAATGAAGAAAAATAATATGTTAAACGATCACCAAATCCATCTACTAAAGAAGATAACGTCTTGAACTTTAATTTAATAATTAGCTAGTAGTTTTATATAAATTTTTCAATATTAATAAATACTAGCTATTTTTGGGTGTATCATTTTAAGAGATCCGACAGAATTTTTAAAATATAAAAAAAACAAAAAAAATTCTTATCTTCTTGATTTCATTGGGAAAAAGTGAATACGTTGTAGATATTATAAACTAATTTTAAGTCACCGTGCACACAAGATGTATTGACATAAGCTGTGTTAACATGAATATAGTGTTTAATCAAAGAGTTAAAGGGTCGTCTGGTTGAAAGGTAAAAATAAAGGAATGCTTTTATTTCTAACATAGTTATTTGGTTTATGGGTTTGGTTTTTGAAAATGGGAATAAAACCTATAAAAATAGGCATTTTCTATACCCCCCTATGGTGGTGGGTTTACAAACCCATTACCATACCCATATACACACCAAACGCCCCCTAAACTTATAAAAGTAGGCTTAGGCCAGGTTATTACAAAGTTCCGGATATCCTCTGACATTAAAGAGGAATTACATGGGTCGTTTTTATATATATATATATAGAGTCTCGTATATATTTTTACACATCACATTAACTCATTGTTTCATTTTAATATTCATATTTCCGTTCATATTGATTAATTTAATCTTATAATTATAATTATTTTACGTAAAGTATGTAAAACGTGATAAAAAGTGGATTGAGGTGGTTGTGTTGTTCAATTTTTTCCGTGTAGAACGGTAATGACCCAAAGGAATGATTAGGAATAAAGAGGTTTGTGTAACACTCAAACAAACCATATGATTGTGTGTGTTTTACTATATGAAACAATGTAAAAGCGTGTTGAGAGAATAGTATCATTTATGGTGTGTGATATTTTCTATCGATAAAGAGGTATCTAGGGTTTAAGGATAAATCTCATTGGATGATCAACGGTTTTAGAGAGGCCACATGTTGATCATTTAACGGGTAGAAAAGAATGACATGTGGCAGCTCTTCCTTGACTCGTAGTAGGTCGTGTTCGTCTTTGGTCGTATGTCTCCTATTGTCATATGTCAGATATTACATTTTAGCCATTAGTAACAACTGGGAGACAACTTGTCGCATACGTGTATGCTACACGACTTGACTTTGACGTGTAATTAGTAGGCTTAAGTCACTAATATTAATACGCTACCAATAATAAGATTTAAAAATAACAACAACAATTATAAATGTTTCTTTTTTAAAAACAAATATAAAATCTACGGGGTATTTGTCATATTAATAATGTTATTATAAAGTTTATAAACTTAAACGTAAATGGAATTAGTTAAACAGAATATAACGTTATTTTACATTCAACCCTTTAAGTTTAAATAAAAACCTTCTCTTTCTTTTTTCAAGTTTTTTTATTGTCAATTTACACCCAATTTTTATAGCTACTTTTTCTCAATCAAATTACAAAATCGAATTTATTACTCCACTCGTCCTAAAACAAATGTCCACCTTTTAATTTAGGTTGTCCCAAAATAAATGTCTACTTTGTGTCTTTATGTTTCAATCATTCAAAAGATATTTTAGTAAGTAAGAGTGATATTTAATGGATGTAGAGTGTGGTTAATGAGAAATGCTAAAACTTTCTAAAATATAAGAACGAATATTTATTTTGAAACGTAGGGAGTAATAGTTTGACCTGTCCAACGCCATTTTGATTTTCTATTAGCTAATATAAGAAGACTTGATTTTGGAATGGAGGTCTCTTACGAGTCCATTTCAGCTGTGCCAAATGACTTATTTATTTATTTTTTCTTTTAATTTATTCTTTAAGAGAATCGTATTTAAGATGTAGTTAACGAGAGTAACCCACGCATTGCAGCGAGATATTTTAATATCACTACTATACACAATTATCTGCTATGCAATATGAATAGTAAACAACTTGCTAACATGCACCTAAATATTCAATAAATACTAGCGGAGTACTCGTGTGTTGTAACGACATGTAACATGCAATTAAAATTTTTAGCGAAAAATATTTTTCAGTTATATATTTTCGATACAATAACTTTATGGATGAAGAGAATTTTATTTTTGAATAATTTTAAGCAATAATAAGTTAAATTATATAGAAACTGTAGATTACCCTCGTACTATCGTGGCAATACAGAGGCGGTAGCTGGTATATTATGGAGATCTGAGGTTAAAGTAGCTGACAATAACCTGTAGTCGCAAGTTATTCTTAAATAAAAACACTATCGAATTTTAAAAATCATTTACATCATCTTAAGAAAATTTAGTTTTATAAAAATACACCTTTTAAGTTTTTTTGACATTTATTTGAATTATTAACAATGTTTTATATATTTTGTGTTATATAGGTTTATATAATAAACTTAATAACATGAATTCTTGTTTATTTAGGGGGTGTTTTAATAATGTAATTGATTAGACATTAACCAACCAACTTCTTTATATGTGTTGGTGTATTATTTGCTTGTACATATGTAATCACTTAAAATTTATTTATGAAAGTCTTTAAAAAAAAGGTAAGAAGGTCTAAAATGCTTTATATGCAATATAGATATGCATAAAATGTATAAAATTATATAAATTAACATTTTTCACTACTCACATTTGATCATTTGCTTTGAAAAAATGTTCAATCTTTGTAAACACAATTTTTAGTTTTTACAGCAAGTTTTACCAAAAAAGTTCTAAAAGGTGTATTTGTTGGTTCTCGAGGCTCTCTTACGATTTAATAATTTTCGAATATTGAAATTTACTATGTATTTTGAAACTCTATTAATTTAATAAAACATTAAAAATGAGAATTCATGTGTTATATCGATTTGTATAATAAGCTTAATATCTTGTATTTTTTATTTAGGGGGTGTTCTAATAATGTAAATGATTAGACGTTGACTGGTCAACTTTTTTATGTGTTGGTATATTATTTGCTTGCACATATTGCTTAGTTATTTGCAATTACTTAAACTTTATTTATGGAAATCTTAAAAAAAATATGAGAGAAGGTCTCAAATGCTTTATATATAATATATATATATATATATATATATATATATATATATATATATATATATATATATATATATATATATATATATATATATATATATATATATATATATATATATATATGAAAAGATTTTTAATAAAAGAATGGATTGTCTAACCAGATGCCGGAGGTCATTAGTTTAGGTACATTTATTAAGCACGAAAATTTCTTTTATATTGCAAATTGTATTTAATACACATTAATTAAACTTACAAATTACCATAATTAAATTTGATTTGTAGTTTAATAAACTCAAACTTTCCTTTTTAAGCATATTAAAACTTGCTCTAAGGGCACCCATTAGACAAACCAATAGGAAGACATGTGGAGGTGACATGTGTCACCTTAACTATTAACTATGATGCAGTAACTTATAATAAAGATGCACCAAAACTTATTAGTGCATTAAGGTTATAAGTTACTGCATCACGGTTATAAAGTTATTGCATCACAATCATAATTTTAGTGCATTAAGATTATAAGTTACTGCATCACAATTATTATGATTGTGATGCAGTAACTTTATAACTTGCCCAAAACAAATTGACGGGAAAAAAATTCAGCGGGGGGGGGGTGGGGGGGAGGGTGACACATGTCACATGATGTGGCATAGTGATGTCATCTTGCCACATGTCTTTCTATTCTTTTTATTATAAGAATCTTTTATTTTAACCTCACTATATATATATATATATATATATATATATATATATATATATATATATATATATATATATATATATATATATATAAAACACTAAACACTTTGCACATTTGCATCATTTGCTTTAAAAAAGTCGTCCGATTTTTATAAAACACAATTTTTAGTTTTACGGTATATTTTGTCAACAAAATCTAAAAGGTACATATGTTGGTTTTCGCGGCACTTATACGATTTAATATTGTTCGAACATGTTATTCTAGTATGCATTTTGAAAGTCTATTGATTTAATAAAATCTTTACATTGAAAATGAGAATACATTTTGTGTTATACCGGTTTATATAATAAGCTTAATAACTTGTAGTTCTTATTTAGAGATGTTTTAATAATGTAATTAACTATACTTTGACCAGTCAACTTTTTTTAATATGTGTTGGTGTATTATTTGCTCGTGCTGAGTGTTTAGTGATTTGTAATTGCTTACAATATATTTATAAAAGTCAAAAAAAAAAAAAAAAAAAATAGGGAGTATAAAATGTTTTATATGTAGTCTAGATAATTAAAGCTTATTAGTTAAATAAAAAGTGTATATTTTCTTAGTTGTTCAAGCTTTTACCAATGTGTAATATAACCTAATTCAAAGTCCTATACATTATATGCTCGACCTTTTCTCAAACAAACATTTCTTAGTTTATATAATAATTATAGTATAGAGATCCAGTGAGAAGTATAAACATAAGATCAAATGAAGAGAATGATGAGAATTAAATAGAACCACAAAATACAGATGCATCGATTTAAATTAGATGCATCCCTAAACTTGTAATTAGATGCATCATAATATATTTTATTGCAAAACAATTATGAGAAAATGCTCACTGCTGTTAGCTGCAGCCGGCAAGGATCTTACATGTTGCAAGGCTATAAGAAAAAATCTATAAGGCAAAGTAGAAAGTGTTAAGTGTAACAAATGTAAATTTTAAAATTATTGTCTGCTGTTTACAGCAGTGATGCTTTACCCAAAATATATATATATATATATGGAAAATGGCAAAAAAATATACTCTACTAAGGGTATTTTTTCAATCAAGGTATTCCTTTTTTTTGGCGGATTTAGGCTTTTCCGTTAAATATTTAAGTTATACCACTTGTGCATTTTTTAAATTAAGGGTTGAAATTGTAAATAAATTATAAAAGTTTATTTACAAACTGTTTCTTCCCCAAATTGTTTCTTCACAAAAACCCAATTGCATAAACCCTTAAAAAACACACACCTGAGGATGGCTTGTTCTTACCCAATTGCATAAACCCTAGAAAACACACACCTAAAAACTACACGCCTGAAGACGTTGATTCAGAAAATTGAACCACATTCAAGATGCCTTGTACGTCCTCAACATCTCGATTATCATCAAATTATGTGAATTCTATGTATTTTTCTTCCCATTCAGGGTTATTTTTGTGGCTAGTAATAGTTTGCATCGTTTCCACGTCAGTCACTTTCAAAAGTAATTGGGATGCGTTTAAATGAATATGATGTATATATATATATATATATATATATATATATATATATATATATATATATATATATATATATATATATATATATATATATATATATATATATATATATATATATATATAATTTAAATATGTGGTTATAGGTATTTTTCATCCTTCTTATTTTAAATGTTTTTATCACTATATCTCTACCCATACACTGGTTTTGGGAAACCAAAATCCACTGTACAATCTTTCTTGGCTTTTTGTGATGACAATGAAAAATACTTCTTTTTTTTTTTCGTTTTATTCTAGGAAATTTTCAAATAAATACTTATACGTTTGAATATTAGATACAAATATGGTTATATAAAGGAGAAACATTTTTCCTTCAGTAATCTTTTAGATGTTTTAGTTGTTTAAATAGTTTTTAGCAAGGTTATAAATAGCATGAAACGTGGCATGATAGCCTAGTCATGTCTCAATTTTTAGTGTGAGGCGTAGCGTCATGACGTTTTTAAAGCGTGAATTAAGACGACAAAAAATATTTATAGATTTATAGTCATATCGTATTTTATAATTATATGAGCGGTAAACATTAGGTAATCCAAGCCCAAATACAAATATTAGTTTATCCCCTAAATGCTTAAAAAAAACTCGTCATGCCTTGCGCTTTTGCGCCTTTTTACACCTCGCCAACCCCTTCTCGCGTCTTAGCACGCGTTTTAAAACCATGGTTTTAAGTGTTAGCTTTATTTTGTTTGCATGCCAAAAATTAGGTGAATGAATCTTCTTTTTTTCTTCTTTGGTTTGTGAATGATATGGCATCAAAGTTGGACTAACAGGATAAGATGCATCTTACGTGGATTTATTCATTTAAGGAATATTTTTAAACATTTTCAATTATTATATCAATAATATATATAGTATTTTCGAAAATGAACAAGTGTGAAGTGTCACTCTTCTTTGAAAAGTGATTACTCCCCTTTACCCACTCTTCTTTGAAAAGTTACATTTAAAATAAAAATGAGTTTTGATTATAAGCATCATTGTAAACCAAAACCTGGAAGCTCAACTAAATTAAGTCTTTAAGCCGGCCAAGGAAATATTTGGTAGGTGCTTTAAGCTAACATGCTTGTGTTTATTTCCACAGAACGATGACAGTGGTCCAACGAATTCCCTACCGGGCATAGAGCTTAAAATTCCACTAGAAGAGACCTGGAAGGCCATCAGAGACTTTGGTACAAGAGTTTACTCTAAAAATAACAGTAAGATGAACTACAGAGGACAATTCATTGACCGCTGTAAAGACCGCGAAGCTTTCTTCAAATGCTGCAATTTTAAAGTGCATACTATAGAGAAGATTAAAAGGATCTTGACTGAGCTTTGCCTGATTTACAACTTTCACCATGAAAATATCACCCCTTTGATTGGTTATAGTGATAAAAGCGATGATCAGATAATTATAGTTTCGGAGTATGCAATTAACGGAAGTCTTTATGGTAATCTCAAAGACCAGAATATGGAAAGTTATTTAACATGGGCACAACGGCTACAGATTTGTTTAGGCGCTGCTAAAGGACTCAAATACCTGCATTCAGGTATGGGGGAGCACAAAGTAATACACGGAGACTTTAAGAGCAAGAATATATTATTATATGACAATTTAGAAGCCAAAATATGTGGTTTTGGTGACTCATTTCTGGTCCCCAAAAGTTACCCAGATACCAAGGTCTATAAAGAGGCACATGGTAGTAAATATTATATAGACCCCGTTTACCGTGAAAGCTGCATCCCCAGGGTAGAATCAAACGTGTACTCGTTCGGTGTGGTACTCTTCGAAATATTGACTGGTGTTCTAGCATGCACCCAGGTTGTAGAAGATGAGGAAATCAGCTTGATAAATTTTGTACGACTCTACAATGAAGAAATAGACGAGTTTATTGATTATCGAATAAGGGATGAAATTGATGCTCGTTCTTTACATACGTTTAAAGAAGTTGCATATAAATGCATTAGTTTCAACATGAAGGATCGCCCTTCGATGAATAAGGTCGTCAAGAGATTGGAGGAAGCATTGTATATTCAAGTAAGTGTATCATTACTTATGTTAAAAGATATATATCTAGCAAGTTTCATACGCCACAATGAAAACTATTTTAACTTCATCAAATGCTAAAAGGCCAATCAAGTTTTTATAGATGGCGTAAACTATCATAAAAAATGGAGTTATTCTTTTTCATGTATGAAAGAAACATTTTTACCAAATGATTGTAAAGATCTGATTGCTTTAATATTTCATTTTCTTCCCACATGAGTGGTAGATAATGAAATATTACCAGAAATCATGAAATTTTTCCAAATTCTTGCATCTATATAATGTCTTGTTAATATATACATACAAAAATATATATATTTTTTTTGGTAAAAGGGAACTTCCACCGTGGTAAAATACATACAAAACTATTAAACATGTGAAATAAGGGGATTTAAGTTCTAAAAGAACCATCTTAACAGACCCACGGAGCTGCTTCTACCATTTCCAGAATAAATCAAAAACTAGAAGATTTCCGAATTCCACTTAAAGACATCAACTTGGCTATCGGAGTAAAAGGTCAAGAAACTCTGATTGGAGATGGTGGATTTGGTGTCGTTTACAAAGGAAAACTCTCAGAACACTGGCAAAACCGCACAGTTGCAATTAAATACCTGCATCCCAAAAGTTACCATGAAGTGCATGAGTTCCGCAACGAGCTGAATATGATTTTCAGTTTCAGCCATGAAAACATCATCCCTTTCATTGGTTACTGTGATGAAGGCAATGAGAAGATTATAGTTTATGAGTATGCTAGTAATGGTAGCCTGGATTGTCATCTAGAAAAGGAGGATAAGAGACGTTGCTTGACATGGGAGCATCGCCTGAAGATTTGCTTAGGTGCAGCAAGCGGTCTCGAATATCTTCACTCAGGTCTTGGTGAGGAAAACAGCGTAATCCACAGAGATGTCAAGAGTGGAAACATATTATTGGATGACAATCTGGTAGCCAAAATTTGTGATTTCGGATTATCAAAAGCTGGGCCCATAAACAAGCTACAAACTAAAGTCTATACAAACCCTGCGGGTACCAAGTTTTACATGGATCCAGTTTACCATGAAAGTGGCGTCCTCCATAAAGTATCAGATGTTTATTCATTTGGAGTGGTGATGTTTGAATTGTTGAGTGGACTGCCAGCTTATTATCGAAGAAGCATTGGGGATATAAAACAAAAACCTCTGTTAAATCTGGTCCGACGCTACTATGATTACAAACCAGACCTGTTGATTGATCCCCTTATAAAAGATGAAATTGATAATCGCTCTTTTAATACGTTTAGAGAAGTTGCATATCAGTGCATAAGTTTCAATTCAAAGGAACGTCCGACCATGGAAATGATCGTGGATCGGGTTGAGGAAGCGTTGGAGCTTCAAGTAAGTAATTTATTTCAGTTATCTTTTAGAATTTTTTTGTTTCTTAAGCAATTATAAACCAATCCCAATTACAGTATTAACAAGTCAATTTATCTGATCATTTTCATGATGTGAAAATAGTTTGCTTCTACCTGAAATAGAATCTTAGAATCTTGCATCATGAACCTTAGATTATTTATTAAAGCTGTTTGTTAGCCATGGAACTTTCAAAGAATTATTAAAGTATTTTATGTATATGTGTCTTACCATTCATCTGGTTCAACTACATTTTGTGGTAGGTAACTAATCAAGGGGACCTTAAGGAAAAGGTGACTGAGAGCTAATTCATATGGATCATTGGAGTGATTACTTATTTACTCGTCACAAGTTCAGTTTCTTAAGAGCTTTATTTTTTTTTCGTTATGAGAACAGTAATTTGAGTTTATGATATATAAAATACAATAAAACATAAAGACATCAAGAGTACACAGCGGAAGACTTAAGATCATAACAAATAAATTAATTAATCGAAAGTATGCGTAACGTACCTCTTGCGAATATCAAATCCTCGAGCAAAGCAAAACAACCCTCGAGCAAAGCAAACCAAAGAAGTACTTATTGGTGTAAGAATAATGTCTTACAACCACGTTCTTGTACACACGAATTAACCAAACGAATCAGCGATTGCTAGATCTAACACAAGTCCTCGTTTAAGAAAACGAAACCAAACTCCCTTACTTGGGGTGTTCGGCGAATAATGGACTAGAGAGAGAGGAGAGATCTAGGGTTAATTCAATGCACAAGTGTATGAAACCCAGAACCTACCCTCCTTATATACTAGTAGGTAAACTTAGGGAACAAGTTTGTGAATTAGGCTTTGTATAGGCCCTATGGCGCCACCAATGAAAGCCCAAAGCCCAATCCATAACTTTTCCAAGTTTTCCATTTCTAGTCCTTCTTTTCCATTTAACGGTCGTTAGTCATTTTCCGTTAAATACTTAACGATCGTTAACGGACTTAATGTGTAATAATTAATCGTAAACATAAACATTAATTATTAACTTTAATTCTCATTCGCTAATGTGTGCAATCCGTGGTCACGAGTTCGAATCCGGACATTCACATGTTCGTAAATATATACATTTCCAACGACTCCCACTGGATATGTTTACAAAGCGTGAAATGACATTGGTTAGCGTCTAGCAACACGCCAATGCCCCGGTACAACTCGTGTATGGTTTTCCGGAGAAAACCAAGTTTGATGATTCATCATCATATTCATCCTTTGTTTCTAATACCATGTTAATAAGAATATGGATCTCACTCATTTCTTAATTAACTATTCATTTCTCGCTTTATGTGATTGATTAAGATTACCAATTCTTACGAACATATTCCGAAGACCTTGGGCATGGCCATGCAAACATCTTAACAACCCTACGAGGGGCCCAGTAGTATTATACTTCAAAATAAATTTGAAGGAAACAAATCCCATTTTGACTACAAGCGGGATTCATAAATTTCGCAACACTTACGAAAACAACCCTTATAACTACCGATTCACGTATAGCGTTAGATTGCTTCACAAAATGCACTACATCCATGACATATCTCTTGTATCTCAAGTCGAGGATAAATATCCATGATATACTTAATGACAAAGATCCATAAAGTATCATCATGTGGGTGGGATAAGTCCTATACTCAATTCATTGAATATCATACGAAATTAGTCATGCTACGCATCAATATACTTTCAAGTATATTCTAACTAATACTCAGTTTGTCTTAATTCAATATCATTCCCATGTTATTGATTGACAACGGACTATTTAGAATAACTTAAGTTATTCATGGATTTAAACATGCAAACATAGGACACAATATTATAAATGAAATTAAGCGTATACCGTACTTTAATTCATTATAAATAATAATTGTTTAACATCCTTTATCCAAATACTAAATAGATCAATGCATGATAATACTAGTTAATGAATTTTGCCACAAGTCATGAGAATCATACTTGTTGACAAGGCATAATTTCAATTAACTTTGATCTATAGGAATTTTGAGAATACTTATTTCAAAAATTCAATAAGTGAATTTCTTGTATATGTTTACACATATCTTGATATTGTCATATCATTCCATAAGGTGCGTGATAACCTGAACCACCCTTTTATGACAATCATCTTTCAAAACTTTAAAGTTTTAAAGTATTTTTTTCTTTAATGTATAATGCAACTATGCTCCTAGTTGAGCATAACTAGTCAACATGGTCATCATCAAGGATACCATGACTAGAATTGAGTGTCATCTCAATTATACCAAAGATCATTGTGTACAACAATATGCTCTTTAAACGTCCGTAAACTTGACAGTTATAGTGTAATGTTGGTGCCTACCAAACTCAAGTTTGTTGGCAATGACAATTATGAAATAATTGCCATATTTCCATCCATAGAATCTAGGAGCATCTCCGGGCTGTGGAATGTGATTCTAAATCCAAACATATTCCTTTTAAAATATTTATTACACTAACAACTTTCAATGTTGTCAAATCATCTTGTAATCAAGCATGACACAACAATCTTATACACAACATGATGTTCATGATGAATCTTCAAGTTAAACTTTAAGATCTCATCTATCTTGTCAAAGATATGTATTCATCATGTTCTATTAGACTCATTTATTTACCGCATATGTTTATAATAATAAACATATTTTCAAGGTTATATATCTTATTTTCAAATCTTACAAAGAAGTTCATTCCCAACTAAAACTTAATTTAGGTGGAATGTAGTTGCCATACAACATATAAGATTTAAAATAATACTCCCACTAGCTTTTAGGAATACTTATGAGCTATCTTATTTTAATTATTAAATCAAACATGGATTTAATATTAAACATAAGAAACATCTCTTAGATGCTTGCATATATCCATTCATGGATTCTTGCGGTTTGTACATATCCAAGGATTATTTGAATTCATAAAACTTCTTTGTATTACTCATCGTCCTCATAAAAGTAATTCCACAACAAAGAGTTATGACATTCATTGTCAAAATTTCATATCAATGAAACTAAGTATGACAATTATAATCTTTATACTTCTATTTAATGTATCTAGTAAAGAATATTCAATCATAGTTAATTGCTTAAATATGATTAATATTATTATCACTAGACATGCATTAAATATGTGTACAATATTGTCCATATGATTTCTACATAAAGATTTAAACCACTAGGGTTTCCATCCTTTGAAGAAACTCATATTCATTATTAAGATAAACCAAGTATCTAAAGTTGATTATCTTTATGGACAGCATCTCAACATTCATAGTATGATTGATTTACCACAATTCAACATTTGATAAATTCATCATTATGATTAACAGGCTTACCATGATCCTGTAACTCATATTCCTCAGCATATTAAATATCTGAGATATCCTTACGAATCTATGAATGACAATTCCATCATATTAAGGTCTATCATTTTCATGTTTAGCCTCATTATGATATTTGCTAGTGCATTTTAGAAGATTATGTATTTTTGTAATTCAATCTTTCAAGATCTAAACAAAAATCCCACTTGCCTTTTAAAAATTTAAAGATTACCTTTAAATAGTTTATCAAGTAGAGCAACAATACATTGTTCTCTTTTGGGATACTACAAAAACATTGACAGTTCTAACATTAGTTTGTTACAACTCACTCTATAAGTAGTTTAACAAATTGAACTTCATTTATAAGACTTAATGTGATTCATCACATTCCATAAACAAATGGTGTCTTATCAATCTTCTAGGTTGGAGTCTTATTGAGTATATTCAATCTATACTCAATCTTCTAACCTGATAACATGTGGAAGAAACTATAGTTATCTTGAATCAAACATGCCAATAGATTTTGATTCTTCTAACCGAACATACCATAAAACTATGGTATTTCATTAGAATTAATATTGTAAGAAAATCTAACAATATTTTAGATAACCATCTACTCTATGGCTTACCTATTTACCAACAAAGTAAAACTTAATGGTACAATAGAATTACCAAATCAATTGCATGCATTATAACACAAGTATTTTGACCAAGTCAAAAGACATATCGATTATAATCCCACTATCGTTATAAGTCATTGATCAACTCATTGACTTCATGCAAATGTCTTAAAACATAGCAAGTTAACGTCTTACTTTATATTGTAAGTCTTTAAAGACTTTATGTTTGTGACTTTACAAAATCATAAACATTTATAATTAAAGTAATTATGAACACCACCTCGTGTTTCAATTAATATTTCAAGTTAATAATTACTACATATATTTAAGTCATTCAACGAATACTTAAATTCAAAGTAGTATTAGATTACTTCATTTAATTATGTCATTCCATGAAATGTTCCATGTAAGCGCAGAATCATCCATGCTCGTTCTCACGACACGTGGATATTTTACCTTGGGCTACAATCTAGTTCACGTTCTCACGTAACATAAATTGTAACTACAAGTGTTTCTTAAATATTGAATGACATAAATATTTAAAATAAAGTAGTCTTTGTTATCATCTTGACACATGTTCTTAATAGGGCAATCATACATATTTAAATGTATACTTCCTATTAGAACGTAATTCTCTTACTTTTCAGTCAAGAGAATACATATTAAATCATATTAATATGTATTGTACCTTGCACACAATAAAGATTTCTCCCACTTGTGCATGGAACAATCATCATGTAACATATAAACAACACGATACACGTTCGTTTATTTGATTAATATGATTTGTGTCATAGATATAACTAGTAGATTTAGGACTATATTGATTTGTAAGGAAACGCACATGACAATCCTTAAAAAAAAACATAAGTGCCTACAATTGGAAAGTAATTATCTTTTGAAGATAATTTGGGTTACTACACAGGAAATAAGGCTTGTAGCTCCCACTGAATTAGAAATCATTAAAACAACTTCTTATTCAGTAATGCAACACAAATGCTCCCACTGAATCTGACAACATTGTAAGTGTTGCATAACCGATGAAAACAACTTGCTTGCTTTTTACTTTCTTACACCTTTAAAGAACCATACGTAATCATTACTAAGGTACTAAAAGTGTATTCTACTCTTTGAATGATGGGTTATCCATCAATGTTATTAACTTGAAAAATTGGGTATGCAATTTCTTCCTTATGAGTCTACCATCCCCATACTTGGTATGTAGCACCTTTAAAGGTTAAAGTAAACCAACTAGATAAATTAAGCTAGTTTTCCTTTTACCAATTTTCGCGGTAATTAGTCTAGCTTCTAATTTAGTAACTCATATACATGTTTTCCGGTTAACCAACATTCATGTTTGTTACAAAAGGATTCATTCACCTAATGAAGGTAATGAAATCTTTATGGAAAATATGACGTGCAATTCATTGCTATGAGTTACATTAGAATTTAGACAATTCAAAACGTTCCTATTATACCTTTCTCATTCATGAAAAGGAATAGGATTGAGTCTAATTCTTCTCCCATGGAAAAGAGACTTGTTTGTCTTTTCGATAAATTATTCTCGATCAAACATTTGTTTGAAAGCGAGAATGGAGCAATTCTTGATCAAAGACTAAACTTTGTTCTGGTTAAATGTTGCAATTATACATTCAAAAAAATTACAAAATTCAATTTTAGTATTTTCGATAATTAACCTTTTCAAGAAAATTAATTACCCATGGTTCATAAGCATATAACCATTTAATTTCCAACGAAAAACTAGGATCCAAATTGTCATAATCTCATCACATCGGTTGATCGCTAGTAATGAACCTTATACAAAATGGTAGAGCTTTTGCTCAATTGCCAATTTCAATTGCAATTCCTAGATTTATGGGATTTACATATAGCCAATTTCAATTGCCATGTAAACATGTTTTATCCCATCTTATGCCTTGAGTTGCCGTTCTCACTACAAAACTCAATTAAGTTGTCCAACTTAAGCGCAAAATCGTCCATGCCCGTTCTCACGACACGTGGACATTTTACCCTTTGATTACGATCTAAGTCACGATCTCACGCAAATAAAAGGTAATCTTAGGTGTTTCCGTTTCGTTGGATGGCATATAACTTAAATTAAAGGGTAATTGTTTTGATGTTAAATCAAATATGTACAAAGATGTCATGCATTCATCTTTGTAGCATAGTTTTTATTAAAACATTTATATCTTGTTTTAATGTATAAGCTTTTCATCATCAAACTTTAATTGAGGTATTGGGTTCACCAATCAAGGAATTAGTGTTAATTATCATCCATTATACCGTACTTTTGCATAAGTGTAAACACTTAGTGTTTCGGATAATTACCACCTAAGTGGCGCATGGAATCAATACTAATTCGCCCTTAAGATGAGCTTGCACATTTAATGACTTACTAAGTAGCTCCACTCGAACTTACAGGCGGAGGACCGTGCGTGCTAAAGCACAACCTTAGACATCCATTCGGTGTATTTATGCGCACTTCTTTAAACCCCTTTTATTAGTTCATTCTCATGGGTGGCTGTTCACCATTTGTACCAAAGTCATCAATCAATTAAACGATTATGATTACTATTCTTAAAATTGCATGTTTCACCATTGTTTAGATCGGTTTATTTTTCTTGTAAAATACCCTTGTTACAAAACACAAACAAGCAAGTATTTAAAAAATAAACAAATAAACAATAAATGCATAACAAATAAAGTCATGCATATCAATTAGCCACATGCAAACGGTTTAGATAAATCCTATTAATTAACCAATTAATATATATTGAGGTCTTCCCAATTTTAGATCTATCAAAATTAGTGTATATCACTTAACCACGAAAGACATACAATAAAAGCATATCCATGATAAAACATGCATGTAATTATCATGGACATAAAATACACTTAACAATTAATGCAATTAAATCAAAGTTACGCATATACACATAAAGTTGTATGCATCTTAGGGTTTCTAATCCAATTAAAACAATAGTTTACAAAACCTAATTAGGGCACAAAATAAACGCCCCCCCTCAAAATTAGGGTTTAGGTTAAGCAAACCCTAGATCTAAGCATACAAATAATAACACATTCATGTTTATTTTAATTATGTGTTTCGATAATTAATTACTTGTTATACAAGGCTCGTGATGCCACTTTGTTGAGTTTATGATATATAAAATACAATAAAACATAAAGACATCAAGAGTACACAATGGAAGACTTAAGATCATAACAAATAAATTAATTAGCGAAAGTATGCGTAACGTACCTCTTGCGAATATCAAATCCCTCGAGCAAAGCAAAACAACCCTCGAGCAAAGCAAACCAAAGAAGTACTTATTGGTGTAAGAATAATGTCTTACAACCACGTTCTTGTACACGAATTAACCAAACGAATCAGCGATTGCTAGATCTAACACAAGTCCTCGTTTAAGAAAAGCGAAACCAAACTCCCTTACTTGGGGTGTTCGGCCGAATAATGGACTAGAGAGAGAGGAGAGATCTAGGGTTAATTCAATGCACAAGTGTATGAAACCCTAGAACCTACCCTCCTTATATACTAGTAGGTAAACTTAGGGAACAAGTTTGTGAATTAGGCTTTGTATAGGCCTATGGCCGACCACCAATGAAAGCCCAAAGCCCAATCCATAACTTTTCCAAGTTTTCCATTTCTAGTCCTTCTCTTTCCATTTAACGGTCGTTAGTCATTTTCCGTTAAATACTTAACGATCGTTAACGGACTTAATGTGTAATAATTAATCGTAAACATAAACATTAATTATTAACTTTAATTCTCATTCGCTAATGTGTGCAATCCGTGGTCACGAGTTCGAATCGGACATTCACATGTTCGTAAATATATACATTTCCAACTGTTCATGAATTGTATTATTCTCCAAAGTCAATTTCTGCATAAACGTACGTACATACTCAGTTACTCACAAATATCGAAAATAATGTCTTCTCCAGAGATAAATCTTAAATAAAATTTCTTTTTTCCTGTGGTGGATATCGTGTCTTCAGAAGGCCGCTCTCACATGGTGATAAGTACTCAAAGTGGACCTTGAGTGAGTTTAGAGACGAGCTTGAGATACTATCTAGGTTCCACCACAATGTGATGAAGCTGCCGAGATGATTATGGTTTACGAAGACGTAATAACGGAAACCTTGGTCAATATATTCAATTATTCACATTGAAACAAGAATTAACATCAATAAAATTAGAGTTTTAACAGTTTGTTACAGGGCTAATAGTTAGAGTTCTATAATTGTTTTAGTGATAACCCAAAACCTTAGACCGATTAAACATCAATATTTGTTAGCTTGCACATGCTAATAAGTGTGAAAGCTAAGCATGTGAAAAAGAAATTTCAACCACCCAGAATCAAATGTTATCTTGTTGTAACAAGCCCATCTTGTCTAAATAATTACGACTATACAGAAAAAAAAGATAACATATTTAACAATTGATAACGTGTGAGGTAGTGGGATTTAATTTCTCATTTATGATATTTTGTTAAGTCAACTTCCTTAGCAGATCTAGATCTAATTCTAGACGTCTATATGTTAGCAAAGTGCTGATCAATTTTGTTTATAATCACATAAAAATAAACCATACATACTATTGGTCATGAATTATATCTTATGGCCAGATATATATAAAAGAAGTATTATACAGTATTATCAAAACAAAGAAAAACCATAATAAGATGAGCCACCATCATGTGTGGCACAATTATTGGATATTATAAAAGATAATATAATTAACAAATGTTAACATGTGAAGTAGTGCGATTAAATTTATGATATTTCTGCATGTCAACTTCATTTGAATACGCAAGGTTAGATGTGAAGTTCTATAAATTAGCAAACTTGATCAGTTTTGTTTATAATCACAACAAATTTACCTTATACAATTAGTCAACAAAACCATGTCTTCATCCATAAACCTCCAAGATTTTCGAATCCCTCTTAAGGAGCTCAAGCACGCTACCTATAAATTCAGTTCTTCTTCGGCTCAAACGTGGTGTCTACAGAAAAAGCTCTCTAAGCGCTGGCAAACCGCACAGCTTTCATCAAGCGATACAACAAAAAGGGTAGAGTTTCACGAGCTTGAGATAGTTTCAGGTTGCACCACCGAGACATCATTTCTTTCATTGGTTACTGTGATGAAGATGATAATTTCATATATATGGCTACGAATATTTTCCTCATAAAAGCCTTGATGACATCCTCAAGACCGATTCAGCTAGTAAATTAAGCTGGAAACTTAGCCTTGAGATTTGCATAAGGGTGGCGAAAGTGCTGAATTACCTTCATTCGGTGTTGGGGAGCACGGTGAGAGTAATACGGAGGCGTCAAATGTGAAAATATATTGATAAACAGGGATGATCCTTTGGAATTGATCAAAGTCACTGGCTTTAAAAACTCAAAATTAGTCCCTTTAAATCAGCCGCATCAACATCATTATTGCCCTGAAAATTTGTTTAAAAAGTCTCACACGGATCCAATTTACAAAGAATCTGGTTTGCTCAACACAGAATCGGACGTCTACTCATTTGGGGTGTTAATGTTCGTAATCCTGCATGGGAATGGGTCTAATGAAATATCGTGCAGAGATGAAAATCTTCATCAACTGATGAATCTAGTGCGGGGCTGCTATGAAGAAGGACCGTACAAATTAATTGATCCTTATCTAAGAAGAGATATTAATCATCGTTCTCTCAGATTTTTACCACAGTTGCGTATAAATGCATTAGTTTTGACGTAAAGGAACGCCCTAGGATGGATGAGATCATCAAGACAATTGAGAAAGCCAATGATATTATTTTTGTAAGTCTTCTCATTTAATTCGTAATTCTTAAACACTACTCTCTCCGCCCTAAAAAGAGTGGCCATAAACAAAAAACTGAGAACTAATGATACGTGTAATAAATACTAGTTTTAAAATGTTAAAAAATCATTTTTACCTTTATAATTAACATATAAATTAAGAATGAGTAATTAATGTATATTTTGATTATAAAAGTAAAGTAGGAATATCAATAATAAGTGCTATCTAAAAATAAAAACTAAACTAAATACTCCCTTTATCAAAAAAAAAAAAAAAAACACATTTTTAAGATAAATATTAGTAAAAGGTGGGTCCTTTTGTGGACGAAGGAAATATAAAAATTAAAGAGTCGTATTATTTACTTTACAACATGGCTAAATATATACATAATGCATAAATTATTTGTACAACTCCATTAAGTACTTTCTCTCTTTAAATTTCAATCAATTAATTTTTAAATCAACCAATCAAATTATTAGATCCATTTGTAAGCATGATTACTAGGTGCAACAATCATTTTTCAAAATTAAATTGTCATTGTGTGATAGATGAACATTAAACAATGATAAAAAATATGTTAAATGATTGCCAAATCCTTCTACTAAAGAAGATAAAGTTTTAAACTAATAAGGTAATACTCTTAAGGATTAATATTATAGATTCCTCTATTTTCATAATTAAGTTCATATATACCTAAAGTATAATTATTGAATAATTATTATGTACAATGTTTTTAAAAAATGTTTGAGTAAATATGAAGTTTCCAAATTTAAAAAAGGGAGATATGAAATTGAATAATTTTTCAAAACTAATAAATAGTAGCTAGTTTATGTGTATCAATTTTAAGAGATTGAAAAAAAGGGCTTAGGCTCTTGATTTTTATTGGAAAAAAAATATATATTGTAGATATTATAAACTAGTTGTAAACAGTATTGAATAAGCCGTGTTAACATGAAAATAGTGTTTAATTGAATGGTTAAAGTTTTTTAACACTTCATCCCAACTTACAAAATGTAAAATTAGTACAAGTTAGCATCGTTTATGTTTGTTCAATCTCGCAAATTTTTTTACATATCACAGTAATTTATAGCTTCATTTTAATATTTATATTCCCTGTGCACATAAGTTAGTTTAATCTAATAATTGTAATGGTATTTATAAATAACAACAACAAGACTAATATGTGTTGCTTTTCTTAAAAAACAAATATAAAGTCAATGGGGTATTTGTCGTATTAATAATGTTTTTATAAAATTTTAGACTTAAATCTACATTTTATTACTTTATCAGAATGTTCGTTCCAGGGTTCTAGAATAATGGCTAATGTATAGGAAAGATTAACGAATAATTAATTAACATAAACAATAATATGCGTACCTTTCTTGATTCTAGCCGAACAAGAATCAAATCCACAAACTAGCAATTGAGATGAACCCTAATTAGGGTTTATAGGATTATAAGAATTACCCCTTACTATTTTGTAATTCAATCCAAGAATAATAACAAAAGTATGTTATTACTACGTTCTTGTACACACTGTATTAAAGCTGAATTAAAGTAATGCTAGTTTTATTAAACCAAATAACATGGTTTGTGGAAAAGAGATGATCGATCCTTAGAGGATTTGGTCGATCGGTTTGTAACTTAAAACACACACAAAAGCCTGCTTTGGGGTTTAGCTAATGAATACAAGAGATGCAAAAACAAGACCCCTAGCTTGTATATATACCCAAGCAAACTTGGTGAACAAGTTGGGTTTGTTTCCTTTTCTTCCTTGGCCGATCGGATAAGAGTATCCCCAAGGTTAGGAAACTTCAAACTTTGTATTCTAGTCCTTTCCAAATACCTTTAACGCCCGTTAGTCCATTCATTAATTACTTAACGTTCGTTAGTTATTTCGTTTAATAAATAAAGAAATACAACGTTTATATTTAATTATTTAACTTTAAATTCTCATACGTAAAGTGTTCAATCCCGTAGTCTCGAGTTCGATCCTAACTCACGTCTACTAATTTATATCCTTAAAACTAACAACTTATTGCTTTGAGTCGAGTGCTCTCTATTCTTAAAGCAATTTCGCCCCTACCGTTTCAATAGAACACGTGTGCTTAGGGTTATTGGCGAATCACTTCCCAAGATAAAACAAATCAATGGGTAGTGCTCCTTATCGACAATGCACAGTTGGTGATAAGCCGATTGAACTACTGAGTTTTAATGTTTTCTGGACACTGTCGAAATCGTTCCTCGAGTTACGAAGATGATAGCAATCTGGTGTGATAATAGAGGGTTTTGGAATGTTAAAATATGTGTTTTTCTGACCAAAAATGGCAGGGATCTTGTTGTATATATAAGTCAAATGATGGTTGCTCGTAACAGTCACAATGGTTCCCCAAAAGGTGCTAATAGCGACAATTTAGCGACGACTTAATTACAAAAAAAGGTCTCTGATATAACTTGAAATAATCGCAATGGTTCAGTCACAGACACCACTTCAACTGAATTAACCACCACTTAAACGAATAGGTGCGCCTTTAAAATATTGATGGTTCTAAGGCGACGATTTTGTGACAGAAAATTGTCGCTGATAGCCATTTCGTGGGTCAAACACCAAAACACAACAAAACTCTTGGTTTTCTTCCTAAGACTCAAACCAAAAAAGATTTCATTATAGTGTATTTTGAAAATTTCCCCAACAAGCCCCCACCATTTTCAAATTGACTCGTTTTAAAACTATAGACAAGACACGACCTAACCAGATTTCGAAAACCTTGGGGGTGTTATGCATAAATAAAGGTGGAATGTTACACCTAGAACTTTTACGTAGTGAAAGCGCTCATGTCTAACTAGGGTAAGAATGGTTGAACTAAAGTCATTGAACCATCTTCTTTTATAAGAGATTATTTAAATCGTAATTAATGAGAAGAAGTAACTCACACATTGCAATTGGGTATTTTAATATTTTCTACCATAATACAATTATCCGCTAATGTGCATTATAGTAAACAACTTCGTAACATGCACCTAAACATTTAATAAATATAACTAAGCTTATTAGTGTTAAATACAAATTATATATCTTTAGCGAAAAGTTAAATGTAGATAAAATATTATCTAAACATACAACGAACCAATTTTAGTTATCATTTAAAAAAAAGAATGAAAATCACTTTCATCTCTTCAAAAATAATTAAATATCTCACAAACCGTTAATCGTTACGAAAAATAAATCTACTCTTGTGAAATTTTTTTCGATTTTTTTCAGTTATGTCTTGTATTAGAAATCACATGTGATTTATGAAATCACATGTGCTTTATGAAATCACATGTGCTTTATGAAATCACATGTGATTTATGAAATCACATGTAATTTGTATGAAATCACATGTAATTTGTGATACAAATCACATGTGATTTTTTCTAACGTAATTGAAAAAAATCGAATTTTTTTATCGAATTATATTGAAGTGTCCATCTACCGAAGAAAAAAAAAAATTCGTCGCTATGGTATATTTTTAATAAGCAATGATTTACCTTTGCAAGATATATATATATATATATATATATATATATATATATATATATATATATATATATATATATATATATATATATATATATATAGGGGGCCTTTATTTTGAGAACCACATTAAGTCACGAGCTGCGAGAACCCCTATGTACTCCTAGTAATGTATATTGTGCAACATATCAATGCAACATAGCATTTTTGAATTATTAAACATTTTTATTTAATCCAAAGGGTATAATAGTAAAAGTCAATTTTATATTATTTTTAAAATAAATAAATCCTATTTTTAAAAACATTCAATTTTCGGTTTTTTTTTTTTTTTTTTTTTTTTTTTTACGTCTTTTTACTTTTTCTGAACATGCATGTTTTAAAACTGATTTAGTGCATATGTGTTTTTATGAATTAATTTTATTATTTTGGTTTTGGAATAGTTTTTCCGACATACATGTTTTTCATAGTGAAGTGCATACATGTTTTCTAGATAAGTAAGTTTATATGAAACCAAGAACATACATGTTAAATACAAAATCCAATATCGATTGATATACAATTAAACACAAATTTCTAAGAAGAAATACATGAATCTAATCGATCTATACGTGTGTACAAGTAATATTTAACGCAACCGATATATGTGCACACTCCTTGTTATCAACATTTTAGAAGTCGGACATATATGCACACTCATAGTCGTCAAAGTTCGAAGTTGGACATATGTGCGCTCCTTTTCAATGTTTAGGAAGACGGACAAATGTGCACACTCGTTGTCATATTCTTTTTAATCCAAATATATCGATACAAAGAAAATTAGGAAAATAAACGTAAACTAATATACACGTATAAACACATGTATGAGGGCCTAAATTTAATTTTTATTTATGTTTTGGAATAATATTTTTACAATTTATGTTTTTCAAATAGTAAAGTGCCTATGTGTTTTCTAGATAATATACACACGTATAAACACATACCTATTTTAAAACATACATGTTTTGAACATACCTGTTTTAAGCATTTCGTTTATAAACAATCATTTTATTAAACATACTTGTTTTAAAACATACATGTTTAAAACATCATTTTCTCAAAACATATATGTTTTTATACGTAAACATATATGTTTTTATACGAAAACATATATGTTTTTATACGAAACATCTATGTTTTAAACGTAAACATCTATGTTTAATACGTTAACATCTATGTTTTATACATAAACATCTAAGAATATGAAACATTGATCACGGAAAAAATGAGGTCTATGCACTTGAATATGAAACACTGATCACGGCAAAAATCATAGAATTTTTCAAGCATTTACCATACATGGCTTTAAAATGAATTGTCAAGCCATAATTCGCTCAATATGTATATGTCTACTTACAACATCCTAAGATCGTTATTTAAGATAACCATTCAAATATTTTAATTCTGAGTAACATATAATGCTAACTTATGCGTGAAACTACTGCTAACACTTACATGAATAAAGACTGATCATGACACAAAAAAGCCATACAAGTTCCCAAAGCACGTTTTGCATTAAAAGCTCAATCTCAAAGGTTTAAAGACCCACATAATTTATTCCTAAACAAATATACCAATAGAGGCGAATCCCATTTCAAAGAAAATGATGTGTGTTGTGTCATCACCAGAGGTTGCAATTTCAACCTACACATCAGTGATTTAAGACTGACACGGTTCTGAAAATCGAGTTTCTCTACACTACAATTATACGGTAGCAAAACTAAAAATCAATTTTACCCCATCCATTTAGCCACTAATTTTGTAAACTATATGATATGTAATCACATAACCAACATTTAGGTCCTAATCTTTTTAATGGTAGATACCTCAAAATGCTCTGAATCATCATCATCAATAGCTTTGCCTATCTTCTTTTTCAGTTCAACTGAAATAAAATATATATATATAATAAATAAATAAATAATAAAAAAACACCATTAATTGCTTTTTTTTAAGTGTATCGAAAGGAGTATGATTTACCAGATTTTTTTGAGCAGATCTACACGAGTTAATCTTTTTTCGTCAAGCTCCTTTTGTAGTACTTTATTCTCTTCAACAAGCTTCGTAGTTTCCTCGTGTTAGGCCTGAATATGAATTATATAATACATGTTACAACACAGAAAATGATTATTAAATGAAAAATAAAGGCGTACCTAACCTGCAAAGATAAAGAGGAAGATAACATTAGAGATATGGTCAAGCCTCTAACAGTTTGGATCTCATAACGACATGTGACCAAGAGATTTCTTAGCACACTTGATCTGTAACATAATTAAAAAAAGTAGAAGTTAACATCAATTATTGGGGGCACGTTGCGCTACTGGAGATCTGAGCATAAAATCCAATACAAAGCCATCAGATATTTACCTTTTGATCCCGACATTATAATTGAATATATCAGATTCAGTCGTGTTATTGATCATCAATAACACAGATCCAAGACCAGAAGACAAAAACCTCCGATGTCATATTAAAAGATTAGTGGATCGAGAAGAAGGTGAGACCTATAAAATTCTTCGTTGCAGCCTTGCAGGGATGGGGTTGTGGACTTGTGGTAGGGGCGGTTAGGGTTTGTGTGAGGGGAGAAGATGACGGCAATAATGTGTGAGAGAGAGGAGCCAGTTATTTTTTATCACCGAATTATAATACCTATAAATCCTGATTAGTTATTTTTAGGGATAAATACAAAATACCTAAATTGTCCTTTCAACTTTACATATATTGTCATAATCTTTTAGTTAATTACATTAATGGCACAATCAATCATAGCCATTGATCAACAATCTAACGGTTGAAAGGAGTTCTGGAGCCTACGCACTTAGAGTTAGAAAATAAAGTTACACTATATATATATATATATATATATATATATATATATATATATATATATATATATATATATATATATATATATATATATATATATATATATATATATATATATATATATATTAAAAGGAAAATGGTTTTTATTAATATTGATAAAAATGAATGACTAAAATTAATTTATTTGATCTATAAAAATATGTGATAAAAATAAATGAATAAAATTGATTTATGTGATCTGTAAAGAATATGTGATCTATAATCTCTAACTTATTTTTTAGTTGTTCAAGCTTTTTAGCGGTGTGTAATAATGCATGTGCTCAACCTTTTCTAAAACAAACATTTCTTAGTTTTTTAAAGAATTAAATTATTATTATTATTATTATTATTATTTCTAAACTGTTAGTGATGAGAATGAAAAGTACTTCTTTAGTTTTGTTTTTATTCTAGGAGCTTTTTAGATAAATACTTATAGATTTAAGATCATTTGAGGACAAAAGATTCTATACATACCAAGGGATCAATCTCCCCCCTCTATTTTTATTTGATCTAATGGATGAGATTAATCCAACAATTTAAAAAACTCATTTTCATCATTTTTTTTTTCAAATGTTAGTATCTTTCAAACCGTTAATCGTTAGCGAAAAAATATATCATTATAAGAGCATTTAATTATCTTTCATAGATAGGCACTTTGATATACTTTCGCAAAAAGATTTTTTCGTATTTTCACGCTTTTTTTTAAGTTTTTCGTTTTTTTCGCCATCGAAATTTGCATTAAAAATCATATATGATAAAACACTAATTTAAATATCACATGATATTAGTGTAATATTATATATGGTATGTAATATCACATGTGATATTAATGTAATATCACATGGATATTAATGTAATATCACATATGATATTACATATCATATATGATTTAGCACTAATATCACATGTGATATTCAATTTAGTGTTTTATCATCTATGATTTTTTTTCATGCAAATTTCAGTAACGTAAAAAAAATAAAAAAAAAAATACGAAAAAACGTGAAAAAAACGATTTTTTTTTTCTTTTTTCCGAAAGTATATCAAAGTGCCCGTCTATAGAAAGCTAATTAAATGATCGTCGCGACAGTGTAAATATTTTCAATTAATAATCAACGGTTTAAGAGATATTTAAATTATAAAAAATAGGTGAAATAATAAAATACTTTTAATCTCAGCCATTGATTTCTTTTTAAATGGATGGTGGAGATGAGTCCCTTGGTATGTGAAAAAATTTTGGTATGTAAAATAACTTTCCTCATACTTATACATTTGAATATTCGAAACAAATACGGTGATGTAAAGGAGAAACATTTTTCCTTTGGTATCTTTTGGGGAGAAAGTTCAATTATATACTTTTATTTTGGAGTATAATAAGGACAAATTTGTAAGCATTAATATTTTATATGAATGCGTCATTTATATGACATGAACCTGGTAATGTTATTATAGCTAATTATAGATTATTGGTAGGCTTGAGAACTAGATTAATTTAATAGGTTAGAAGTTATGGACAACAAAGCCTTGTATTATGTTTAGTTCAAGTCTATTAGAAGCCCCTCCCCCCCCTCTCACAATTAAAACTCACTTTTAACATAATTTTTAAAAATTACATATCTCAAAAACCGTAAACTGTTAACTTTTAAAAAGTAAACTATCGTCATGAAAATTAAATTATATTTTTTATAGGATGACACTTTATCTATTTTTGACATTGTTTTTTGTTGCAATATTTTGCTTGATATGTCACTTGTGATATATCACTAATTTGTAAGTTCGAATACTCAACATGCTTTCGTAAAACGTGTATAAATATTTGTGTAGAACTCCAAATGATTCATCGTTTTTGGCAATAAAAAATACGCATTCTTAGCTTTTCAACCATGCACCACACATAATTTTGAACCACTAAAGCAACACAGTATATTCATAAAAGTTGAGTGTTCGAACTTACATACCAGTGTTATATCGCAAGTGATATATCAAGCAAAATACTGCTCTGAGAAAAAACAAAAAATAAGAAAAAAAAATAATATTGAAAGTATATAAAAGTGCCAATCTATTGGAAGATAATTAAATCCTCGTCACGATGGTGTAATTATTGTACGATTTTTGAAATATGGTATATTTGAAAATGAGAAATGAAAGTTGGTTTTAATTAAAAAGAAATCACGGTGGTTAAGATTTACACTTTTGGTCCCTTCATTTTTTTTTCACTTAAATCTTGTCCTTTAGATCTAATTATTTGTGTGGTTCAAATTTGTTTCTCAGTTTGTAGTCGATTATGGTTGTATAAAATAACTCAACCTTGTGTTAAATGTTTAAGTAGTTTTTAATTGGACCAATAGGATAAGATGCATCTTATGTGGATTTATTCATTTCAGGAATTTTTGAAAACATTTTCAATTAATAATATAGTATTTTGAAAAGTTGGTTTTAATTAAAATGAACATGTCTGAAGTGTCGCTCTTTGTTGAAAAGTACCATTTTCAATTTCATATTACTGTAATATAAACTTTTAAAATTAAAATGAGTTTTGATTATAAGCATCATTGTAAACAAAACCTGGACTTGCTTGTGTTTATTTCCACAGAAGGATGAAGGACCTATTGAGATTACCCCCATGGGAACCAAAGCGATGTTTTTAATTCCAATAGAAGACATCAGGAAGGCCACCGGTGTAGAAGACTTTGATAGAAGAATATCCTCCAAACCTCACAGTATGATGACCTACAGAGGAAAACTCGTTATTAGTCACTGTAACGACCAAGCTCTCGTCAGTGGAAAACTCGTTAGTCGCTGTAACGACCGAGAAGCTTTCTTCAGACACTGGACTATTAAACAGTTTAGGCAGAAAATCGGGTTCCAAGACGAGCTTTTGTTGATGTCCATCTTTCACCATGAAAATATCACCCCTTACATGGGTGTCTGTGTAACAAACAAAAGCATAATTATAGCCGGAGTATGCACTTAATGGAAGTCTTTATACAAAACTCAAACCCAGTCTGAGAATAGTTACCTAACATGGGAACAGCGCCTAAAGATTTCTTTAGGCGCTGCAAAAGGACTCAAATACCTTCATGCGGTTTTGGGAGCACAAAGTAATACGGAGACTTTAAGAGCGAGAAAATATTGTTATATGACAATCTAGAAGCCAAAATATGTGGCGTTGGTAAGTCATTTTGGTCCCCAGAAGTCACCCAGATACCAATGTCTAAGAGGCACATGGTAGTAAATATTATATGGATCCCATTTACCGTGAAAGCCGCATCCCCAGGGTAGAATCAAACGTGTACTCGTTAGGTGTGGTACTCTTCGAATTATTGACAGGTATTCTGGCATGCAACCGCCCTGTGAAAGATGAGCGAATAAGCATGATAAATTGGGTCCGACGTCACAATGAAGAAATAGACAAGCTGATTGATTATCGAATAAGGGATGAAATTGGTGCTCGTTCTTTACATACGTTTAAGGATATTGCATATAAATGCATTAATTTCAACATGAAGGATCGCCCTTCGATGAATCAGGTCGTCAAGAGACTGGAGGAAGCACTGTATATTCAAGTAAGTGTTATGATCAGTTATGTATATCTAACTAGTTTCTTAGGCCACAATGAAAACTATCTAATAATAATTAAATAATTTACTAAAAGTTAACTATGATTTTTACTTTACCACAAGCTTAAAGGCCAATCAAGTTCTTATAGATAATGAAATATTACCAGAAATCATGAAATTTATCCGAACTCTTGCATCTATATTAAACATATGAAGTAGACGAATCTAAGTTCTAAAAGAACCATCTAAACAGACCCACAGAGCTGCTTCAACCATTGCCAGAAAAAATCAAGAACTAAAAGATTTCCGAATTCCATTGAGCGATATCAACTTGGCTATCGGAGAAAAAGGTCCAGAAACTCGGATTGGAGATGGTGGATTCGGTGTAGTTTACAAAGGCCAGCCCTCTGAATGCTGGCAAAACCGCACAGTTGCCATCAAATGCCTACGTCCAGATAGTTACCAAGGAGAACATGAGTTCCGCAACGAGATTAATATGATTTTCAATTTCAGCCATGAAAACATTATCCCTTTCATTGGATATTGTGATGAAGACAATGAGAAGATAATAGTATACAGTATGCTAGTAATGGTAGCCTAGACAGTCATCTCAGGGACAAGAATAAGAGAAGTTTCTTGACATGGGAACTTCGCCTGAAGATTTGCTTAGGTGCAGCCAAAGGACTCGACTATCTTCACTCAGGTCTTGGTGAGGAGAACAGAGTAATCCACAGAGACGTCAAAAGCGGAAACATCTTATTGGATCACAATTTCGTAGCAAAAGTTTGTGATTTTGGATTGTCAAAATCTAGACCCATAGGTCAGCAACATACCCAAGTCTACACAAACGCTGCCGGTACCAACTTTTACATGGATCCAGTTTACCATGAAGGTGGCATCCTCCGGAAAGAATCAGACGTGTATTCATTTGGAGTAGTAATGTTTGAGTTGTTGAGTGGAATGTTAGCTTATCATCGAAGAAGTTTAGACGGTGGTAAACTGAAACCCCTCATAAATATAGTCCGACGCTACTATGATTACAAACCAGGCTTGATGATTGATCCCCTGATAAGAGATGAAATTGATAATCGTTCTTTTAATGCGTATAGAGAAGTTGCATTTCAGTGCATAAGTTTCAATTCAAAGGAACGTCCGACCATGGAAATGATCGTGGAACGGGTTGAGGAAGCATTGGCACTTCAAGTAAGTAATTTATATCAGTTATCTTTTTAGAAATTCTTGTTTCTTAAGCATTATGAACCGATCCCTAATACAGTATTACCAAGTCAATTAATATGATCATTTTCATGATGTGAAAATTGTTTGCTTTTACCCGAAATAGAAATCTTGCAATCTTGCATCATGAATTAAAGCTGATGGTTAGTCATGGAACTTTCAAAAAATTATTAAAGTATGTTCTGTATATGTGTCTTATCATTCATCTGGTTCAACTACATTTTGTGTCAGATAACTTATCAAGGGTCGTTTCTTAAGCAAGAGATGACTGAGAGCTGACTCATCCCGAGATCGTTGGAGCAATTACTCGCAAATCGTTACATTCCCAGTTTCTTGAGAGTTTTATTTTATGTTATGATTCAAAAGATCAGTAAGTAGTGGAGCTTTTGTAATCTTGAGTTGTATGAATTGTTTATTGGTTTTGCGTGTGTGTATCTAAGAAAACATTTCATTTAAGATTCCAAACTGCATTTTACCAAGTCTATGCAATTTAAAATGCTAATTAATTCAAACAAAGTATTTTTAGATGATCGAATAACTATAGATCACAGCCGTCCCATAGATTTCGGAAGCCCTTTGCCTTACATAATAAATATGCCTTCTTGGTAACACAAATATAGATGAATCGAAAAAAAGAAAAAAATCAGCGTAGATAAACCCTCAAAATATCATAAAGAAGTCACTAAGAAGAAAGGAAAATTTAATGTAGTGCAGACGACCAGATTTGCGATGGTTATCAATGAACATGAATTGGGCTTGATTCTACATGCATGGCCTCACATTAGGCTAAAAAATGAGCTTAGATGTACAATATACTTGTTTTAAGAAATGTATTCCTCTAGAATTTCGATCAAAACGAGGTGGAAACCCCCCGCCGCGTTGCAGCGGAGTTTTTTTTTAATTTTTTTTGAAAAGTGGTCGCTGAACTGACACAAAAGCTTGTCATCATCATAAGTGACGGTTGTCGTTTAAAAGTGTGAATATACAAAAAGTTGCTGCCAAATAAAAAGGGTAATAGTACATAACATGATACTCCGTACATGTTTAGAGCAAACATAAAATGAAGCGTACAAAATTCATTTCACCCTCCTCCTAACTGCCTGCATTGTACTTTTGTCTTCGTCACAACACCGACGTGGATTATCATTCAACAAACATCAGCGTCGCTGCAATACAAACCTGCTGCATAACATGTCTTACAAGACAAAGCACTTAAGACTTAAGATTTTACCTTAAGTCTTAAGTCTTTCAGCAACGGATATACTAAAAATAATCTTAAGTCTTAAGTGTTTAAGTGTTTTCGCTTGCCATTTGATTTTAGTTTACTCTGTCAGCACATATATTTAAGAATGCATTTTATAGTGGTCACACAACATGTATGCAGTCAGTTGGAGATACTAAAGGTTAAAACTTTAATGCGTACATTATTAAAAACTCTGATGTCACAAAGAGTTGATAAACTATTTTACAACGTAACTGTTTACATACCTTTTTGTCCAACAATATGCATCAACACCTTGTGGGAGTAAGGCCTGGAACCCTCATGGTTGTCCATTTTCGGTATACTCTCACTTCAATTGCTTGGGTGATTTCTGTTGGTTTAAGATCTGCAAAATAACATGTTTGCCGCTCTATAACAATCATCTTACCAGCAGCTTTCGAAAAGAATGAATATTATTCATGTAGAAGCAACTGACCGGTTCAATATGCAGTTTATCAAGAACAACAGTGGCAGCGATTAATATCGTAATAATTTGGTTTGAATACTTGCTTAACTAATGATTCATCAAAATCACATACCAAAACACCAAACAACAATAAGCAGTTCCATTGAGATGTTGAGAAGATGAAGAATATTACAATTGTAAATGCATGTAATTTCTCTAACCTTATCTTATATGATGTGAATCACTTCTTTAATTATTTTCGTGCTTTTATGGTAGATTGGTTTTCGATTATTGTATCGTTAGTTCATCGGCAATATATACATGCAGTAACAGTAACAGAATTTTAGAAATTAAAGGAACTTTTTTTTATTGGACTTTTGTTTTTCTGTCGAGGTCTGAATTCTTGATCGACTGAGCTGAGTGATCATGATTTCTGTTTGAAAATTTGAGATATGATGTTTCGTAATAGTATTAATTAGTTAAATTTGATTTGTGTCGGATACTGTAACCGAAGAAGATGGCTGCTCAAGCCGGTAATAATTCGACTGCCATGCTGCCCGAAACATTGAGCTTATGAAATATAAGCCAAAATAAATAAGCTCATATGCCCAAAAATTAGTGTAAACAAACACCCTCTATTTTTATTTTATTTTTATTTTTTTAGTTTTGGAGAAGGTTTGTGTAAATTATCAATAACAAGAAGGTTATAAAGTATATGATGATGTTCATGGGATTTTATTTCTACGACTAATCCACAAAAGTATCTACACCTCACATTAGTATGTTTTAATGATTAATGTTATCTACACTAATGTTATCTACACCTCACATTAGTATGTTTTAATGATTATATATGTTTGTGTGTGAATGTGTAATTTGGATTTCCTTTTTTGAAATTGGTGTAGATGGGAACGCGAATTCTCATAGGTCGAAGCATTTGGAGACGGTGGAGCAGTTATTGGCAATAAGTTTCGTGGTTCAGGTCGGTGAGCCTCATGCAAAATTCTTGGCTCTTGGTATAAATATTTGAATTCTTTATATGGGAGTTTATTGTTTGAGTTGAAGTTGTCATAATTTTATGCCTTTTGATATATATATATATATATATATATATATATATATATATATATATATATATATATATAGGTATATATATATATATATATATATATATATATATATAATAGCTTTACAAATTTTGTAATTAATCAGTACAATCCTTAATTAAAAATACACTAGAATGTTTCGGACCCATGAAAAGAATCGGGACCCACAAAAATAATCGGGGACCCACATTTTAGTGCAAATTAGAGCTAATTCCACATAATTAATTGTATTAAGATATTATATATATATATATATATATATATATATATATATATATATATATATATATATATATATATATATATATATATATATATATATTTAAGGTGTTATCTTTATTGGTTTTCATATGTTACATGTGTTGATGTTTGTGACTTTGGTGGTTAATTTTATTGGTGTACCGAATTGAATTTGGGATAATGTTTAGAAGAGTGAGTTGGGGTTTTAATCAAGGGGTGTTTAGATAAGGTTAGTTAAATAAAGAATTTTTAGACTTATTGCATTCTGATAACACAAATAAGTTGTTATGGATTATTGGATACCTATAAGGCTGAAGAGGTTTTTTTTTTCTGTCGAATAATATGTTTCTAAGATGCCAATGGGAAGAAAGATATTTAATATAAGTTTGTCAAATGTGTGAGATTAGAGAAACGGCTTAAATGGAATAAATCCAATGTGTTAAGGTTGCGAAGCGCCATAAGTTTAAAAAATGAATAAATTTTATGCATAACCACAATTGAACATAGAGGATACACTTAGTTTTAGGATTTACAAACATTGCACATAATGTAAATCCTAAAACCAAGTGTATCCTTTGTGAGCCTTATACTTACATTTATGAGTGTGTGAGCGGAAGCTTTGAGACAAATATGTGGGATCTAGAGATAATAACAAAATGTAATACGCACTAATCCAGATTATTGTATGATTATTTTGTGAACAGTACCCAATTTCATTTTTTTTGTCTCTGATAGTGATTCTCCCTAATTATATAGTAAAGAAATATAAAACTGTTTATTTGCTTATTATCCGGTATTGTTCTACTATCATTAAAGTTTTAGTCATAGGTGGTAAGTCCGGAAAATAAGTTAATCCAAACACCCCCATAATCTTTCTCATAAGTGCATATAGGTGGATAAACCGTGATGCGTGATCTTTGTTTGCTCCATTATATCTCATTAGTTTCTAATATAGCAGGTGACAATCCGTATCAGTAAAGTTTGCAAACAATTTGAGGAAAATGCTTTTAGGCCAGTCTTGCATCACTATGATGGTCATAAGCTTTGTTTTGAGATCTTGATCCCTAGGGTATGTCAATCTTAGCCAATGAATACGTTGCATCACTAAGATGGAGTAAATTTTAGTGTGTGCTTTCTTTTTGAGCGCTATCTATTGATTCATTTTTTGTACATCGTTAAACTATAGACCCTGGATGCTAGATCTTTGCGAACAAAAAGGGGGTTAAATATCAGTATGCAATGACCTATAGGTATTGAACACAAGATGCATTAAGGTGTATTGTGCAAATATTGTCTTTTACTTTCACATCAAAGTGGGGTTTAAATATGAGTCTCCAAATGGCAATTGTCTTTTTTACAAAAAACAATTGCCATTTGTAGTCGAAATAATCAGTTATAATGTGTTAGTTATACAATTTCCACTTCTGATGATCTAATTATTTAGGGTCCATAACATCGAATAACATAACTGGCTATTTCACACTCGCTGTAGTAAACCTAATTACCTGATGATAAATTAGATTTACATAATTATCTCTGCCTTTAACCTAAATTTGAGGTTGGTGGTCATGTCGTGAAAGGAAATGCAACAAAAAAAAAACAAAGGCGCTGCTGATATTTTTCACCCGAGTAATGTCTTCATGGCCAAAATTTGGAAGAAAAGTAGTTCGAAAATTTGTATGCCTAGAGTATATATACAACTATAGGTAGAAAATTTGACAGTTTTTTTGTATTTTTAGATCTTAAAATTGACTTGTGATATTTACTTTTATAATGAATATTTTTGTGAACATGGATCATTGCATACATTATAATTGGTATACCAATCGTATTCCAGATTCGGGTGTGCTAGGTTTATGTAACTTGGCACCACATTCTTAGTTCAGGTAATTGCATGTTTGCTTTTCGAACTCCTTCTCTCTCTATGCATAATATCAATTGTTCAGAACAAAAAGAGTGATATCTTAGGGGGTGTATGGGATTACTTACTCAAAACTTATCTGCTTATTGCGTTTTTTTAAAAGCAAATGCACTTTTGAGTGTTTGGACTTTATTGCTCATCCTTTTAGTTTAGAACAGTTAATCACTTAGAATTAGGATAAAACAATATAACCAGTTTATAATAAGCATTCGCAAACAGGTACGAGATGCAGGGAACCTATTGGCCAGAGCAGGCTTCACTCTTCCAGGGGTCGATGTCGATGAATACCAGGTTAGATATAATATTGGTGAGCATTTTATCCAAATTTCTGCATCTTAATGGATATTATAATGCGAGTAGTCATTCCCTTTAAAAGAAACTTTCTTTTGTGTGTCCGCTCTAGAAATAAAGTTAGATTCTCAGTTTAAAATATCAGAGGTTCTTAGAAGACGTTTACAGATGTGTAGTCAAGCTTTTGGTCGAGAAGAGAACCACAGTATAGACATGGACGTTTAGGTTACATAGTCCAATTTGTGCATTGAAGAGACAAAGTCACAACTTGAAGAAATGACCATTAAGAGAGATGAAGATGTTGGTGTAGAATAATATAATTGATTGTGATTTGATTGCTTAAGTCTCATACAAGACATACATATATACAGTGAAAACCCTAAAGAGATGTGGGCTTGAGCCCGATACATGGTAAAAGGCCTAATTACATAATCATACAATAACATACTACTAACACTCCCCCGCAGTTTGAGCGGGAGGACACCGAACACTCAAACTGTCACGAAATTCTTCAAGTAGAGCCGAAGGTAGTCCCTTAGTGAATATATCTGCAAACTGATAGCGAGAAGGCACGTGAAGAACTCTAACTTGATCTGTAGCCACCAAATCCCGAACAAAATGAATGTCAATCTCGATGTGTTTGATCCGTTGATGCTGAACCGGATTCGAGGACATGTGAGACAGCACTAACATTATCGCGATGAGACAAGTGTTGCGGAAGAAACGGAGTATGTAGCTCGAAGGTTCCGCAACCAACACGTTTGAAAGACATTGGCAACCCCATCGATATTACGCCTCGGCACTGGCGAGACAGTGTCGGTTGGCGCTTAGAGGACCATGATAGTAAATTGTTGCCGTGAAATACACAATAGCCAGAGGTGGACCGCCGAGTAGTTGGGCAACCAGCCCAATCAGCATCAGAGTAAGCAACCAATGATGTAGTGGAGGATGAATACAATTGTAACCCATAATCCAAAGTACTCTGTATGTAGCGCAGAATCCGTTTGAGAGCGGAAAAATGAGGCTCTCGCGGATCATGCATTTGAAGACACACCTGTTGTACTACATAAGATATATCGAGGCGGTGAATGTGAGCTCATGGAAGTGACCTCAAGACTCGGTATAATGTAGGATCGATACCAAGATGCCATCATCTCCTAGTTTGGACGCATGTCAACCAGTCCGGCCAATTGTAATCAACCATGTGAGCACGCTCGAGGATCTCTGTAGCATACTTGCGCTGTGACAAAAACATACCAGAAGAGTCACGTGTAACAGATACACCCAAAAAATAGTTTAGAGTACCCAAGTCTGTCATAGAGAACTCCTGATGTAGAGATGCAATAATATGTTGTAGAAGTCTATCAGAAGAAGCAGTCAGTAGAAAATCATCAACATAAAGTAAAAGATAAGCAGTATCGGTCCCCTGATGATAGATAAACAAAGAGGTGTCACAGCGACTATGTGTAAAACCAATGCCAAGAACATATGTAGCAAACCACTGAAACCAAGCCCGAGGAGCTTGTTTCAACCCATACAGAGACCTGCATAACAAACAAACATAATCTGGGTGCTCGGTATCCAGGAAACCCGGTGGCTGGTGCATGTAAACAGTCTCAGATAAATCCCCATGCAGAAATGCATTCTTGAAATCAAGCTGGTGAACCGGCCAATGTCGAGAAGCAGCTAAACTGAGAACGGTGCGGATAGTGCCAGGTTTAACAACCGGGAAAAAGGTTTCATCAACATCAACCCCCTCTATCTGAGTGCTACCATTCGCGACAAGGCGAGCCTTGTAGCGACTGAGAGTACCGTCAGCCAAGTACTTGTGGCGAAATAACCACATACAGCGAACAATGTTGGTGGCCGTAGGACGAGGTACAAGAATCTAAGTTTTGCTTTTAATAAGAGCATTAAATTTATCATACATTGCATTTAACCAATTTGGGTCATGAAAAGCAGCGTTATAGGAACGGGGTAAAGGAGAAACGGTAGACACATGACAAGCATAACGAGGATTGGGACGGGTAGTCCCGACACGTGAACGTGTAACCAATGGATGAACTGACTGCGTGGGGGGTAGGGTCAGGAATATGGGGGAGGGGGTCTTGAGGAATGGAAACAGGGGCCGTTGGGGGTGTAGGAGAGGTGGGTGGTGATGGGGAGGGAGGTACGACTGGTGATGTTACAATGGGAGAAGGTGGAGGGTCTAGTATGGGGGAAGGAGATGGGATTAGGTGAGTAGGATCGGGTGGGGTTGGCTGTGTAGGTGGAGTTGGGGTGAGTTTGATAATGTTGGATATGATGTTAGGTGAGTCATCTAGGAAGTCGTATGACGGTTTCATAGTGGGTGCGGAGGTGCCAAAGGGAAAAACGGTTTCATCAAATGTGACATGGCAAGAAATAATGATTTTGTTAGAGTTGAGAAACAGTGTACTAAAACGTGATGTTGTACAAGTCTTATTGTTTCACTTTTGTTTCGCTTTTATAGAGTATAATGCCATTTGCAAACCTCATTGTAACACTTTTATAATGTATAATATTGTTTGCAAATAATTCTGTCAAATGTAATGCTGTAAAAAAAATGTTTGCTGGCATGTTTATAAGGGTAGAAAAACCCAAGTTAGTGTCGTCAATAGAAACATGTTCTTTACTTAAACTACTTTGCTTTTGTACGAACGCCAGATGGATGATTAGTGGTTGAGTGAAATGACAGTTAGTGGTGGAGGATTTTAGTTTGATTGAATTAGACAAAATTAGGTTGTTTGTCAAACACAACTTGGGCTAGAAAACTATGACAGGCCTTCGATTTAAACAAAAAGATAAAAACTAGTTATATAAATACTTACAAAAGTAAGTATTTTCTTCTTCCTTAGACTTTGGCAAAGTTTATTTTTCGTCCTATTTTTATTCATTTATTATAGTATAAAGTATGTATCAATTATATAGCGCAATATATAATTGAGGATAGTGAATATGAGGTTGTCTCACATCTAAGCTTACATGCGAAACTATCAAAAATTACGTCGTTTTAACAAGAAAAACATCAAATCTACCTCATTTGTCTCATGTCCTTCACAATATGAACGTTTTCTATTGATTTCATCACAACATCACTTAAGTTGAGTTCACGTTGATACATGCATTTTCTACATCATATTGTTAGGTAATTTCATTAACTAACAAATTAGTTATAGATTAACAATCGTTTGATTTAATTCATCATTAAAATGTGTTTTACTATGCATATATTAGTTCCACTACACATATTTTGAAAAAATATTAACCAAAATGACGTATTTTTTAGAGTTTTTTGATGGTTTCGCATGTAAGCTTAGATGTGTGACAGCCCCATATTCACTTTTCCCTATATCATTATGATAGTATAAAGTAGAATTTGGAGGCGACATTGTTCTTAAGCCGCCGGTTGAGAGGTCGGCTCAATGGAGTGGGATGGCTTGGGTGCAATGTGGAGCCGCGTCTCTAGCCGAGCCCGTCGGCTTAGAGGATTAAAGAAAAGGGTTAGTGAGTTTTGTACTTAGCTGGCACATAATTGTTAGGGCTCGTTGCATGTTGTACACATGTTTCCACGGCTATTTTTTTATTTTATTTATTTTTATTTTTTTGCAAAAGGTGAATTTTAATTGTTTTCCACTGTCGTTTTATTAAGTTTAATTGTTATAAATCTTAGTTATCAATACTAAATAGAAAACATGTTTGCAATCTTTTAAAATAGAAGATCTTTTTAAGTGATTATAATGTGAAATTTTTTATACCGTAAAAAATATAATAAGTTTATCACACCGTCTCTTAAAGTTATTGAAAAATAAATTTCCATCCTTCCAGAAAGTTATTATCATAGAAACTGTAATATCAAAAACATTACTAGCCGCAAATTATAATTTTAGAATATCCGTCACCGTAACACGCGAATATCGCTAGTTATATCTTATGGCCTGATCTACACATAATCTATAACAACAAAAAGTATTCATAGTTCCATACAGCATTATTAAAAGAAAGAAAAACCATGATAAGATGTTTAAATAAGATGGCCGACCATTATTTGTAGTTATATCTTATGGCCTGATCTTGCTTTTCGTGTCTATTGAGCAGATTCCACTCTACACGTGATCTATCACAAATGTATTCAGACAGTATTCTCAAAAGAAACAAAAATCAAGATAAGATGTTTAAATAAGACGACCGTTTTGTGGCACAATTATTGAATATTATAAAAGAGAAACATAATTAACAAATGTTAACATGTGAACCAGTGCGATTATATTTGTGATATTTTTGTAAGCCGCCTTATTTGAATATACACAAGGATAGATCTAAACTTCTATACATTAGCCAACTTGATCAGTTTTGTTTATAATCAAAAGAAATTAACCATATACAGTTGATCAACAAAACCATGTCTTCACCCGTAAACCTCGAAGATTTTCGTATTCCTCTTGAGGAGCTCAAGCGCGCTACCAATAACTTTGATTCCGAGGTCTCATATAATAACTACAGAGGAGAACTGTCTGACCGCTGGCAAAACCGCAAAGCTTTCATCAAACGATACAACAAAAAAGGGTACGGATCTCACGAGCTTGAGATAGTTTCGAGGTTGCACCACGAAAACATCACCTCTTTCATTGGTTACTGTGATGAAGATGATGATTACATATATATGGCTTACGAATATTTGGGCAAAACAAGCCTTTATGTCATCCTCAACAGCAATGGTACCTTTGAATGGTTAGAACGCCTCGAGATTTGCAAAAGGGTCGCGAAAGCGCTGAATTACCTTCATTCGGGAGTTGGGGACGGTAGAGTAATACACGGAGACATCAAATGTGAGAAAATATTGATAGATGAGGAAGTGAAAGTTTGTGGGTTTAAATACTCAAAATTAGTCCCTATAGATCAGCCGCATCAACTAGAAAATTGCCCTGAAGAATTGTTTGAAAACTCTTACACGGATCCGATTTACAAAGAAACTAACCTCCTCAACACAGAATCAGATGTATATTCATTTGGGGTAGTAATGCTCCAAATCCTGCGTGGGCTATGGTTTAATGATCATGATGAAAATTTACATCAACTGAAAAATCTGGCACGGGGCTGTTATGAAGATGCACTGTACGAATTAGTTGATCGTGAACAAAGAGGAAATGTAAATCATCGTTCTCTCCAGATTTATACAACACTTGCAAGTAAATGCATTAGTTTCGACATAAAAGAACGCCCGAGGATGGATGAGATCATCAAGACAATTGAGCAAGCCTTGGATTTTGAAGTAAGTCTTTTCATTTGCTGGTAATTTTTAAAGAGTAATGCTAATACACAAATCTTTTGACAACTCTCTCACGTATTTTCTCTCTTCAAATTCTCACCAATCATTTTCTAAAATCAACCAATCAAATTATTAGTTACATACAAGAGCTTAAGTTACATACAAAAGCAAGATTACTGTTGGACAAAACCGCCAACAACTCGAAGTTCAATCGCGGAACACTAGATCGCGAGTTATGATGAGCACAAGTAGCAATCACGAGAGACACGATATACTACAAAGAACTGACAAGAATATACACACGTTATACCCTCGTATCAAACCTTTATTAAAAACCTAATAAAGCTATTACAACAAGGAAGAAAAATGAATAAAACTAGAATCCCCTTTTAGAGATGAAGGGGTAGAAACTTTTCCTAATTCAAATAGGAAACATCCATGGCTTTACCTAATCCTAGTTTAACACCTAATCTTATTACAAAGTACAATTAAGTCCCTAATCTGTATTTAAGTTTACTACTAATATATAACAATTTCTACCTTAGGAGTAACGCTTAAACATAACCGATACTCAACGTCGACTCTCTCTGGCGAAAAAAGTGAACTCGACTTTCTCCTACAATAACCAAGTCGGTCTGCAACCTCCTTACTTTGTTAATCTTTTCAACCTATCGTTGGTTAAAATAAAATTGTTTATTAATTCACTTTGATCGTGGGACGGTGCTCTTTGATTCTCCATAAATTCACTTTTGTGATATAATATCCAATCGACTTTATTCCTTAGTTGCTATTATATTAATTGGTTGTGGGGTTGTTTTAATTAATGCATAATTCGATTGCGGTGATCAGCCTTATGGGTTGAATTGGATTGGTTCTTTAGCGCTTTAAACCCTAACTCTTGAGTTAGGGTTTACTTTTATTTTTACTCTTTTTGGTAGTGCATGCTGCTAGTTTGGGATTAGTTACCTTACGTGGGTTGAGAGAGATGGAAAAGGGATTTCTAAAGAATATTAGTGCTTCCAATGATTCGAAAATGGGTGGAAGTGGTGAATCGGTTATGGAGTCTCGTGGGGATGTGACTTCAGCGTCTTCAAGTCAGTTTAATGAGTCTACTTGTGAACCTCATGTCGAGCCGGTTCCACATAATTCAAACCCTAACCATGTGCCGATTGTAGAGGTGGGTTTTACTACTTCACTTGGTGCTAATAAGGGTAATGGTGTTGGCGATGTTGATAACTTGCTTCAGTCTCCACAAATTTCTTCTCAATCGCATGGTGGGAAAGATGGAGCTGTGGGAATTGATAAGTCGCAACATAGGCTGAATGGTGAAAGTAATGGGAATGAAGCTGAGCCAAGTCGTGATCCAGTTGTTTTGGCGGCGTGCAGGAAATTTGAAGAGGCTATGCGTGGTGTTAATAAATCATCTCCCTTGGTTCAAATTGCGAAGCCAGCTTCATATGCGGGTGCTACGTCCAATGATTCTATGAAGCACAAGCCTAATTTTCGTAGGTTGGAATGTAGTAACAAGTCTACTGCGGTGGATCTCTCTGGTCCTATGAAAGCAGTGGAGGAGGTAAACTCTAAATTTTAGAATACCTTTTATGGTTATTTTCTTGGTAAACGTATTGCTTTTCCAGTCGTTGATTATTATGTTCGTAATACGTGGGCCAAGTACGGTATTCAAAAGGTTATGATGAATGCTAAGGGTTTCTTTTTCTTTAAGTTTTCCACGCTAAAGGTGTTGATGATGTTCTTGAAAGACAGACGGTGAATGATTAGGAATGTGCCAATTATTCTTAAAACTTGGACGTTGAATACTAATTTGCTTAAAGAGGATTTGACTAACATTCGATGTGGGTTAAATTTCATGATGTTCCTCTTGCTATGTTTTCGATGATGGTCTCGATCTCCTTGCTACATTGATTGGTACTCGAAAATGCTAGATTCTTACACTAGTCAAATGTGCTTGGATTCACAGGGCCGTAGTAGTTTTGCTAGGTGCTTTATTGAAGTTCGTGCGGATAAGGCTCTTGGTGAGATACCCTTCTGGATGGATTGGGTTCTACTATTGAAAGATCCGGGTTGACCGGGTTGAATATGAATGGAAACCGCCAAGTTGTGATACTTGTAAACGGTTTGGTCATCTGTTGTTGTTGTCTAAATCTGTTCCACCGTCTACTCACCCTAAGAGTGTTCTTGATGGTTTCCAAGCGTAGTAACAAGAATAAGGGTAGGAATGGTGGTACAAGTGTTCTGGGTAAGGAGGTTTAATAAACTGGTGTGGGGCCTAAGTTTCGGTATCAACCTAAAAGCGCCCTAATCCCAAGCGGTGGATAATTCTAAGATGAAAGCCACCGAAGTGGCTAGTATGAGTGGGACAACGATTGCTACATCTAACCCGTTTGATGCACTTAATATGATCGTCTGATGAATGTGGTACTCCCACGATATAGTGGATTACCTTGTTCAATGGAAGCTAAGGAGGTCGGGTTTAAGACCGGAATGTATCACAAGAACCGCTTGTGAGTGATTCAATGGAAGCTAACGAGGTTGGCCCTACCCTATTGTTGAGAAAATTGGGAGCTTGAAAAGCTTCTTATGGATGGAAAGCTACTCTTGTTGATGATCTTTGGTAATCCTATTAAAAAGTTGATTATCTTGGTAAAAGATCTTCCGTCTACTTCATCTATTAAGAGGTTAACCCATTCTCTAAGGTGGGAGAGCTTGTTGTCTCGTGATGATGAGGAGGTTGTAAACACCTTTGATGAGTCGAGTAACTTATTTGGTGGTTGTCATGATCGAGAAGATGACTTTGATGATTGTGGTTATGATAACTATGCGGATCGGTTTCGATCTTCCGGTAATTTGGATGCCTATTCGACACATATGGTATCAAGCTCCAAGGCCTTGGTAGGAAGTAACTGGTATCTTCATAGGAGTCGATGTTATATTTTGAGTAGTCGTTTATTTTCTTTTTAGAAAATAGGAAGTATCTTGTTATGTAAGCTTTTCCCCATGTAACGGGTGAGATATGGGATTTACCCATATCCTTTGTATAACGTTTTTGGAGTAATATATTTACGGGTCATTGACCTTTTACCAAAAAAAAAAAAAAAAAAAAAAAACTCGAAGTGGGGACCACCTTGTCAACCAAGCATTGTACTTTAGTAATTTCCCTTGATTAGTTTTTATAGACTCATTCAATATCTTCTTTTCAGCAATATTACCCTCCGCACCCTCTTGACCAGGTACTCCAGTTACCATAATGTCTGCCCCTACCTTTATACCAAGGTGTACCTTTTCCTTCTCCTTTACCAAGCAGCCCGTGTTAGTCTTTTCTTCAAGTTGCTTGTCCTCCAACTTTATTTGAGCCACTGCAGCATCATCGTTATTATCCTGAACAACCTCAGCTTCACGATTTTCCTGAGCTCTCTGCAGTTCCACCTCAAACCAAACACGTTTATCAACCTGTACTCCATTGGCTCCTGTTTTAACAACATGACCAAGTTGTTTGAACCCAACTTGTTTATGACCAAGTTGTTTGAACCCAACTTGTTTATTACCAAGTTGTTTGAATCCAACTTGTTTTGAACCTCCATGCTTTTGAACACCAAAAGTCTTCACTTTTGCTTCAAGAGTATACACAGTTTCCCACGATCCGGTCATCATAACCCGACAACCTTTGATCACCTTGACTTTACCCAACTGCATCTTCACAGTATAACCCTCTTTTCAAGAGTACCCAATGAAATCAAGCTCCTGCTTAACCACGGAACATACGACATTTTCCGGTATAAAGCTTGAACCATCATGCAATTGTATCTTCACTTTTCTGTCCATCGATAGTACATGTCTGTTTTCACCTAACCGAACCGAACCACCATCCATATCCTTGAAGTCATACAAGAAATCCCTCCTAGGTGTCATATGATAAGACCAACTGAATCCATTACCAATTCGGCCATCTCATCATTACCGACTACCACCAAGGCTTCTCCAAAGTAGGCGTTACCCTCGTCATCGAAGAATCAGAATCCTTATCATGCTTACCCTTCTTGGCGACCCTACTTGACTTCTCCATTGGATGATCTCTCTTGGATGACCCTCACGAGCGACATATGAAGCACTTGATTTTACCAGTTCCACCTCTTGACTTAAACCGCGAACTTCCAATAGAATAAGCTTTCCTTGAATGATCTGACCCTCCCCTTACATATAACCCGTCACCAGTTTCTTTCTTTGTGCCTTCGTTAGTTCGTTTCTTTTCTTCAACTCCCTTGAATTCAGAGTCGCAAGAACATCTTCCATTGTCAAAGATTCCCTCCCATACAACAATGTCTCCACAAAGTTTTCATAAGATGATGGCAACGACGTAAGTAACATAAATGCCTGATCCTCATCCTCAGTCTCGATATCAATATTCTCCAAGTCAAGTATCAACTTATTAAACTCATCTATATGATCACCCAGGTTTACTTTGGAGTCATACGATGCAGTATACAACTTCTTCTTCAGATATAGTCTGTTTGCTAAGGACTTAGTCATATAAAGACTAGTCAACTTCGTTCAAATTCCTGCAGCAGTTCTTTCCTTGGTAACTTCCCGTAAAACCTAGTCTCCCAAGCATAAAATCAAGATAGTGTATGCTTTCTTCATCAAACTAGCCTTTTCACCTGCTTCCATGTCCTCTGGTAATGTCTCTAATGCAGCATCACATCCCAACTGTACCATTAAAGCACGCATCTTTATTTTCCATAACCCGAAGTCATTCTTCCCATCGAATTTTTTGATGTCAAACCTAGTTATAGAACTAGCCATTCTTCTTATACCTTGCTAAAAATCTTGTCAAGTTTTTTCTTAACCAACTTTATCGGCAAGCCTCACAAGCCGTGTGCAATATTCCCCTTGTTGCTATAAACCCTTCTTGCAAATCGAATTAATTAGAATAACCCTAAACCCTCGATTTCGAACAAGCAAACCCAGTCGTAAACTTGAAACCCAAGCTAACCACGATCAAAATTAGACCACAAGAAAAGTAGTACGCAACAAGAACCTTTGCTTTAATCAAATTTTAAAAACCTAAAAGTCGATAACCCAAAGTCAATTTTTAAATATTAAAAATCGAAACCCTTTTCACCTGCTTCCAAGCATAAAATCAAGATATTGTATGCTTTCTTCATCAAACTAGCCTTTTCACCTGCTTCCATGTCCTCTGGTAATGTCTCTAATGCAACATCACATCCCAACTGTACCATTAAAGCACGCATCTTTATTTTCCATAACCCGAAGTCATTCTTCCCATCGAATTTTTTGATGTCAAACCTAGTTATAGAACTAGCCATTCTTCTTATACCTTGCTAAAAACCTTGTCAAGTTTTTTCTTAACCAACTTTACTGGCAAGCCTCACAAGCCGTGTGCAATATTCCCCCTGTTGCTATAAACCCTTCTTGCAAATAGAATTAATTAGAATAACCCTAAACCCTCGATTTCGAACAAGCAAACCCAGTCGTAAACTTGAAACCCAAGCTAACCACGATCAAACTTTTTTTTTGGGTAAAGGGGAGTAATCCTGCACCCTGGTAAATATATTAACCAAATAAACGTTTAAGAACAATGGATATGAGTGAAATCCCATATCTCAGCCCGTTACATAGGCATAAAGCTTACATAACAAGATACTTCCTATTTTCTAAACAAGAAAACAAACCACTACTCAAACGATAACATATGACACAATAAAATAAAATTACTTCCTAGGACCTTGAAACTTTGTGCCATACATGGCATTAAAGGCATCCAAATTCCCTGAAAGATCACGAACCTGTTTTGCATAGTCATCGAAGTCATAGTCATCATACTCACCTTCAAACTCTTGGCCACCACCAAATATATTAGCAGACTCATCAAATGGGTTAGCAACAACCTCATCTTCGAATCGACACCTCAATCTCTCCCACTTTAGAAAAGGGTTAACTCTCTTAGTAGAAGAGGTAGAGCGAATAGGTTGACCATCATCATCCACAAGAGTAGCTTTTCCATCAATAATTAGCTTTTCAAGCTTACCAATTTTCTCAACTATGGGAGTAGAACCAACATCCATTGTTCCCATTGAATCACTCATAAGCGGTACATGTGATGTATAACGAGTCTTAGTCAACTCATCCTCATTAACCTCCATTGTACGACCAGTATCCACATCTGTATCATCCATATTAAGAGCATCAAACTGATTAGACGTAGTGATCCTGGTTCCACTCGTACTAGCCACATCAGAAGCCATCTTCTTATTGACATTAACTTTCTTGGGTTCGGAGGAGGCTTTTTGGGCGATATTCAAAATGCTTGCCCACCACATTTAGTAGAACCTCCTCGACCGGATTCGCCCAACTTGCTTTCCTTCTTCTTATTGTTATGATCGAAAACCATCACTTACGTTCTTATGAGGTTGAGCGATGAATCACAACCTTAGGACAATCCACCAAAGTATGTCCAAATACCCGACATTTCTCACATCTAGGCGGTTTCCATTCATTTTCAACACGGATCTTCTCAATAGTCGAACCCGTACCATCAAGTAAAGGAATCTTGACAAGGAGGGCTGTCCTAATAACCTCATCCGATTTCACTTCAATCATACACCTAGCAAAACTACTATGACCCCAAGATTCTTTGCACATTTGACTAGTAAAAGCATCTAACCTTTTGGGCGTACCAATCAATGTAGCAAGAAGATCGAGCCCGTCATCGAAAACATAGCTAAAGGAACATCATGGAATTTAACCCACACCGGAATGTTAGTCAAATCCTCTTTAAGCAAGTTGGTGTTCAATGTCCATGGTTTAAGAATAATAGGAACATTACGAATCAACCAAGGACCATTATCAAGAACATCATCGATGCCTTTTTCGAATTAAACTTGAAGAAGAAGAATCCTTAGCGTTCATCATTACCTTTTGTAAACCATACTTCGCCACGTATTGCGAATGTAATAGTCAACAACAGGAAAAGCAAGGCGTTGACCAAGGAAGTATCCGTGAGAGTATTCTCAAACCTCATGTTCACCTCTTCCACCACTTTCATTGGGACCGAAGGTCAACATCATCCTTCTTTTGCTGCATTCTAACCTCCGAAAATTAGACACATGTTTCGGATTCATTAGAAGCAACACCAGCGTAAGAAACCGACTTAACTCCATTACCACAAGTAGTACTAACCTTGGGTGCATTAGTATCGAAGTAACACTATGATTAGTACCATACATCCGGGATTGCATAGCGACATCAAAACTCGACGGAGGAGTATTTCTTTGAATAAACTTTAGTACCATTCAATTAGTTTGAAGCCCAATCCCACTCGAATTGTTCACATCGGAAGATGAAGCCATCTTAGCAATATCATCATCAATTTTATTCATTGCTTCATCAAATTTCGATGCGCATTAGCAATCAATTGCTCCACATTAGGCTATTTTGAAACATTAGAGGCGAATCGAGCGGTGTATCATGGCTTTGCTCCAAATTATCCAAAACAACCTTATCCTTAACCTTAATCACGTTATCAGCCCCATCACATTCTATATGATCACCAAGAATCTCGTTTTGACCCATACTCCCATCATCATTGCATGTATTCAACCGTGCATCAAGTTCATCATCCTTTAGCAACCCAACTTGATCGGCCAAGTTAGATGGTGGATCAATAGTTTGCGAACCACTAGTTTGATCGGCCAAACTAGTAGAAGACCCCACATCTCTAGTGCCCTTACGAGCACTATTCTTGTTGAAGAAACCTTTTTCCATCTCTCTTTAACCCTCAACCTGTTGAAACAAATCACCCCAACCTAGTAACAATCAACCAGCAAAACGCATGCACAAAAGAGAAACAACGCGACTAAAAACCCTAACTTATGAAAAGTTAGGGTTTAACCATTAACGACCAGATCCTAACCAAGACCCATTATATTGCATGCAAATCAATACGAAAGAATAGGAGATCGATTATTAAACAATGGTCAATAAACCGATGGATAAACAATGCGTACAAAGGTCAATTGAAAGATATTCCAACCGACCTATGAATACCCACGTGAGATATCAACAAATCAGTAAGAATTGAGAGTGAGTGGACCATGCACTAATTGACAAAACAATAGAATATATAAATCATGTAGATCCAAGTTTTGCCGTGAAAAAATTAGACCTTGGCAATAAAAAAACGAAATCAATACAGCAACCGACCCACGATTAGCTTAGAACCAATAGAATTTTAAGAATCGTAGAAGGTGAATCGTTAATTGAGGGATTCGTTTTTTCGCCAAAGTCGCCAAGCACGAGAGAGACTTTTAGAATAACCACGATCAAACTTAGACCAAAAGAAAATGAATACGCAATAAGAACCTTTGCTTTAATCAAATTTTAAAAACCTAAAAGTCGATAACCCAAAGTCAATTTTTAAATATTAAAAATGGAAACCCTTTTCACCTGCTTCCAAGCATAAAATCAAGATATTGTATGCTTTCTTCATCAAACTAGCCTTTTCACCTGCTTCCATGTCCTCTGGTAATGTCTCTAATGCAGCATCACATCCCAACTATACCATTAAAGCACGCATCTTTATTTTCCATAACCCGAAGTCATTCTTCCCATCGAATTTTTTGATGTCAAACCTAGTTATAGAACTAGCCATTCTTCTTATACCTTGCTAAAACCTTGTCAAGTTTTTCTTAACCAACTTTACCGCAAGCCTCACAAGCCGTGTGCAATATTCCCCATTTGCTATAAACCCTTCTTGCAAATCGATTAATTAGAATAACCCTAAACCCTCGATTTCGAACAAGCAAACCCAGTCGTAAACTTGAAACCCAAGCTAACCACGATCAAACTTAGACCACAAGAAAATTAATACGCAACAAGAACCTTTGCTTTAATCAAATTTTAAAAACCTAAAAGTCGATAACCCAAAGTCAATTTTTAAATATAAAAAATCGAAACCCTTGGACGAATAACAAATAACTTTTGTCAACTTTATAGTATCTTCACGTGATGAAAGATATAGAATATAAGTCACTTTAGTTTTTCATAATAAAGCAAACCTCACGTCTCTACCTAAATAAGTTTTTACGTAGGTGATACAAAACAAATAGTCCACCTCCCTTCTTGTCAATCGCTGCTACTTGCCGAACCTCGAAACGAAATCGAAACCTCGATCTAGCACTCGAACTTCGATGACCACAATAACCGCAGCTCTTGATACCACTTGTTGGACAAAACCGCCAACAAACCGAAGCTCGATCGCGGAATGCTAGATTGCGAGTTGTATCGAGCACATGTAGCAAACACGAGAGGCACGATATGCTACAAAGAAACGACAAGAATATGCACACGATATACCCTCGTACCAAACCTTTATTATAAACCTAATAAAGCTATTACAACGAGGAAGAAGAATAAATAAAACTAGCATCCCCCCTCATCTTTATTTATAGAGATGAGGGGGTAGAAACCTTTTCTAATTCAAATAGGAAACATCCTTTGCTTGCACTCCAAGCTACCTAATTGTAGTTTATGTCTAACACCAAATCTTATTACAAAGTACAATTAAGTCCCTAATCTATATTTAAGTTTACTACTAATATATAACAATTACTAAACACAACAATCATTTTCTATTTTTACACTATAAAAAGCAAATTGGCATTGCGTGACAGATCCACATCAAAGAATGATGAAAAACATGTTAAACGATCATCAAATCCATCTGCTGAAGATGACACCTATGATTTTTAAATATTATAAACTAAAGAAGATAAATTTTGATTTTTTTTAAATAATATTGGTAGTAATTTTGAATATGTTTTTCAAAAATAATAACTAGCAGTTTTGGATGTATAATTGATGTGTGGTTTGCTATGAAAACTTTACCATCCCTTATGTAATGTACCTGACCATTGTACTATAGTAAAGAAAAACATGAGGGTTTGATCATACTTTATGAGAATAGTGAGATGTGTTTGTAAATTATGACCAAATGATCTAAAAGAGCCATAAAAGACTATTTTTGATATTCTTATTTTTTATTAAAAGCAAATAAATTATTGAGTTCTTGAAGGATTTGATTTTAAACTAATATCAACCTACAGACGATAAAATTAAAATGAAAGGAAAAGTATATTTATATGGGAAAAGTGTATATATCTAGGTGCAATACTCTTTATTACTAACTATCTATGTCTACTAATTATGTCACAACTTAATTGGTAGTTATGAAGGGCATGTCTAAATTAGTGTAGTGCGTTGGTCCAGCTACTACCCTCTATTAAAACTAGCCTAGTGCCCCGGTCCAGCTCCAATAACCAATTATAAAGTAGGTGATGTATTAAATCTACTTTGAAATTTATAAAAGTCGACTTAACCTAATAGACTAACACTTACAGGCAGCGTACCTAGTAAATCCTAGCTAGTGTGGTAAGTACAGGTCATTCGCAATGAGTAGTTAAACTTAATAGTTAACATAATAAATGTCCTACATGTTAAGGGGGTTTTATATGAGAGATTGGCATGATTTTAGATTAATTAAACTACGAAAACAATAAAAGAAAATTAAACTAAACTATTTATATTGCATGCATGAGTTAAACATGCGGATAAACAAGCAAAATAAGGATAGTTATGTAAAGCGCAAGAATAAAATTGAGCACAATCGGTTAACGGATACGTCTTTCAATCCATTATGGATAATGATAAAGGTGTGATTCTTTTATAAATGGGGATATAAACCGATGCTAATGTTTTTTGGGGTAAAAGGTCAAAGACCCGGTAAATATATTACTCCAAAAAACGTTTAAGTACAAAGGATATGGGTGAATCCCATATCTCAGCCCGTTACATAGGCAGAAAAGCTAACATAACAAGATACTTCGTATTCTCTAAACAAGAAAATAAGCCACTACTCAAAAGATAACATTAGACTCCTATGAAAAAAAATTACTTCCTTCCAAGGCCTTGGAGCTTGATACCATACGTTTCATAAAGAGCATCCAAATTTCCTGAAAGATCGTAGACCTTGATCCGCATAGTCATCATAATCATCTTCACGATCATGACCACCACCAAATAGGTTCATTGACTCATCAAAAGTGTTCACAACCTCCTCTTCATTACTGTCGGAATCAACAATCTCTCCCACCTTAGAGAATGGGTTAACCCTCTTAGTAGAAGAAGTAGACGAAGTAGACAAAACATCCTTTTTATTATTCGGATAATCAACCTTTTTAATAGGATTACCATCATCATCCACAAGAGTAGCTTTTTAATCAATTAGAAGCTTTTCAAACTCCCCAATTGTCTCAACAATAGGGGTAGAACTAATCTCGTTAACTTTCATTGAATTGGTGGCACCCGCGTCCATCACTTTAGGAGCCACCACATGCTCCTTCACTATGTCATCAATCACAATTGGATCTTGTGATGTACTATCAGTCTGTTGAGACCCCTCCTTATTAGCAGCCATTGTAGTACTAGATTCAGTCAGAATCCCTTCCTTGGTAACCTTAGTAGGCGTGGTACAATTATCAGTATCAATCGTGTTAAGAGCTTCAAACGCATTAGATGTAACAACCGTAGTTCCACTAGTGCTAGCCACACCCGCCGCCTTTTTCTTAGTACCATCCACTTTTTTGGTCACAGAAGGTGCTTTAGGTTGATAACGAACCTTAGTACCCAAATTAGGTTTAGTAAAACCCCCTTTATCCGGAACACTTTGACTACCATTCTTACCCATATTCTTGCTAATGACCGTTTGAAAACCATCATTATCACTCTATGTAGGTTGAGTATCAGATGGGACAGATTTAGGACAATCCCTCAGTATGACCAAAAAGCTTGCACGTATCACACCTTGGCGGTTTTCATTAGTATTCAACCCGAATCTTTTCAATAGTAGCACCCGACCCATCAAGTAAGAGTATCTCAACAGTGAGACTCTCCCAAAGAAATTTATCCACCCGAACTTCAATCAAGCACCTAATAAAACTACTGCGGCCCCAAGAATCCTTGACTATTGTAAGAATCTAACATTTTCGGTGTACCAATCAATGTAGTAAGGAGACTGAGGCCATCATCAGAAAACTTAGCAAGAGGAACATCATGAAATTTAACCCACACCAGAATGTTAGTCAAATCCTCTTTAAGCAAATTAGTATTTAACGTCCAAATTTTAAGAATAATTGACACATTCCTAATCATTCATGGTCCGTTTTCTAGAACATCTTCAACACCTTTACGAGTGGAAAACTTAAAGAAAAAGAACCACTTAGCATTCATCATAACCTTTTGAATACCATACTTGGCCCACGATGCTAATGTTGTTGAAGATATATTCATTGTTGTCATATGTATCAATGTTTTCATATTTGTGTGTATGTTATAATGTCTCATTTTGCAATGACATTAATATTTTAAGGAAATGTTAACAACAACCCATAGGGTTGCTATTAACAACAAAGTTTTTCATAAAATATGTTAATATTAAGACATGTTAAGAAACATGCTCCTTGTTTACATGATCAATGAAAAGAGTGAATTGTATTTGTGTTGTGAGATATTATAGGAAGTGGTTAATATTTTAATAGGGTTTTGAATGATTTTGTTTAAAGATCATGTATAGTCTTAACAAGATTGTTGTTATCAAAACCATATATTTTAATTATATATGTTTGTAAGATAATATTGACGTTGATGTCGTAACTATTTTCGCATAACATTTTACCACAAATAAATTAAATAGCAAGGTATTCATCGCCGCAATGCGCGGGTTTCGGCTATAAGATAAGATGCATCTTATGTGGATTTGTTTATTTTTGAAACATCTTCAATTATTATATATCGATAAAATTCTCGAAGATGAATAAGTGTAAAAAAAATTAATATATAAATGAGTTTTAATTATAAGCATCATTGTAAACAAAACTTGGACTTAGCTCAACTCAATTAAGTATTTAAGCCAAGGAAAATGTGGTAGGTGCCTCTAAGGTAACTTGCTTGTGTTTATTTCCAGAACAACAAAGTATTTAAGCCTAGAAGTTTGAAATTCCTAAAGAGATCGGGAAGGCCATCGGTGGTTTGATAAGAATATCCTCCAAACCTTCCGTATGATGACCAATAAAACTCGTTGATAGCTTGAAGTTTTCTTCAAACACGGACTACTCAAGGATTATTGAACAAGCAAAAAATGGTATCAAAACAAAACAATGTAATCACCAACCAACCACCCTTGGTGATATTTAACTTTATTATAACAATAAACAACGATAGCTTGTCCCCACACGGATGCAAGCAAACAATACAAGCGAAACAATATGCCACCTCTATGAGATGCTGTCTACAAAACTCACACACTAAACCTGAACCCAATACAGCCCAGAAACTGAAACAAACTATCAACTAAGATCAAGATGATCTTGATACAAAACCAGATTAACAATAACAAACTAGTGAAACACTAAACCAGAAACCAATATCAAGATGATAATCGCCAGAGAAACTAGAGAGATGAAAACCAGAGAAATATCAAAGTTACTGAAACCCTAGAGGAATAAGATCCTTATATAGCCTCAGAAGTTGCACTTTAAACCCTGCACAATATAAACTAAACAAAACTGGCACAAACATTAAGTGATAAGAAACCAAATATAAAATATTTACAAAAGTAACCCTACAACTTTCATATGATTGTTATTTCAACACCCTTCCTCAATCTTATGAAAGAAATAAGTTTACCATTCGGTTTTCTTACCAAAAACTATGTTGCAGAACCAAGACCTTTAGTTAAAATATCGGTTTGACTTTTAGAGTCAACATGCACGATTTTATCAACCCGAAGCAACCTTTTCTCTAACAAGATGAACATCAATATCAAAATGTTTAGTCTTTTCATGCATAAGGAGATTAGCGCAATTTGAATAGCGGACTTATTATCACAACATAGATCAACGGTAACAACCCGTTTCTCCCAAATCATCTAAAACCTTTAAAACCCACATAACTTCACAAATGGCGAAGCCATACTTCTATACTCTTGTGAGAAGATCTAGACAAAGTAGCTTGTTTCTTGCTTTTCCAAGAAACCAGTTTCCATTTACAAAAACACAATAACGAAATAGATCTTACGGTAATAGGACATTTGCCCAATCGAATCGGAATAAGCAACAACACCAAGCTTATTCTCAGATTTATTTAAAGCAATTCCATTACCAGGAGCAAGTTTTAAGTACTTCAAAACTCTTAAACCAAGATTCATATGTGACTGCAGAGGAGCATGCATGTATTGACTCAAACATTGAACAGCATAAGAGATATCAGGTCTGGTCATAGTCAAGTAAATAAGCTTTCCTATCAATTTTTGATAACCAGTAATATTCTTTAACAGCTTATCAGAATCACTTTCTTTATGTGCCAGAACATAATTCTCAGGTAAAGGAGTCATAACAGGTCTACATGCAAGTAATCCATAATCACTTAACAATTCAAGACAATATTTCCTTTGATTCAAACAGAGACCAGTTTTAGTCTTTAAAACTTCAATTCCAAGAAAGAACTTTAATTCACCCAAATCTTTAATTTTAAACTTAGTCTTTAAGAACTGTTTCACTTTTTCAACTTCTTCAATACTATTTCCAGTAATAATCAAATCATCAACATAAACTAAAAGGAATACAACAGTATTACCATTTCTTTTAATAAAGAATGAATGATCATTTTTAGACAGAACAAATTTAGCTTCAAACAAAGCTTCAGACAACTTATGATTCCATTGTCTAGGAGCTTGCTTAAGCCCATACAAAGATTTTTTCAACCTACAAACTTTATTGTGACCTTTAGTAGTATAACCAGGAGGAGGAAGCATATATACTTCCTCATTAAGATCACCATAAAGAAAAGCATTATTAACATCCATTTGATGTATACACCAACCATACTTAACAGCAATACTCAATAAGCATCTAACAGTCCCCATTCTAACAACAGGACTGAAAGTTTCATCATAATCAATACCTTCTTTCTGACTATAGCCCTGAGCAACAACTCTAGCCTTATATCTCTCAACCTCACCATTAGACTTATACTTGATCTTCCAAATCCATTTACTACCTATAGGTTTTCTATCTATAGGTAAATCAGTTTCTTCCCAAGTATCATTTTCATGTAAAGCATATATTTCCTCATTCATAGCATTAATCCATTTAGGATCTTTACTAGCTTCACTATAGCACTTAGGTTCAATAGTCTTATTTAGATTAGACACAAAACAACAATTCTCAGGACTCAAAACAGCATGATTAACATACTTATGCAAACCATATTTAACACTGGTATTTAACACATAATCATTCAATTTAGCAGGCAACTTAGAAGATCTAGAAGACCTTCTATGACTAACAGACCCTTCCTTAACTTGATTTTGCAAAACATCTTGAAAAATATTCTCATCTACTAGACTTGGAACAACATTTCCCTCGAGTTAATATTATCATCTAAAGGAGTTGCGAGTTCACATCATCTCGGATGATAACAAACTATCGAATGATGTATCATTCATTATTTACATTCGATCATTGTTTGCTACACTATCTCATTTGATGGACCCTACCATCTCTACCAACGGATGTTGCTTCCTTATCTACATTATCATCATTGGGAGAAGGGACAAGAGTTTTGGTTTTGACACATACTCGAATCAATAAAATCAAAAAAATTTAAGTTTGTCACTTCTAAGTCTTTTATAATATCAACATTCGATTCATTTTGTATGGAAAAATAGTTTCATAGAACTTGACATCTCTAGAATATAAAATACTACATTTCAAGACTTAAAAGTTTATAAGCTTTCTTCCTGTAGCATATCCAATTAAAACACATTTTGATTTTTGAAAAACTTATCGGACCCTTTTATAATAGCGACAAAACACAAACATCCAAAACTCCTAAGATGAGACAAATTTGGTTCCCTATTATAGACCGAGATAAAGGTGACTTTCCCTTTAAAAGCAGAGGAAGGAAGCACATTAATCAAATAAGTAGCGATAAGAACACAATCGGGCCAATAAACAAGAGAATTCCCCACGAAACATAAGACTTCTAGCAACATTCAACGAGATGTCTATGTTTCCTCTCATTATACCATTACGCTAAGGTGTATATGCACAAGTTGTTTGATGTACAATTCCCATTGTATTTAAAAATCGACATCCTATTATTCAAAAACTCGGTACCATTATCGGACCTTATCATTTTGATCTTTTATTAAAGCGAGTAAGTACCAAATTATAAAATTCACAAACATGGAAAAAACTTCATCTTTAGTTTTAAGCATATACACCCAAACGGACCTACTATAGTCATCCACAATAGTTAAGAAATATCTAAAACCTTCTCTAACCACTTTATAAGGACCCCGGACATCAAGATGAATGAGTTGTCCAAAACCACATTTGTTTTCACTTAATGGAAAAGAATCCTTGTTTGTTTTGCCTTATGGCAAACTTCACAAGGTCCTTCATGATCAACATTAGTTAATTTTAAAGGCGATTAAGCATTTTCAAAACACGGTTAGCGGGATGTCCTAGCCTATTATGCCAAACTTCTTTAGAAACATGACAAGCAAAAACTCACTTTGATTAACCTCGGAGGAATTATCATAATCTCTATCAAGCAGATATAAACCACCAAACTCACTACCGGTCCCAGAACACTCGCTTTTCAAATCCACGAATATAACATTTAGTCTCATCAAACCCAACGATCAACTTCATCCTTAATTAGTTTATGCACAGACAAGAGACTAACACTATACTCAGGAACAACCAACACATCAAATAACACAACTTTATTGTTAAGTCTAAGATTACCAACATGAGTAATTTTAGCAAGAGTACCATTAGGATGACCAACAGTTAAACCAAGATTAGATATATCAAGAAGCCCAAACATATTATCAGTATTATTAGTCATATGTTGATTAGCCCCTGAATCTATGATCCATCCCAAATGATAAGTCACACCTTTAATATTTATCTTAGCACGAAAAATTGATAAAATGTTGGTTAAAAACACATTGCGGTTAAAAAGAACAAGAACCACTACACGCCATACTAGTATGAAGCGGTGAGCAATTTTATCATTCAAAAGATTCATCAACTTCATAACACGCTCATTAGTGAAAAGCAGTTCTGTATTCTTAACATCACCATTTAGAATAGGCAAACATTTAACCTCAGAATTATTTGTTTTACCAACATTAAAACCAGTTGAAGGCTTCAAGTTAGGATTCTTTTTAAAACCAGGAGGATAACCAATCAGCTCAAAACATCTTTCAATAGTATGCCCTTTTAAACCACAATTTTTACACAACAAATTGTCATAATTCCCTCTATTACCATTATTATTTCCAGACCTGTTATTATTAAAATTGTTCCTGTTATTACTATTAGGCCTAGAAACAAAAGCAGATATTTGAGGTTTTTCAGATTTAGCAGAAGTAGAAGGAATCCCCCTATGGGATTCTTCTCTAGAAATAATAACAAATGCATCCTTAACATCAGGCAGAATTTCCCTAGTTAAAATAGAGCTTCTAATAGGTTGGTAAATATCATCCAAACCCATCAGAAATTGCATAAGTTTTAACAGTTTAGCATGATCTACTAACTCTATTCTAGCATCACAAACACAATCAGGAAGCTTAGTTAAAGTATCAAACTCCCTCCACAAAGAGTTCAATTTATGAAAATATTCAGACACAGGCAAGCCTCCTTGTTTAAAGGAGTTAATCTTTTGCATCAAGTTAAAAACCACAGAACCATCAATTCTATCATATGTATCCTTTAAATCTTTCCAAACAGATCTGTGAGAATCGAAAAACATGCCCAAGATATACATCTTGAGATAAAGAACTCAACAACCAATTCAAAACAACAGCATTACATCTATCCCATTGTGCCTCTAACAATTGACTAGCAGCATAATCAGTTTTAACACAAGTACCATTAAGAAATCCCATTTTATTTTTAATCTGCATAGCCAATTTTATAGCACTAGACCAGACTCTATAGTTCTCAACACCAGTTAATATCATAGTAACAATAGATGCACAATTAGAGTCATTAGGATGAAGATGCAAAGGATTACTCTGATCCAAACTACTAATCATAATAGCCATGATGCAAAACAACAAACAAAACAATCAGACCAAACAAGGAAAAACAAAAAAAACAAACAACAACCCTAAACTCTAGCTACAACTAAAACCCAATCACATTCCAACAAACCAAACCTATCCTCCTTCGACCTATAAAATCAAAAACAACTATACTAAACACAACACACCCGGATATTTCCTAAATCAAGCTCGTGGTATGTGGTGGTCGGAAGCGGTATTCATACCACTCTTGGTGGCAGATCAAGATGTTAACCAGTCCGTTTACGCCCACTAAACTTAACTCAGAAATATCTAAGAGAAGAAACTATATACTTACAGTGATTAGAAGAAACCAGCAGCGGAAAAAATACCAAGAATTAGCCCAAGAACCACACAATTCCTAGTACAGCAAAAAACCCCCAAATTAGCAATTAGGGTTTTTTCCAATCGAATCAAGAAACCAACAATTGATCCAAGAAATCAACAATTGGTCTCAAGAAATACCACAAATCACCAGCAATTGCTCCAATTAACCACAAGAATCAAAACCCCCAAAAATTAGGGTTTCAAGAGAAAACCCTAATTCTTGAATTAAACCTCAAGAACACCAATTAACCACAACCGTAACAAGAATCAAGAATCACATACTTGAATCAATTGACTCAAATCAAGATCCCCAAATCAAACCGAAATCAGAACCTAGGGCTCTGATACCATGTAAAAATGGTATCAAAACAATAAGAACACAAGGTGTAATCACCCAACCAACCACCCCTTGGTGATATTTAACTTTTATTATAACAATAAACACTGATAGCTTGTCCCAACACGGATGCAAGCAAACAATACAAGCGAAACAATATGACGGTCCTACATGAGATCTTGTCTACAAAACTCACACACTAAACTGAACCCAATACAACCCACAAAACGAAACAAACTATCAACTAAGATCAAGATGATCTTGATACAAAACCAGTTAACAATAACAAACTAGTGAAACACTAAACGAAAACCAATATCAAGATGATAATCGCGGAGAAACTAGAGATGAAAACCGGAGAAATATCAAAGTTCTTGAAACCCTAGAGGAATAAGATCCTTATATAGCCTCGAAGTTGCACTTTAAACCCCGCACAATATAAACTAAACAAAGCGGCACAAACATTAAGTGATAAGAAACCACATATAAAATATTTACAAAAGTAACCCTACAACTTTCATATGATTGTTATTTCAACAGTTTTACTGATTTCCAGCTTTCACCATGAAAATATAGCCCCTTTCATTGGTTACTGTAGCGAAATCCGCGATGGGGTAATTACAGTTTTGGAGTATGCTGTTAATGGAAGTCTTTATTTAAAACTCAAAACCCAGTATGAGAATAGTTACCTAACATGGGCAGAGCGCCTAAAGATTTGTTTAAGCGCGAAGAGACTCAAATACGCATTCGGGCATTGGGGAGCCTGAGTAATACACGGAGACTTTAAGAGCAAGAATATATTATTATATGACAATCTGGAAGCCAAAATATGTGGTTTGGTAAGTCATTTCGGTCCCAAGTCACCCAGATCCCAATGTCTACGAAAAGGTATGGGGTAGTAAATATTATATGGATCCCGTTTACCGTGAAAGCCGCATCCCCAGGGTAGAATCAGACGTGTACTCATTCGGTGTAGTACTCTTCGAAATACTGACTGGTGTTCTGGCACGCAACAACCCTGTAGAAGATGAGCGAATAAGCATGATAAATTGGGTCCGCCGCTACAATGACGAAATAAACAAGTTAATTGATTATCGAATAAGGGATGAAATTGATGCTCGTTCTTCACATACGTTTAAGGATATTGCATATAAATGCATTAGTTTCAACATGAAGGATCGCCCTTCGATGAATCAGGTCATCAAGAGATTGGAGGAAGCATTGTATATTCAAGTAAGTGTTATCATTAGTTTATGTTAAAAGTATCTGATATTAATCAAATGATTTTAACTTTACCAAAAGCTTAAAGGCCAATCAAGTTTTTATAGACTTTAAAGTGTCTGCACTGTCAGGGGCCCGGTAGATAAGGAAATAATACGAGAAATCATGAAATTTATCTGAACTCTTGCATCTATATAACGTCTTATTAATATATAAATACAAAACTATTAAACATGTGAACTAGAGGGATTTAAGTTACGTTCTAAAAGAACCATCTTAACAGACCCACGGAGCTGCTTCTACCATTGCCAGAAAAGATCAAAAACTAGAAGATTTCCGAATTCCATTGAAGGACATCAACTTGGCTATCGGAGTAAAGGGTCCAGAAAATCTGATTGGAGATGGTGGATTTGGTTTTGTGTACAAAGGCCAACCCTCTGAACGCTGGCAAAACCGCACAGTTGCCATCAAATGCCTACGTCCGGAAAGTTACCAAGGAGAGTATGAGTTCCGAAACGAGCTTAATATGATTTTCAAATTCAGCCATGAAAACATTATCCCTTTCATTGGATATTGTGATGAAGACAATGAGAAGATTATAGTTTACGATTATGCTAGTAATGGTAGCCTAGACTGTCACCTCAAAGACAAGGCCAAGAGACGTTCCCTGACATGGGAACATCGTCTAAAGATTTGCTTGGGAGCAGCAAGAGGACTCGAGTATCTTCACTCAGGTCTTGGTGAGGACAACAGAGTAATTCACAGAGACATCAAGAGCGGAAACATCTTATTGGATCACAATTTTGTAGCAAAAGTTTGTGATTTTGGATTGTCTAAATCTGGCCCCATAAATCAGCAACATACCCAAGTCTACACAAATGCAGCCGGTACCAAATTTTACATGGATCCAGTTTACCATGAAGGTGGCGTCCTCCGGAAAGAGTCAGACGTGTACTCATTTGGAGTTGTAATGTTTGAGTTGTTGAGTGGAATGTTAGCTTATAATCGGAGAAGGTTAGAAGATGGTAAACCGAAACCCCTCATAAATATAGTCCGACGCTACTATGATTACAAACCAGACTTGATAATCGATCCCCTGATAAGAGATGAAATTGATAATCGCTCTTTTAATGCGTATAGAGAAGTTGCATTTCAGTGCATAAGCTTCAATTCAAAGGAACGTCCTACCCTGGAAATGATCGTGGATCGGGTTGAGGAAGCATTGGAATATTTGGATGAGCATGTCAAGTTTGTTTGCCTATTGTCGACCTTAATACTTAATACTACCTTATAATTGATGGATACTGAATTAATAAAGTTTTGGTTAGCCATGAACCTTTTATGTTGTCATAGTATGTTCAGTATATGTGTCATACCATTCATCTGGTTCAAATACATTAATTTTGTGTTAGGTAACTAATCAAGGGGACCTTAAGCAAAAGGTGACTGTGGGCTAATTCATCCAGATATCGTTGGAGAAATCATTCGCAAAGCATTGCATCTCCAGTTTCTTGAGAGGTTTATTTTATGTTATGATTCAAAATATCAGTAAGTAGTGGAGCTTTTGTAATCTTGAGTTGTATGAATTGTTGGTTTTGCGTGTGTGTATTTAAGAAAGCATTTCATTTAACATTCAAGACCCAAAATACATTATACAAAGATATGATCTACGTAATTTACAATGCTAATCAATTAGTATGTTTAGATGATTACCTAGAGATCACAGTCATCGTCCCATAGATTTCGGAAGCCCTCTGCCTTACATAATAAATAAGCCTCCGTGAAAAACAAAAGATAGATGAATGGGGAAAAAAAATCATCAAATATAAACCCTTAAAATATCATCAAGAAGTGACTAAGAAGAAAGGAAGATTTAAGGGTTAATAACCTATTATACTTGTCACAAATGTCAGTTCGACGTAGCGAACAAAAAAAATTGCTCTTCTATACATTAAACTTGAAATTTTTGTCTTCCTTTAAGTAAAAATAAATTGTGATGACCATTTTACCCTTAAATTTATAAAAATTGCATTCCCAAGTATATACATAACCCAATTAGGGTTTTTAGCTCATTTTAACACACACACACTAACAATTGCTTTTCCTCTGCATCATGTCAAGTATCCAAGTTAATCCAAGATTCCAAAAAAATATTTCATCGTTTTACCCTAATTTTTATAAATCGTAGCTGAAATCGATTTAAGCTGAAATCCAATCACACTTCATCACCTCATTTTACCCTCCTCTCTTGATTGCTGGCCGCCGTCAACCAACCGGACAGCATGATTCCGGCTATGAAATGGGTCGGGCAGGACCCGTACGGGTCTGGTCCACCCAGTTTTGGTCTCGGTTTGGGTATGAGATTGCTTACGTTATTGCTACTTATTTATTTGTTGTTAATTGTCGGTTAACATGATTGTTTTGTGTTTGTCGATGATAGGTGGTTAGCTAGTTTATCTGACTACCAAGAAGAGGGCTAGTGGACCTAAATGCCCTGTTACTGGCAAGAGAATCCAAGGGGTATGGTTCTTTCTCTTGTGGCTTTTTGGTATTTCAGTATCGGTTTTAATGTTTTACGGTTTTAACAATCTGCTAGATAACTAAAATTGCCAGTATTCTTATCCAAATTGTCGTACATGGCTATGAATCACTATATGAAATGAAACTATAAAGTGGAGTTTGAAACAAGCTGGAGACATTAGGGAAATGGTTTACAGGCATATTGAAGTTTTTAACTTGATACCTTTACTAGTTGCTAACAGTATATATGATGTGCACCCTTGAACGACAATAAGACCTTTGTGAAGTGATAATCTATACCATAGTATATCATACAACCAGCTTAATGTTTAACAAGTGATGGACAACTTTATTGCATCAAGATTACTTTTAAAGTTTTATAAGGGTTTTTGCTGAACAATATTTAGCTGTCGGCTGTGTAAATATATTTATTTGAAGTCGGTTGTTGCTATCGATGAAGATCGTCTGTTTTTTCTATGTCACTGTCAAGAGATTTGTACTTGCTATTTAGTTACTAATTTTATATGGTTCCAAAGTAGGAGATGCTTTCTGTTCAAGGGCCAGCTAATAAAATTAGTTGGCTTAAGGACATTTCTTTAGTAAGCTGCCTCTGTCATGTCCTGTATTGCGGCTCCTGCATTATATTATTGTTCTGGAGTGTCTGCTGTAATAAGTCGCATCACAACGTTAATACATTACTATAGGGGTACCATACTTATTACTTATATAGAAAACGCTATGTTCATCTCATTATGAGGATCTACACTTGTTTTTTAACGTAGTTCTCAGGGATGTTTATTTTATGTTTTGCGTATGTCTAATTACAGAATGATCTTTTTTTAAAGACCTTATATATTTATGGAGTATATTGTGTGCTCTACTGGTTTGTTATCTTGTAGAGCAGCAACTGTCATTATATATTTATGTTAACATGCCTTATTTGATCAAAGGCATACATCCAACCTTGTGGCTTTAATTTGCTTAGACAAAGTAGCATAGCATTTACACTATGGTTAGACGACTTAGCATTCATCAAACACAAACCTACTGATAGATAAATGAATACTTTGATACATTCCCATGATTGTGTCTATATTAGTCTTGAAAATGATTATTATGCCTGTTCTTTTGTGTGCATATGTTCATGTGACACTTCGCCTCAAGTTTTGTTATTCACAACATCTATGTCAGTTGTACATTATTTTTTTCTTCTTCCTCAAGCTTTTTCAGTTCTTTTTTTGTTCTTGTAATGTTTATTGGTTTTTCAGCATGGGTTCGAGCACCCACAGGCACTACGTTGTTTGGTTTCAAATTCAGAAATTGGTTATGAAGTGGAAAACGTTGACCAAGATGGATTGGATGGGAATAACGCCAAGGAGGAATATGGTTCTTTAAAGGAAGAGTTTCCCCCAACACCATCAGATAATCAGAGCATATTAGTATCTTTGTCATCCCGGTGTGTGTCTAAAGGGACTGTTTGCGAAAGGTCTCATCTGTTTCGCATCAAATACTATGGTAATTTTGACAAACCATTGGGACACTTTCTTTGAGATAATTTGTTTGATCAAGTAAGTAAGTTATATATGTTAAAGTTTTTCTGTTGGTGCAAATTGCATTTTGAGATTATAAAAGTTGTGATTAATTTGGCAGAATTATAGATGCCCTTCATGTGAGATGCCTTCAGAAGTACATGTGCAGTGTTACACCCATAGGGAAGGCACTTTAACAATATCTGTGAAGAAATTGACAGACGCGTTACCAGGAGAAAATGATGGTAAGATATGGATGTGGCATAGGTGCTTGAAGTGTCCACGTGTTGACGGCTCCCGTCCTGTAATCCGTAGAATTTTCATGCCTGGGGTTTATCATTTGGCAAGTTTTTGGAGCTTAGTTTTTCCAACCATGCTGCTGCCAGCAGGGTTGCGAACTGTGGCCATAGTCTGCATCGTGACTGTCTTCGCTTTTACATGTATCTCTTGATCTTGCATTACATAAACACTTTCTTAGCTTCTTCTATAGATTCTTTCTTAAATACTTTATGTTGTGCCTGCAGTTTTGGGAAAATGGTTGCATGCTTCCACTATGCATCGATCAATGTACACTCAGTTTACCTTCCTCCCTCCAAACTTGTTTTCAACTATGAGAATCAGGATTGGATACAAAATGAAGTCAATGAGGTTTGATTATACAAGTATCTGATTTTTTGGTTGCATAAAGGGGAATTTTTATTCTAATTGTATTTTGCATTGATCAGGTTGTTGGCCGTGTAGAGTTATTATTTTCAGAAATTCTTAATGCATTGACTCAGATGGCAGAGAAGAAATATGCCCACATTATGTTTGTTTACACTAGTTTGTTATAATGTATCATGTTTTAAGACATGGTATAATGACTGCTATAAGCATCTCATTCCGCTTATGCTTTATGCAGGGCCCGAGAATGGTTCGTGATGTCTTTTGTCTTGCCAAAGAAAATGCACCTGCAATCACATTCATTGATGAAGTCGATGCAATTGCTACTGCCAGGTATGATGCTCAGACTGGAACTGATAGAGAAGTGTAGCGTATTCTCGTGGAACTTTTAAATCAGGTTAATTGAGTAACTCATCAAAGTGTCAATGAGCCATTCTGTTGGTAGCTTCCATCTCGAGACACTACAGGACTTAAGTTCATCACCAGTTTTATGTATTATTTTGACTAATATCCACTTTGTTTTTCCTTAATCTTGTGAACTGATGTAATTGTTGTAAGTGTATTGCTGTATGCTTTCTTTTATAAAAAGTTTTTGCTTCTGATTATCCTGGTGACATTTTTCTTTCTCTTTTTTTTTTGTTTTTGTTTTTGTAGTTATGGAATCCGTCATGTGAAGTGATGTAATTGTTGTAAGGGACGATGGACACGATTTATTCCAAACGACAGGGACCATTTATGTAATTTAGCCTAGGGACGATAGATGCAATTTTCGCAAACCCACAGGGACTATTTATGTAATTTGAAAGGGTAAAATGGTAATAATACTTAAAGGAATACAAAAATTTCAAGTTTAATGTCTAGAAGAGCTATTTTTTTTGTTCGCTACGTCGAGCTGACATTTGTGATAAGTATGATGCTTTAATAGGTTATTATTCCAAGATTTAATGTACTGAAAACGATTAGATTTGCGATACTTTGCACTATTAATTTTCACCATAGAATTAATGAACATGAAGTGGGCTAAAATTTTATATACATGGTATCCCATTAAGGTTAAATGTGGGCTTAGATGGACATGACTTATTTGAAAATGTTTCCTCTAAAATATTTATAAAAGAGAAGAGAAGAAAAAAAAAAAAACTGAATTCACTTTTCACGACATGGCTAAAGCACTAAATAGAGGGCCGTGCATCTCGAAAAATCAAGTATTTATACGAAAAAAATTAGCAAGATTTGATAACTTAAGAACCAGCTAAAAGTAAACCTAGTTATCTAATCCATGAAAAACTATTTAGGTAGAACAAACCACAACATTAAACACATCTATATAAACTAAATTATCATTTATCTCTTCACAGTAACAATACAAAAGTGACACGAACAATCCAGAATTTTTTCACGTCTTCACGACAACGATTTTTTTACGAGCATGTTATGAGTAATTAACAGTCCAAATCATACATTTTGTTAGGTATCAGGATTTGCGAAGACCATGTAACACAAAAATGAATAAGTCAAATTACCTAAAAAAATAGTAAGAAGAGTTATAAATCTTTGAACTAACGACAGCCTTCAGCACATGAATTCGTCAACAATAACTCCTAAACTTTGTTTTATAATTTTTGGCCTGACGCTGAATATCTATTCCCCCTTGTATGTTAGTCAAGTTTCGTGATTGGAAGGTGTTGATACAAAAGTTGGGCGTTCCTTGTTTGGAGCTCCGGCTCTCGCACCAATTGAGAATCGTTACTTGAGACCAACGCACTAAGAGAGCTCCGGCTCTCGCACCAATTGAGAATCGTTACTTGAGACCTGCGCACTAAGAGACAGAAAACACCGTTAGGCTTACCGTGGGATTGTCTCCCACGATTATCCTCCGGCGTGAGAGTAAGTAATCGGTTTTAGGGTTTAAGGAGAGTTAGGGTTTGTAGATCGTACCTTAAACAAGGGATGGGATTCCCTTTATATATGCACGGAATCCTTGTTGGTTCCGTGTTCCCCAACCTTCGGCGTATCCCGCCTAAATCGGTTGGGAATGATAATCTCCTTAATTAGGAGATATCGGATATCTATTCTATGAATAGCTTTAGGTTTGGGCCTTCGTGAGCCCAAACATTTAATCAGCGTAGCCCAGTTCGTACCGGGTTAAGTTACTGTTGGACTTTAGTCGGGTTCATGACCCGAATAGAGACTATACCTCATCATGTCCCCCCAGTCTAGTGATAAGGTTTTAAAAGGTACATTTTTTAGTGGTCGTTTTAGCCCTTATTTGATCACTTTTGTATCCGTTATTGCTTAATATCGTTCCTTTTCACTTTTTAGGTCTCTTGAAGGCAAAATGCTGGAATGGCACTTATTTGGACGAAAAGGCGAATATCTGAAGAAAATGGCCAAAGTCGAATCGAGACACTCAAAGCTGGCAAGAAGGCAGGCGGCGTCGCTTTGTAGCTGCGGCGCGTCGGAGGATTTTGTGACGGGACATAAGCCAAAACTCTTATTTTCAAGAGGCGGCGTCGGGCTTTAAAGGAGTAGACCGTCGCAACTCGGGCGGCCTAGATGCGACCAGACGGCGCGGGAAAGGCAAGAGGGCGGCGTCCACGGGCATAAGGTGGCGCCGTCGCAAGGTTAACGTGGCCAAGGCGAAACCCAATGACGGCGACACGGCGTCCACAAAACATAAGGTGGCAGCGTCGCATATGTAATCTTATATAGAATCCAATTTTTAGTTTTAGAGAGTCTTTTGGAGTAAAACCTAAAACCGAACCAAGGGTGTCTTGTACAGTATTTTAGGGTTCTAAACCCTATTTTACATCAAGATAAGTATTTACTTCATCAATTCAATTATGTCTTTGATTATTTGTATGTATGCTTGCATGTTCTCCATGTCTGGCTAATTTATTTGTGTGTTTGCTTAGGAAGTATGAAACTTAATTATTGAATATTGATTGGTTGTTTCTTATCTTAGTTGATTAATGATCTAGTAATGCGATAGGTCATTCGTTGTGTGTAATGCTTGATTCATCTTTGTGAACCTTAGAATATAATTACACGAGTAGTTGTAGGCTAAACCATCCAAAGAGTGCGTTAGAGTAAGAGTTTATTATCCCTAGTGGGTTTTGTAAACGAGACCATTTGGTAAGTTCAAAAAGATAGGGAGAAACGCATACCCTACAACTTTAGACACACAACGAAACTAAGAATAAGGACGTGATAACTCAACCATCAATAGGAGATAATTAAGGAGTAGTAAAACCTAAGTAAACACATCTTTAAACTATCATACGAGCACACATTAATTAGACATAGACTCCCACCACCTTAGTTTAGATAATTAGATATTAATAGAGTAATCGGTAGAAATACCAACCCCCCAAATCCAATACTCGAGATTCGTACCTTTCAATTTCATAAAATATAAAAATACAAAAATAATCTTCCTCAACCTCAACCTTAACGTAGTAACTTCTCACTAGCATTCCTATTCTCCTAGAGAATGATATCAATACCCGTGGCTTACCCTAATTACTACACTACAACGATTAGGTTCACTGCCTAGCGTGTTATAAAACTTGCTCGAAGAAAAGGAAGTTTCCTTGACCCCGAACGCGCTGCGTAAGCGTATCAAGTTTTTGGCACTGCTGTCGGGGAATAGAATAGCTAGTTAGTAGTCCACCTCGTTTAGGTTCTTTGCTTGATTCCTATCAAGTAAATTTTTCTCATTTTAGCTTCCTCTTAGTCTATCCCCCTTCTTCGTGACCTTTGTTCGTAACCATTTTCATTGAATATTCCGTTAGCCGTTATGGAGAACGCGAATCGCCAAAACTTTCACCCAATCAACGAAATCTACTACATAATCTACCCTTCCACTCCAAAATGAGATCTTGAGGTTCCGGCAACATCATGATGAATCCTTTCTGGCGTGGACTCGAATCAAATATTTATTACAAAAGTCCTTTATCATGGTATTGATTCTGTTTCCACTACAATTCTTTTACACTCGTATCGCCCACGAAACCCAAAGGAACTTAACTATGTAGCGGATGGGGATATTTGGGGCGTGGTGTTGAATTGCATGGGAAACCTTTGAGATTCACGCCCAATTTAGAAGTGGAACATGGGACCCAAAAACGAATCTTTAGACCTATTTTCAATTTGGAAACTTGATTCGGAAGGTTGTTTAGGAAGGAGATGATTAGAGTTGAGGTACCAAGGTGCATGTCATGGTTAGGCGCTACCACAAGACAAAATGAATACATAGGTGATCTTGATAAGATGGAGGATAGAGTAGAAATCCAATCCCATCGGATAACCCACAAGTCCTACCATCACTTGAGAAACACACACCGCCTATGACTTACCCGGAGTAGTAGAAGAAAATATAGGAACCCCAATAAAGGTAGAACCTTTAGACCAACCACAAGTAGTGGATGTGGGTTTGAGCGCTTGTAGTGATGACCATTCTCTTAGTCTAGGGAAGTTCCTAATTTTGATGAACAAGACCTCAACCAAAACCTTACCCAATTTTCCGTCTTTAGATGTGAATCTTGGAATTGAATTAGGCTCCAATCCACCCATCAAAATAGATAGTCCGGGTAGTTGCTTGATAAAGTGGTAGACTCTAGGCCATGTAGAGTAGAAGCTAATATAGGAGTAACCCATGACCTTACACTTATATCACCCATTCATGGTTGATAACAAGAAACACTATGGGTTTAAACCGGGTTTATTAGGTCAAGATGGATCCTTAACTAAGAATCTTTTGAAGTTGCTAGAAGATGATCCATTTTAGGAGAGATTTGATTCACCCGCTACACCAATAGACTTAGGTAAGGTTATAATGAATAGAGCACACTCCTTTGAGCATATAAATCACCCATCACCCTCTCCTCACATAGCAAATTTCCACCCTAAGGGTGTGTATTGCTACTATCACCGCACTTAAACTTAAGTGTGGGAAAACCTCCCTTTATCCGTTAAGTAAGGGTAGAGTCGGGCTCGTGAATCGAACAAAACAAAGCGCTTCTTGGGAGGCAACCCATGTGTTTTCCTTTTCATTTTATTTGTGTGTCATATATCTTTTATTGATTGTTTATTCTCATGTTTAAATTTGTAAAAATGCCTTATTCTGTTTTTAACCTCGTCTTAATTGCATATAAAGGTATTTTACATAAGGGATAAGTGTAGGGAGGATTACACACATTTTCAAAAGAAACGTAAACATGAGGATAACAATTAATTAAAAGATATATATGTTTGTTTGTTCGAGTCAAATGCTTGTATCGAGTCATAATGGATGTTTTTGCGAAATTTTCCAGTTCTAAAGATGTAAATTTTCCGAATTTTTCCGAAAATCGTAGATAAGTTTTTGTCGGGATAACTGACGTCGAGATTGCAACTGACGGCGCGGAAGGAGTAAAAACATCGATCACCTTTTCTCGTTTTACGAGCTACTCATAAATTTTGGAATTTTCGGTCTTAATTTTCTTAGAAATTCAGTAAACATCCATTCCACAAGCATTATATCCTAGTTTAAATCGAGTCTTATATATATTATTACCATGATTTTACGCGAAGGTTTCGTTTGTTTTCTTCAAGTGTGCAGGTTTAGTTTGTCAAGAAGAAGTTACACAAGATTGGAAGGAGCTTTTCACGCAATAATTCTTCTTGGAAAGGATTTAACCACCACTTTACACGGATCCTACCGAGCTAATCGGGAGTTTAGTTTCTTTCGTTTTAATTACCTTCCATTATCATAACTTTGATACTTTCGGGAACATTGGGGACAATGTTCGGTTTAAGTGTAGGGAGGAAAATAAACGGAACTTTGAAACTATGCTTATCCTTGATTATTTGCTTTGTCCAATTGTGATTGTGTAATAAACCATGAGAAAATGTCGGTTAGGGTAATTTTGGCACCAAATTTAAAATTTTTCATGACATATAGGAGTGGGCATTAGTCTTAACAAAAGCGTCTCATGGATAGGAAGTTGCATGACTAGCACAAAAACCCTTTACCACCCAAATTCAACCCAAAATGTGAGGATCGCCCTTAGATTAGTAGGAATTAAAGCATTCATCTTCAATGCTTAGAGTGTGAACCGGTAGTATATTAGATTCTAGAACTTGTTTTGTGATGCATTCCGAGATCACAAGTGAGACTACACTTGTGTAGTTAGGAATAACTAAATGATAAGAGGCATTAGGATAACCCTTGTTTGATACCCGTAATATAATTACTTCTTCCATATCGGTTGAGTAATTCCCCCACACCCTTTGCGTTGTACTCATCTTTAGTACACGATACCCCTAGTTAACCCCTCAGAGCCTATCCTTTTCGCGGTTCTCGTGATGTTTCGGTTTTTTTCTGAATATCAATGAAGAGCATTGTTTACACCCCACCCCAAATATACACCCAAATCGCTTTAGCCTACCCTATATGCACTCACTTTTAGTGCATTATTGTTATCACCCTAAACCCTTAGTTCAATTATCTCGTTGCTTGCATGAGTTGCTAAGTCGAGTCATATCCCTTGTATATTTTGGGACGATTGGGATTCATGGGAAAAGTTAAAGTTTATGAAATGACGGGAAGGGAACGTTAAATTCAAATTCCCTTTGTTTGCGTAATAATGTACCCCAAGTGTTGACTTTCCACCACAAAATAGCCTATCCCACCAAACCCTTGTTTCCCTACCGTAAGCCTAACATTACAACCGTTTAAAAGACCTCTTTGATAGTCTTTCCTAGGTGCTTACGCCAAAGCGATGGAGGTTTGATATATTCTCAAGCCTATGGTAATCTATGTACTAGGACCGGTTAATGAGTGTTTATCTTCCATTTCCTAATTGTTATATTTCATATATACACCCGAGAGAGATGTGAGTATCCAAACACCACATGTGAGGTGCTAGTATGTAATTCCGTGCTTGTTATGAATTTTATGGGCTTATATGTGTTGTGGACTGTTTTGAATCAATGCTTCATGACCCCAACTTATAAATTAATTGGCTAAAGCACATGTGCTTGAGGACAAGCAAATAATGCGTAGGGATATTTGATAAGGTTTTAAAAGTACCTTTTGAGGTCGTTTAGCCCTTATTTGATCACTTTTGTATCCGTTATTGTTTAATATCGTTCCTTTTCACTTTTAGGTCTCTTGAAGGCAAAATCTTTGAATGGCACTTATTTGGACGAAAAGGCGCGAATATCTGAAGAAAATGGCCAAAGTCGAATCGAGACACTCAAAGCTGCGAAAACAAGGCGGCGGCCATCGCTGTAATCTGACTGCTGTCGGAGGATTTTGTGACGGGACATAAGCCAAAACTCTTATTTTCAAGAGACGGCGGGCTTTAAAGGAGTAGACCGTCGCAACTCGAACGGCCTAGATGCGACCAGACGGCGTGAAAGTGAAGAGGACGGCGTCACAGGCATAAGGTGACGCCGTCGCAAGGTTAACGTGGCAAGACGAAACCCTAATGACGGTGACACGACGCGTCACAAAACATAAGGTGGCGCCGTCGCATATGTAATCTTATATATAGAATCCGAATTTTTAGTTTTAGAGAGTCTTTTGGAGTAAAACCTAAAACCGAACCAAGGGTGTCTTGTACAGATTTTAGGTTCTAAACCCTATTTTACATCAAGATAAGTATTTACTTCATCAATTCAATTATGTCTTTGATTATTTGTGTGTATGCTTGCATGTTCTCCATGTCCAAGCTAATTTATTTGTGTGTTTGCTTAGGAAGTATGAAACTTAATTATTGAATATTGATTGGTTGTTTCTTATCTTAGTTGATTAATGATCTAGTAATGCGATAGGTCATTCGTTGTGTACTTAATGCTTGATTCATCTTTGTGAACCTTAGAATATAATTACCGAGTAGTTGCAGCTAAACCATCCAAAGAGTGCCTTAGAGTAAGAGTTTATTATCCCTAGTGGGTTTTGTAAACGAGACCCTTTGGTAAGTTCAAAAAGTTAGGAGAAACGATACCCTACAACTTTAGACACACAACGCAACTAAGAATAAGGACGTGACAACTCAACCATCAATAGGAGATAATTAAGGAGTAGTAAAACCTAAGTAAACACATCTTTAAACTATCATACAAGCACACATTAATTAGACATAGACTCCCACCACCTTAGTTTAGATAATTAGATAATAGTAGAGTAATCGGTAGAAATACCAAAACCCCCCAAATCCAATACCCGAGATTCGTACCTTTCAATTTCATAAAATATAAAAATATAAAAAATAATCTTTCTCAACCTCAACCTTAGCGTAGTAACTTCTCACTAGCATTCCTATTCCCCTAGAGAACGACATCAATACCCGTGGCTTACCCTAATTACTACACTACAACGATTAGGTTCACTGTCTAGGGTGTTATAAAACTTGCTCGAAGAAAAGGAAGTTTCCATGACCCCGAACGCGCTGCGTAAGCGTATCATCTAGTAAGCGCAGTGACTAAATGCGGATGCTAGACTAATAACCATAGTCATTGAAAAAATGTCGAAGCGTAGCCAAGAACCATAAAAATATACCAACCAGTGCATTGTATCTAGACATTGGATTAAAAAAATTAGCGCCTCGTAAGTCGAGGGAAAGGTACTGCACCCGTGTCCCATCAAGCAATCTCAACCACATAGTTAGGGTTGGTGGGGTCCACGTGTTACTCATCGCGTGGATGAGGGAGGTTATATAACCCTTCACTTCATTTTGCACCGTTTCGTCCCACAGTAAAAAGAAATCCCTATCCGCCATTATCACAGCTTCAAACATTTCCAGCCATCATATTCTAATATTCACAAGGTAACCGCGTGCGCTTTTATTTCGTTATAAAAAAAAAGATCATGGTGAAGGTATTATCGATTTCACATTAGACATAATGGAGAGCGAACTTCTCACAGCTCGTCGACATTATATATTCCCTACAGAAGACACCGGAAGTTCCTATCGGATGCGTCAATAGCGGACTTCCCCGATGGGAAGATTGGGGTATATACGCGGTTTTTCGAATTCAGAAATCAGCGTATACCCATATCATTATTCTTGAGTGATGTATTGAACTATTACCACATACACATATCCCAGCTGCACTGTATAGGTGCAGCGAAACTGACCAATTTTGAGGTGAACTGCCGCTTATTGGCCATTAACCCCAACATCCACCTGTTTCGCGCCTTTTACCAAACTACATGGTCACACGGGTGGGTATCCTTCGCGAAACGTCCTGGGCGACTTCAATGTTATACGGAGAAATTAGATGCGCTCAGAAATTGGAGAGAAACATTTTTCTGGGTCGACGACGCGTGCTTCCCTTCTCGTTTTGATTTTTACTCGAAGGGAACACTGCCAAAGGATGAGCGCCCCCTCCCCGGATCATATAATGCGGAGGATGCGGACACAATAAATGCCAACCGCATCCCCATTAACTCCTACCCCGAGGAGTTCTTGGTGCATATTGGCATTATCCGCAACTATTTTGGCAGTTCAGAAGAAGTTCCAATCTTCTTAGCCGCGGATGGTCAGGGTGGGTGCTCATTCTTTCGTACACCGTTGAGTTATATTACTGTAAGTGATTTACTGTTTTTTTTCGTACTTGTCGTAAACTATTTGTGTTTCTTTGTTGTTGCGCAGAGATGGCTTGTTCAGGGTTGTCCAACTAGCGAAGCCACTGCAAGTTGAAGTGGGAACCCTTCTGCTAAGGGAGGGGGAAGAGCCCGTACTCGTTGCGACAACAGGGCGTACCCTGGAGCTGGACCTAGGAGAGGCAGGGGGAGCTCGTCCGTTGCACTAGAAGCAACACCTTTGCAGAGTGTGCCCAGTCCTGTAGTTCCCTCCCCCCCAGTGCAACCTGCGCAAGTAGCGGCAGAGCACGTGGAGGAAGCGGAAGAGGAAGAAGAAAGTCAGGGATTGACGCGCAAAAGGATGCGCAGTGGCGATGGCGCTGCTTCCTCTCGAAAGAAGTGCCCTGTGGTGATGAATGTGGAGTCGTCCTCCAGTGATGTTGCGTCGCGCCTACCATCTCCTGACATTTCCATTCCTGCGTAAGTGCCATGACGAAATTACGTATCGGATTTGCTTATGATATTACCGAATAACAATGAATTCTTTATCTTGTCTGTAGGTTTGAACAATCCGCAGAGTCGCCCCCTCCTGAGAGCCCTGTGCGTACCGAATCTTCTGCGCCAAAGAGTCAGGATACTGAGCCATCAGTGTCTGAAAAAATACCAATGGAACAGCTCATTGAGGAAATAGGTTTGGCCGCAGCGCATCTGGCATCATTAACTGCACGGCTAAAGGCCAATTATTCCGGGGAAAGTTCGCGTATCGCTCAACTGGAGGCCCAGCTAGCCAGTGCCATGATGGAAGCCGATGCCATGAGTCCGTATGCCCAAGGACTGGCTGATGAGAAAATGCTACTGCTGAGTCAGACAAGTCAAGAGCGCACCACCTCGGCAGAGTATAAAGCTTCCTGTATGTGGGCCCTAAAGTATCTTGAGAAGGGCAGGGACGAGTTGACCTCGCAACTAGAGGAGTTTGGCACTACGGTGCGTGGTGCCTTGGAAGTGCAGGAACAGAAACTGCGTAAGCTTAGCCTAGAATACGACGAGGAGTTGTATCCTCAACTTCTGTCGACAATAGCGGAACGCAGGTGGCTTATTGGGCATGGGTTGCGACTTGCTGCTCTTGGCACTTTGGAGTCACAGGAGGTCGTGGATGCTTTTGGGTCAGTTGTTCAGTGCGCCTTAGCGCGGGGTAAGTCAGAGGCAATTGAGGAGCTTCATAAGGCGGGTTTATTGAAGGTACCTGTGGACAAGGCACCTGGGTACAATGTGCGAGCATATGATGAGCTGGTAGCTGCCATGGAAAAAATGAAGTTGTTGGAGCTGCCCATGATTTCTGAGTTAGAGCGTGATCAATATTACCCGATAGGGGTCATTATGGAGGGGTTGACCTTAGCTCGACATAGTGGTGCAGAGGCCGTAGTGCGGCCAGACCAATTTGTTAAACCTGATGAATCGCAGCTTCAAGTGCCCGTATTCACGCGTCCAAGGGATATCTTGAATCCCTTTGCATTGGAGAAGGAAGTACCTTTGAAGCAAGTACTAGAAGCGCATGCTACCAGACTTGCCCAAAAGGAAGGGATTAAGGGTAAGGCTATCCTGTGCGGTGTGGGCGCAACGCATCTCCCTAGGTCGGATGGGATACCAGTCAGTGTTCCAACCGTGTCGCGCCAAGATTCTGACCTCTTGAAGAGGCTGAATGAAGTTAGGGTTGCTTCAAGCTGCGCCGAAAGTTCGTCTCTCAAAAGATGTAATAGTGTTTAGATAAGAATATGTAAATGTACTTTTGTAAGTACGCGTGGTACGTAATAAAATATTACTCTGTTATGGCGACTTATCATATTTGTACTTAGTGACTTGTCTTTTCCATGGAAAAACGTGTGCATTGCCTTAAGAAACAAACTGTTATACAAGCGCGAATGAGAAATCCATAGTCATGTATGAAAATCGTCATATACTTAAAAGATAATTTCTAAGTATTTTGTTTTTAGCATAATCGTGTATGTTGTGATATGTAGCGTACCATTAATACCACATTAAGCAATCAAGTGTCTTGGTTCCAAAGTTGTTAAACGCGCACCATATGCTTTGTTGCGCGCCCATCGTGAGGTGCGCACAAACTTATTCCAACGTCTTGAGAACAAGGTGTTTAACAAGGATGCGTGATCCGGTGTTGATGGGTTTGCAACCCTCTTACTCAACAAGTTGTTTTGTAGGTTAACTTATCCTTTTACCATCGTGGGTTTATTTAGTGCATGCAGGCCATGTAGGCAAGAAATAGAAAATTGTTAAGACACACAGTACATGGAAATAACAAATTGAAAAGTGTCACGGAGTTAGCTAGAAACCGCGACGTTTTATTAATACTTGCAAGTTTTTATGAGAAACAAATAAGACATTATACTATGGAAATAAAAAGTAAATGCATAGATGTTTATTGGGTACTTTAGTAAAGTACCTGAGCGCTTGTGCGCTGGGCCGTAGCCATTCCTATAGGTAGCACCTCTTGAGGTTGCAGATATTCCATGTGCGCGGCAGTTCACGACCATCCAAGCCTCGCAGCTTGTACGCACCTGTTCCTAGTGCTTCAGTAACCTCATAGGGTCCTTCCCACTTTGGTCCGAGCTTGCCCGTATCTTCTGCGTGGCTCGCATCATTGGCGCGGTAGACAAAGTCACCTGGTCTGAATGAAACACTACGCACTTTAGCGTCATAGTATCCTTTCATCTTTGACTTTGATTTTGCCTCCCGTATAGCTGCGCGTTCACGCCTTTCTTATAGCAGGTCTAAGTCGACACGTCTCTCGTCATCATTGGTTGCCACATTGATTTCAGCAGTGCGAATAGTTGGCATGCCGATATCGGCTGGTATAACGGGTTCTGTCCCGTAGACTAGAGAGAAAGGAGTGTCTCCTGTGCTGGTTTTGATTAAGGTGCGATGCGCCCATAAGACATGTGATAGTTCTTCCACCCACCTTCCTTTGTGCTTGTCTAGGAGTGCCTTAATTCCTTCACCTAAGCTTCGGTTCGCGCGTTCCACTAAGCCGTTGGTTTGTGGGTGTTTAACTAACGCGAAGTGCTGTGTGATGTTCAACCTCTCGCACCAGTCTTTGAAAGGGTTGTCGCAGAATTGTTTCCCGTTGTCCGAGATGGTTTCCCCAGGCAGTCCGAAGCGGCATACAATACTTTCCCAGATAAAGCGCTTTCCCTGGTTGCCCGTGATTGTCACTACTGCCTTTGCTTCGATCCACTTGGTGAAGTAGTCTATAGCGACTATGAGGAATTTTAACCCTCCTGCTGCGACTGGAAAAGGTCCTGCAATGTCGATTCCCCAATTGTATAATGGCCATGGTGATGTAATTGGCGTTAGCTCGTGCTGTGGTTGGCGCGGGACGGGTCTATGAACTTGGCAATCGTTGCACTTCCTTATTAAGTCCCGCGCATCACGGTGCATGGTTGGCCAATAGTATCCTGACCTCATGGCGCGGCCACAACGGACCGTGGTCCCGAAAAGTGCTTCATGAACCTTCATGGATTTCGTAGCACGAATTTGCTTGTGGGGCCAACACGGAGCCATGGTTGGAGGAAGGAGCGCCGATGACAAGATGTTGTCTCGGTTCGAATCAACGCTTATGCGCCGTATCCCGCGAGCTTCCTTCGCTCTTGGGATAACGCCTTTGCGTAGGAATTCGCTATCGGTGTCATCCATGTAGGACCTTCTTCCTCTATTACCGTGGAGACTTCCATCTCCGATATGGATTTGCTTTTCGGTGTTTCCACCAAAGACTTGCTTCAATAGGTGTGCGAAGCTTGTCGAGGCGATCTTGCTTAGTGCATCCGCTTTACGATTTTCTCATCTAGGAACTTGCTTGATGGTGAATCACAAAGCCTTTGATCGTTGTCTTGGTCTTGTCGAGATATCGAATCATATTTTCTTCTTTAGCGTATTCGCCCAACACGTGGTTGGCCACTAGTCGGGAGTCCACATTTGCTTCTAGGTTACGTACACCCATCCGAGCCGCAATGCGTAGTCCAAATGATTAGAGCTTCATATTCGCCTAATTGTTCGCCGCTATAAATTCAAAACGCAGCGCGTAAGTGAATTCCATTCCTCCGGGTTTGTGACAATGAGGCTCGCCTCGAACCATCAACGCATGAGGACCCGTCGTAAACAAGATCCATGGGTCATGCGCTTCGTCCTACTTGGTGCGGGTATCTCGTCGGTTCCGGCTTTTCGATGATGAAGTCTCGCCAGATCGGTCCTTTTATTGCGATGCGTGGTCCGTAAGAAATCTTGTGCTCACCTAGCAATACACTCCACTTCGCAATCGGCTTGATGCGTCAGTTTGGAAATGATCCGCTGATCGGTTGGTCCGTGATTATCGCTATTGGATGCGCTGGAAGTACTGCGTAGCCGCTTGGCGACAAACACCAACACCGTAACTAATTTTTCCATGGCGCTATAGTTCATCTCCGTCTTCTTGAGCGCCTTGCTTACAAAGTAGACGGGGTTTGTACCGAATCCCTATTCATTAATAGCACCGCGCCACCGCTCCATCGGTTGTGGATAGATACATAATTAACTCTTCCCACGGTCGGGTGCGACAAGTGTGGGAGCGTTGCGGTGTTGTTTAAGTTGTGTGAAGGCTTCTTCCGCCTCCGTAGTCCACCGAAAATCTCCTTTTGATACACTTTGAGTGTTTTGAAGAGAGGTAGAGACTTGTCTGGCGACTTAGACAGAACCTTAAGACCAAATTAGCTTTCCATTGAGATTGGACCTCCTTCAACGTGCGCGGTGAAGGAAGTTCGATGACAGCCTTTGTCTTTTCTCGACACGGTTTTATACCGTCGGGCTCTATTAGGTATCCGAGGAACATGCCTTGATGGCGCCAAGGTACATTTTGGGGTTCAACTTCATATTGATCTCGTAGGGTTTTGAATGTTTCAATATATCGCGCACTAACTCATCTTCAAGATGGCTCTTTATGACCGGTCATCAACGAGACCTCTAGGTTGCATGCCCACCGCTTTTTCAAAGCATTATCTACTAACCGGTAGGTGGCACTGCATTATTCAAACCAAAGGGCATTTTGTGTAACGAGATGCCTTGGCTTGTGAAAGGCCGTTTTCCTCATCCTCCTTTGCCATCCGGATTTGATGATATCCTTTGTACGCATCGAGGAAACACTTCAATGGGTACCGCACGCAGACTCTATTTTCCGCCTATCTCTTGTAATGGGTAGCGATCTTGCGGCACGCTTTGTTAAGGTCGGTGAAGTCCACGCACATTCGCCACCTACCGTCGCTCTTTTTGACCATTCTTGGGTTAGAAAGCCGCCGTGGTAGTAGACTTCACGATAATTCCCGCATCCACCGTTTGTGTACCTCATCGTCAAAATCGCTGCGCTGGGGCTTGGCAGCGCTTCTTCAGCGTATTGGTGAGTACCCTTATCGGATTCTCGCTTTATGCTCGTGATTGAGCGTGGTACCCCAGTCATGTGTTTTGGCCCCATGCAAAATATCCAAGTTCTTTTGCAAGATCGCGCACAACCGCTTTGGTTGTCCGTCGGTGACCCTCCGATGGATATTTCGCTCGGTATTCGGGTGAATCGCAACTTTCGATTTGGAACTCGTTGCCCGCCGCTCGGATCGGTTCCGCCGCATGTGATCGTGTTGCATTCTCTATGTTGTACAGTGGTATTGTAAGGAGTAACAATACCACCTTCCACCGGAGTTTAAGCATCCGTCGCTGCTGATGGCATCGCGCGCATAGCCGATATCCTGTGTCTTTCGATAATGCCATTGTATGGCGAGGATATTTGATCACCATAAATTCCATCCGTGCCGTCGCCGAGTGTTTTTCGCTTCCAATATCGACGGATAATCGATTTGCCCATAGGCCATATCTTTTCACCAGAAACCACCAACGCCGCTCGACCGGGCTTAACCGATCGCGTATTTCGAGCCGCATCTCTTGAAGCGTTGCTCATACATGATGTCCGCCGATGCTCCACCATCAACATACATGCGATGGATATCGTGACCCCCCACACTAATCTCAATGGTGAGTGGCTCAACCACTGCGTTGTCCGCAGTTAAGGGGGAAAGAGATTTCGCTTCCTCGGGAAAACTCCTGGCTGACTTTCTGTCTAGTGACCTGCTGCCATGATTGTATCTTGTAGATGGTGTCGGCCTTCTCCTTGGGTGTCTCCTTCTTGTTTCCACTCTTTTGTCTATCCTTTCCCTCCTTGATGTTTTTGACCAAATGGTCCAATCTGCCTTCTTTAACCATTTTGTCAATGAGCTGGCGTAGTTGAACACATTCGTTAGTGGTGTGGCCCTTCTGTGCGTGGTAGTCACAGTATCCACTCCCCACTCGCCGATCCTCTGGAGTGCGCATTTGTGGCGGTCTTGGAAAGTTTGCACCCTCTGTTGCGAGTATTTCCTTCGGCGTTTTTGTCAGCGGGGTGTACTTGTCATTGTCGCGCCCACTCCCTTGGTTGCGATAGTTCCTGTTACGGTTACTATTCCGGTCCGTGGATTGTCTCCCAGGTTGTTCCTGTGACCGGTAGTTTGAATAGCTTCTCTTGCTATCCGCCGCAGCAGCTTCTCCTTGGACGAAGGACCGTGTGCGTTTCATGACTTCATCAAAGGATTGGGGAATCTTGTCATTCAATCTTTTGATAAGTTCTGGGTTGCTGATCCCATTCATAAACCCTGAAATTTTGAGTATTTCGGGACATGCTTTAACTTGCATACATTCGTCTTTGAAGCGCTCCATAAAAGCGCTCGTGGATTCCCTTTGGCGCTGTTTGACCCTAGCGAGTTCAATGGGGTTTTTCGCACACTTTTTCCGTTGAGTAAAATTTAGGCGAACGCCTTTCTCAATTCTTCAAAACCATTGATGCTTCGTGGGAGCTTGTTGAACCGCCCGCCGCTCCCACTAGTGTGGAATTAAACATGTGGCACCACAATGCTTGTGGCGATTCTCAATAGTTGCGGCTGATTCAAAAATTTTGAGGTGATCGTCAGGGTCACCTGTTCTATCATAGGTTTTGACATTAGCAGGCATGCGCCTCTTCTTGTTTTCTGAGAAATCACTGATGCGTCTAGTGAACGCATCCACCTTCTGGCGACACCACGGGAGAGACATGTCTTCCTCCTCTTGGTCACGGTATTTCCTTCTGGACTTCCAGTGTCCCGTCTCGCTATCCTCGTTGTCCGAGGAATTATCAGAGGATGACTCTTCCCTCCTTCGGCGCTTGCGCCGACTGTCCTCAGAATTTGTGCTTGAAGGACTTTTGCTTGGGGAGTATCGTCGCCCAAGTCTGTCCTGGACTCTGCGACTACCAAGTCTGGCGTGGACATTGGTGCACCTTTCATCCTCCTCACTTTCTTCCACATGCTGTGAGTCAGATGTATCATATTCCTCGACTCTCCTTCCGATTCAATTGAACACTGGGGGTCGGCGACTATCCCTCCCGCGCTTCTCCTTCTGACGACGTGGTGGGGATGTTTCAAACTCCGGGCCAAAGTCGAGTCGAGCATGCAGACTCCGACTTGACCTTTTCTTTGCTTCCTCTTGCATGAGAGTAGCTAAGGCTTCGTAGTTTTGAGAGACAAAACTACTTGGCTCTAATTCCGGTACGACCCCCTCTAGAACATGGGTATCTGTTTCCATCAATATGCCCTTGTTCTTATCGGGTGCGTCGGGCGCTTTTGTGAAGTTAGCTTCTAGCACCGATTGAAGTGGAGTAAAAGGAGTGCGCAGTGGATCTCTAGCACTGGTGGTGGTGGTGGTTTCTGGGTTGTCCCAGTGCGGTTCCACCGGAGGAAGACCGAGTCCCGCCCGATCCCCATTTTTAGCAGAACGGTTGTCCTGTAAGTCTTCTTAGAGTTGATCCATTGTCGTCTTTTTTCCCGTGAGGTCTGTTTGCGATCGCTGACTTCCATGCTTCGTCATTCTAGTTCTTGGTTCTTAGTGAATGGTCCCACGGATGGCGCCACTTGTTGATACAAAAGTTGGGCGTTCCTTGTTTGGAGCTCCGGCTCTCGCACCAATTGAGAATCATTACTTGAGACCTGTGCACTAAGAGACAGAAAACACCGTTAGGCTTACCGTGGGATTGTCTCCCACGATTATCCTCCGGCGTGAGAGTAAATAATCGGTTTTAGGGTTTAAGGAGAGTTAGGGTTTGTAGATCGTACCTTAAACAAGGGATGGGATTCCCTTTATATACGCACGGAGTCCTTTTGGTTTCGTGTTCCCCAACCTTCGGTGTATCCCGCCTAAGTCGGTTGGGAATGATAATCTCCTTAATTAGGAGATATCGGATATCTATTCTATGAATAGCTTTAGGTTTGGGCCTTCGTGAGCCCAAAATTTAATCAGCCAGCCCGTTAAATCAGGGCTAAGTTAGTGTTGGACTTTAGTCCGTTCATGACCGAATAAAGACTATACGTCATCAGAAGGGTGACGGATATTGAGGCTGGCCTGAAGTGGAATAAATGGAATGTGGCTACGGGAATGAGTTTTGCCTTTTGGTGAACGAGATTTCATAAATGTCACGGTAAAAAGGAAAACAGAAAATAACTTAAGGAAGGGCACAAATGTCCATTCAATTCAGATTTATGTGTGCAAATAAAAAAGTCATGTGTGCATATAACAAATTGTTTATAGGAAGCATGAGAATGTATCTAGTGAGAAGATTTATTGAAATGAGAAGAATGAGAAGATATATTAGCCATATATTTTAAATAAGGTGAGAAAAATAATAAGGAGATGCATCTATTTTTGTAGATGCATCTATTTTTGTGGTTGTAGTTTATTCTTATTTTCTCATCTTAATTATATTTCTCATTTAATGCACATTCTAGGAAGCATATCTAAAACTAAATTCCACATTGAGGTCAAAATTGCAATTTTAACCACATAAATCATTTATGTAAGGAAAATCTAAAAGTTAAAATTGTTGAAATGACTATAGCCATTCGATCATTTTCATATAGATTAAATCTATAGGCTACCCCAATTAGGTCGGTTAAGTGAGGGTTGAAAAGGGTCGAGGAGGTTGTCTTTATTGTGGGCTTAAGGGTTGTTGTCGATCGAGAGCCGAGAGGGTTGCACCCTCAACCAATTATGATACTCGGTTATTTGAGGTTCAAAAAAATGTACCGTTTGACAATTTAAAAATTAACATTTTCAAATTTAAACCCTTTTAACCTATAAATACCCGTTTATTTTATCATTTTAGACACTTTTAATCTTTACCAAAAATCTTAAATGAACTGTTCGCTTCCACACAATGTCGATGAAATCAAAGCTATGCTATCGAAACAAATTGAGGATAAAATTCGTCAATTAGCCGTTATGAACTTTGTTGTAGAATTTGAGAATGCAAGCATAGTTGAAGATGCTCTGGGGAACTCGATGAATGCAGTGACATTCCACAAGAGAAACGTGATTTAATCGATAATTATTTGAAACAAGAATCTGATAAAAATTACGAGATGCATAATGCCTTGTTTAAAAAGGCAAAAAAAAAATAGAACAATAAATGCATACTAAATTTGTTTGGATGCATTTAAAAAACAAATAGGAGTATTGTATTTCTGTATTGTTTTTTTTAAATTTCTATTGTAATTCCTATTTTTATTTAAATGAATGAAAATTTATTTACAGCGAGAAAGATACAAAATAAAATACAAAATTTTATTCATTGATGAAATACAAAGTAGGATGCGATATTGAAATAAATTAGAATACGACATTTAAATTAAAAATACAAATTACCATGCAATACGAAAACACAAATCATCCTCTTGCTGTCCTTGTGCATCCAACATATTTTGTGACAGATATTATCTTGTATTTTTTGAACACATATCCACAACTTAAGTTCAATCTCATAATCTTTCAAGGCTTCGACTTTCAAAATTTGTCAATCACATCACGCCTTTCTTGTAGAATGTCTTTGCATCCCGCATATTGTTTCCTTAAAGCTTGTTTTTGGTGCGTATTTTTGGTCAAACAGCTTGGTTACGCCGATAATAGCTTCCTTACGAGCTTCATCATCTTCATCATATTGTTTGTGAATATATGCTTTGATTTCTTCGACGATATGCGAGAGAGAACAACCCATAAGAAATGTTGCCATTTGTGCGTTGAGAGATTGAAAGTAGCGTGTATTGAAAATGAAAATGTAAGGATATATATAGTGTAAAAAATATGAGTTTTTTTAAGGGTTAATTACTTGAAAATGTTTCACACTTGTCACTTTTTGTTATTGTGCGTATTGAACTTTTTTTTCTTATTGTATGTACTAAACTCTCAAATTTCGATTATTGTGTGTACTTTGTGACTATTCAACCATGTAAAATGACCATTTTACCTTTCGAAATTTAAAAACAGTAAGGGTAAAATGGTCACAAAATACACACAATAATCGAAATTTGAAAGTTCAGTACACACAATAAGAAACAAAAATCTATAACATAATAACAAAAATTGACAAGTATAATACATTTTCAAGCAATTACCCTTTTTTTTAATTAAAAAAAATGGTTATTTTATGTGATAGAAAAAATGAGTTAGATGAAAATGTTACTGGGTTGCCTTAATGCGTGCATTTTCTTTCTTATCTACTTTTTTATTCCTAAACAAAAAAGAAAAACATTATAGAGTCCAAGGCTTGGGCAGACTGAAAGGTTATGGATATCAATTAATATTAATATGATCGGATTTGAACTCGAGACTTCGGGATTGCACACATTACGTATGAGAATCAATGTAAATAATAATTAATATATTAAATGTAATATTTAATTATTGATCACGAAATAGATAGTTAATATTTAACGAGTTTTGATTATCGGTCGTTAAATGTCAACGGGATATGAAGAAAAGTTAACTAGCCAAGAGAAGGTTTTAGGAATCCTCTTTTTGGCTTGTTTTTGGCCGAACCTATGGAATCCCACATCGGAAACTATAGTAATCTTGACATCTACCATAAGGCTATAAATACATCCCCATGTATTCATCCTTTGGGACACTAGATTTCAATAGAAGGCCAAACTTCTTCTTTCTTCCCTCTTGTTCTTGGTTGACGAGTGAATCCCCATTGTAAGGGATTTACGAGTGACCTTGAGCATAACAAAGGTGTTTGGTTAATCTATTCTGATCAAGAACCTAGCTTTTCTCATTGATTCGCTACTAATACGTGTGCACAAGAACGAAGAGAAACGCACTTGTGTTTGCATATCTTGGTGGGTCGACAAAGGTTTTTGGTCGGCATTCATAAACCCTAATTTATTAGGGTTTAGGGTTTCTTGGTTCTTGATCTTAATTTGGGGTTTTTCCATAAACCCTAATCGCATTGATTCGCAAAAGGTACGCATATACTTTTAATTTGGTTAATTAATTTACAAGTATTATTCCTATTACTTCCGTTGCATGCTTTGATGATGTTTATGTGTTTTCTGTAATTGTTATGATTAGTAAAACCCAACAGTGGCATTACGAGCCGTTAATAAGTTGTAATTAATTACCGAAACACATAAAAATTGATTTTTTTTATTATTACATGCTTTTATTGGTTTCTAGGGTTTTGAAAATTGGAACCCTAATTGTTTATTATAAGGGTCGATTACCCTTTAATTTTTAATTACGTTTTATTTTTTGTAAAACTTGTAGAAACCCCAGGATTGCATGTATATTTTATGTGGTTTCAATGAATAATTGTTATGTGCCATGTATTATGTGTATCTTGGGAATTCTCGAATAATTTTTATGTGGAATCCATGGTAAATACATGCATGTTTTATCATGGATTATTGATTATATGATTAAATTGTTAAGTATATATTTATCGTTAATTGTTAAGTTTATTCACATGTATTTCGTTTTGATAAATATTGAATTGGGGAAAACCTCAATATATCTAATGAATCAATTATGTGCTCTATGGTATGTGTTTTAGTAAAGACTTACGCAATCGATTCATCGATGTATGTGGCTCACGTTGTACTTGATGAAAACACGTGGAAGTCTTGGTTAAAATCTGCATTATTAAACCTAGAATTGATTATTAGGGTTTTATCGAACAAATTATGCATGTGGCTAATTGTTTTTACATATGTTAATTGTTAAGTTATATGTATATTATTTGAGTTCGTTTTAATTTTTATTAAAGTGCCTTTTTGTTTATATTGTATGACACGTTAGTAAGCAAAAAGGGTTTTTTTTAGAATAGAAAATTAAATGGACTAAATAATGGCGAAATTTGATTGGTTTTCTAAGTATTAAATCTCACTTTTAATCGACTTATGCGACTGTACTAAATGGTTAGAATGGCTCACCCACTAGAACAAACTCAAAGGGGTTCAAAGAAGTGCATACAGTACACCGAAAGGATGTCTAAGGTTATGCTTCAGCCACACCGGTCCTCTCGCCCCATGTGCGTTCGATTGGAGCTACCTAGTATAACTATTCTATGTACGAAGCATCTTAGTGCAAAGTTGTAAGTTTCTCAACCCATCGATTAAAACTTTGTAGAATTTAATCTTAGCAATTTAAAACTATGAGTAAGGTTTCGAATTTTTTTTGCTATAAAGTTGTATGCATGCTCTTTATACATAAGTTTTGATTATACATCAAAAATTGTACCCTTTAAAATTTAAGTTTATGCCATCTAATGATATGAAACACTTGAAGTTGTAATTTAGTTATGTGAGACCTTGAGCTAGATTACAATAACAAGGTGAATCTTTATGTTGTGTGAGACCTCAACTTAAATAATTTGCAGTTTCTAAATTAGACAACTTAATTAAGTTAGTTAGTGAGACCTATAACTTAAGGCATAAGATGAGATAAAACATGCTTACATTTTGCATAATTGTTTGGCAAAATTGTAAATCCCATATTTTCTAGAAATTGAAAACTTGTTTGTCAATTATTGTTCTTCGACAATTACCTATTCTATACTTTCATAACTAGTAGATCAACTGATGTGGTGAAACTATGAAAATGAGGGTCCTAGATTCAAGGAAAATTATATGGTTAATATGAATATTGACCTAAGGGTATTTTATTTTCTTGAAAGATTTAATTATCAAAAATACTAAAATTGAATTTTGTTAATTCTTTTGATTGTATTAATGCAACATTAAACCGTAAACGTGGTTTGGGCTTTGGTAAATTGATCTAGTTCTATGTTTAAACAAATGTTTGATCAAGAAAAATTTACTAAAAGACAAACATAAACTCTTTTCCATGGAAGAAGAGTGAGACTCAATCCTATTCCTTTTAATGATTGAGAAAGGTATGTAAGGAATATTAGAATTGCCGAAAATTCTAATATAACTTATAGCAACTTTAATAGTTAAGTAAATTGCACACCATGTTTTCCTTAAGAGATTTCATTACCCTCTATTGGTGATTGAATTCGTATATGAAATTTTCGTCAACCAGAAAACATGTTTGACATTTTATGAGTTATTAAATTAGAAGCTAGACTAATTACCGCAAAATTGGTAAAAGACAAACTAGTATATTTTATCTAGTTGTTTTGTTTATACTAATTGAAGGTGCTATACATCATTATGGCGATGGTAGACCCATTGAGGAAGAAATTGCATGCTCAATTTTTCAAGTTAATAGCATTGATGGATGATCCGTCATCTACAGAGTAGAATACACTCTTTTACTACCTAAGTAGTTGTTACGAATAGTCTTACAAAGGGGTAGCAACGTAATAGCACGCTATTTTCACTAGTTAATGAAACACTTACAATGTTGTTAAATCCAGTGGGAGTATGGTGTATTACTGAATAGGACATTATTGTAACGTTGTCTAATTCAGTGGGAGTTACAAGATTTGTCATCTTGGTAGTAACTCATATTATTTCTAGATTTTCCTTAAATAATACATTGCGTTCAAAAATGTAGACATTTATATTCTCAAGGATAGTCATGAACGTTTCCTTGATAATTAAGTGCTCCTACATCTACTTGTAAATGCTTATATATCTATGACACTATCATATTGCCCACATAAACAAACAAATGTCATGGTGTTTATCTACTATATGGTGTTGTTCTATGCACAAGTGTGAGAAGTATTTATTGTGTGCAAAGGAACAACACATACAAATATGATTAATGGATTCTCTTGATCGTAAGGTAAGAGATTAACGTTCTAATAAGATTGATTTGTTTAGAACTTGTGTCAAGATTATAACATTACTTTTATGTCTTATGTCATTCAAAATATAGAAACACTTGAAGTTAAATTTTAGTTTAAGTGAGATCTTGGCTAGATTGTAATCTCAAGGTAAATTTTCACTTGTCGTGGGATCGGGCGTGGATGTTTTTATAGTTTCTTAAGTTGAACACTTCATGGAATGATATAAATAAATAAAGTAATTTAATACTATCTTAAATATTTATGTTTTTTTTAGAATGACATAAATAGATGGAGTAGTATATTAACTTGAAAATAAATTAATTGAAACCACGATGTGGTGTTCATAATTACTTTAAATTATACATGGTTATGTGTTTCTGTATAAACTCACAAACATGAAGTCTTTTAAAGACTTAATAATATAAAGTAAGATATTATAACTGTTATGTCTTTTGACTTGGTCAAAGAATACTTATGTTATAAAACATGCAATTAGCTTGAATATTCTATTATACCATTAAGTTGACTTAGTTGGTAAATAGGTAGGCCAAAAGGAATAAGTTCATTTTACATATTGTTAGATTGTCTTACAATATTAATTCTAATGAAATACTGTATGTATATGAAATGTTCAGTTAGAAGAATCAAACTTTTGTCATATTGTTTGATTCAAAATAACAATATCTTCTTTTCTTCTAAAAGTTATCAAGGTTAGAAAATTGAGTATTGATTGGATATACTTAATAAAAACTCAAACCTAGAAGATTAATAAGACACCATTTTAGTATGGAATGTGATGAATCACATTGAGTCTTATATTGAAGTTTTGATTTGTTAAAACTACTTATGGAGTAGGTTATTAATGAACAAGATTTACGAACTGTCAATGTGTTTTGTAGTATCCCAAAAGGAAACAAATTTAGTGTTGTTCTAATTGCTAAAGTATTTATAGATAGTCTTTAAATTACAAAAGCAAGTGGGAGTTTTGTTTAGATCTTGAAGAGATTAAATTACAAAACACAAAATCTTCTAAAACACACTAGTGAATAACATGATGAGGCTAAACATGTAAATAATAGACCTCAAGATGGTGGAATTCTCATTCATAGATCCGTAAGGATTCTCAGATAATTGATTGATGTGCTGAGATATATGAGTTGCAGGATTATGGTAAACCTGTTAATCATGATGATTCATTTACCTAATATTGAATTGTGGTAAATTATTCATACTATGAATGTTAAGATGCTGTCCAAAAAGATAATCAATTTTGGAACATGGTTTATCTTAATAAAGATGAGTTTCTTCAAAAGGAAAGAAAACCCTAGTGGTTTAAATCTTTGTGTAGAAATCATTTGGACAAAATTGTACATGTGTTTAATGCATGACTTTTGACAAGATTATTAGTCACACTTTAGCAATTAACTGTGATTGAATATTCTTTCCTTGACACATTAAATATATAATAATTATAATTGTCATACTTATTTTTATTGATATGAAAAATGACAATGGAATATTAAAACTCTTTCTTGTGTGATTGCTTTTGCGAAGACGATAAGTAATACAAATGAGTTTTATGAATTCACATAATCTTTGAAAATGTACAAACTGCAAAATTCCATTAAATCCATAGTTTTGGTTTAAAATTAAAGAAGATAATTTCTAAGTATTCCTGAAAGCTAGTGGGAGTATTATGTTTATTTTCTTTAAATCTTATATGTTGTGGGAAGTAACATTCCATCTAAGCTAAATGTTAAGTTTTAGTTTGGAATGGAACTTCACTTAAAAAATATAGAAAATAAGACATACAACCTTGGAGTATATGTTTATTGTTAGTAAACATGTGCGGTAAATAAATGAGTCTGATATAGAACATGATATATCATTTGGAAAATAGATATGTAGAACATGAATGAAATTTTAGTTTGGCACAAGGATTTTTTATGTACATCATGTTACTGTTGTATCATGCTTGAATGCAAGATGATTTGACAACATTGATATCTAATGAAGTTATTAGATAACTAGTGTAGTGAATATTCTAATAGAATATGTTTGAATCTAGAATTACATTCCTCAGTCTGGAATTGCTCTCAAAATTCTATGGATGAGCAATACATCAATTGTTGCGTAATTGTCATAGCCAACAAACTTGAAAGTTTTGAAGGCATCAAACATTACACTGTAGATATTGAAGTTTACAGAGATTTTTAAAGAGCATATTGTTGTTTGTATACAATGTTGTTGGTTTAATTGAGATGACACTCAATACTAGTCATGGTAGGATTTCATCCTTGTAAATGACCATGTGAACTAGGTGTGCTCAACTAAGAGCATAGTTGCATTATACATTAAAGAATAAGAATACTTTAAACTTTAAAATGTTTGAAAGTTTGATTGTCATAAATTGGTGGTTGAGGATGTCACACATTTTATGAAATATTATGTGGCAATATCAAGATATTTTGAATGCACACATACAAGAACTTCACTAGTTGAATTCTTGAAATAAGTATTTTCAAAATTCCAATAAATCAAAGTTAGTTGAAATTATGCCTTGTCAACAAGTATGATTGTCAATACTTGAGGTATAATTCATTAACAAGTATTATCATGCATTGATCTATTTAGTATTTGGATAAGGGATGTTATGAACAAATATTATTTAAATGAAATAAAATATTGGTTATGTTTATTTTTCATTTTCTTAATATTATATCCTATATTTGCATGTTTAATCCGTGAATACCTTATCTTAAAGTCCATTGTCGATCAATGATGTGTGAATGTCATTGAATTAAGACAAATATGAGTTTTGATAGAATATACTTTAAATATATTGATGCGTGGGACATGCCAAATTCACATGATATTAAATGAATTGAATATAGGACAGATCCCAACTTAACATGATTGTACGTTATGGATCCTTGTCATTAGGTAAATCATGTATATTTATCCTCGCACTTGAGATACCGGATAATCATTATGAATGTAGTACACTTGTGTGAAATAGTCTAACGCTATCCGTAAAAGGTGGTCATAAGGGCTATTTTCGTAAGTGTTGCTAAGTTCATGAGTTTTGCTTGTAGTCAAGAGAATTTGCTCATTTGAATTTGTTTCAAAGCATAATCTTGTTTGGGCCCTCGTAGGATTGGCAAGATGTTTGTAAGGCCTTACCCAAGATCTATCCGAATACGCTCGATGATTTGGTAATCTTGTTCAATCGGATATAACGAGAACAAAATATTAACTTGTGAAATGACTCGATCCATATTCACGCTAATGAAGTATTAGAAGTAAAGGATAAGTATTAATGATGAATCATTAAAATGGTTTTTCCAGGGAAACCACACTCGGTTCGATCTAAGGGCATTGGCGTGTTAGGCTAGACTAAACCAATGTTATTACTATATTAAGATATATCCAAGTGGGAGCTGAAAGGTTATGGATATAAATTAATATTAGTATGACCGGATTCGAACTCGAGACTTCGGGATTGCACACATTACGTATGAGAATCAATGTAAATAATAATTAATATATTAAATGTAATATTTAATTATTGATCACGAAATAGATAGTTAATATTTAACGAGTTTTGATTATCGGTCGTTAAATGTCAACGGGATATGAAGAAATGTTAACTAGCCAAGAGAAGGTTTTAGGAATCCTCTTTTGGGCTTGTTTTTTGCCGAACCTATGGAATCCCACATCGGAAACTATAGTAATCTTGACATCTACCATAAGGCTATAAATACATCCCCATGTATTCATCCTTTGGGACACTAGATTTCAATAGAAGGCCAAATTTCTTCTTTCTTCCCTCTTGTTCTTGGTCGACGAGTGAATCCCCATTGTAAGGGATTTCTGGTGACCTTGAGCATAACAAAGGTGTTTGGTTAATCTATTCGATCAAGAACCTAGCTTTTCTCATTGATTCGCTACTAATACGTGTGTACAAGAACGAAGAGAAACGCACTTGTGTTTGCATATCTTGGTGGGTCGACAAAGGTTTTTGGTCGACATTCATAAACCCTAATTTATTAGGGTTTAGGGTTTCTTGGTTCTTGATCTTAATTTGGGGTTTTTCCATAAACCCTAATCGCATTGATTCGCAAAAGGTACGCATATACTTTTAATTCGGTTAATTAATTTACAAGTATTATTCCTATTAATTCCGCTGCATGCTTTGATGATGTTTATGTGTTTTCTATAATTGCTATGATTAGTAAAACCCAACACAGACAAGACATGATACCTAGAGCTATGGATCTTAATTCGCGTCTTAGACTAGTTCTATCTTTACAGAAAAAATATTATAGTGACGGGAATTTTTTTTTATTAGATCCCTAACTTGTAATTCACCCCTTGAACCTTGATTTAGTGACTAACTGTCAATTAAATATGCAGAGACTTCAAATTTAATTTCTGTTAGGTTCAAACAAAGGTGAAGTTATCACGAAACCTTCTGAAAAAGAGGTGATTTACCTGATTTAAATAAGTGGACGGTAAGTTCAAATCATATGAATTGATCGACCAAAAGTCGGAAACCAGTGTTAACCAAAATAGAAGGAAAAAAAATGAATCGAATAATAGAGCGACCTATGACCTAAATCGAATAATCCATATATATCTTTGTACCTAAGTTTCACTACAACAAATTTGTCATTTTTACACACTTTTTTTATCGCACTTTATAAACCGTGAACTTTTTTTTAAAGATATTCACATTTAAGAGTGTGCATAATTGTTTCAAAATCCTCACACTTAAAAAATGTGAAGAATTTTAATATCACACTTAAAAGTTTGAATAATTATTTCAAAATCAAAATCATTACACTTAAGAGTGTGAAGAATTATTTCAAAACAAAATCATCACACTTAAAAGTGTGAAGAATTGCTTTAAAACCCTCACATTTAAAAGTGTGAAAAATATTCATAAAGCATTACACATGAAGGTGTGAAAATATTTGCTACACTCAGTTGGTTCACATGCATACTAATGTGAACTTTTTTATTTTTCATAATTTAAGGTATGGTAATATGCTCTAATAAATGTGAGTAATTTACTATTTTGTTATAATGTTGTATGTTAATAACACCTTTTATGGTAACATGTGAATGTGGATTGTGATCTTAATTGAACATGTCGTTGTATATGGATATGATGATAAGCAAACGTGTGATCAGTCGTTGATAAGTTATACCAAATGCCCACTATTTTACAATTTTTTACTTGATATCCAAATGACAGATTTAAATTTGCATGTGAATATGTGAGCTTGCAACATACGAGGGTTATGCGTAAAACACATGCGTTTGGTTGCTCCGTATCACGTACGTATCCACATCCATTTAAACCAACATTCTTTCACATGCACTTTCTCTCCATTACCAGATTAATATATATATAACATATACGGTAATTTTCATTAGTGTTCATTTTACAGGTGCCCTTGAGCACTACTAGTTTGTATGATTTAGGAAAACAAAATATGTGTTCATGGTCGGAGGTCTTTTGAAAGCAGCATTTCCACTTTCGGGTAGAGGTAAAGTTTTTTACATCTCACCTTCTACATTCCTTGTGGAAGACGAGATTGGGTAATGTTGATTTAATTTAATTAACTTAAAAAAAATGTGCATCAAAATTTGTTTCCTTAACTTGAAAATAAAGTTTTAATTAATACATCTTGATTAGCGTCGTATCACTCATATAGTAAGGGAGATTGTTAGACTTACAGGCTTGAAAATGAGTGGTTTATTAGTATATCTGAAGATATGCGTTGATATGATTGTATGACAACTAGTTTTAAACTTGCTGTAAACTTACAAATCTTGTTAGAAATACCAAAAACTCATCTTAAACTATTTTTAATCACTTATTGTCGATGTTTATATATTTTACAAGATGTTTTTTTAAGAATAATCTTGCCAGAATACCAAAAACTCACTAGAAGTTTGTGTGTTTTGAGATACTATACAATCAATCGAAGGGGCAGATCAAATACAATCAAAAGGGGAAAAACGGTTTCTTTTCTAGTTTTTATAAATTTAGAAAAAATGATTAAAAAGGTTTGCAAGTTGAAACGAAAAAGAGAACTCCTCTATTTGATGTTGATTCACCCACACTTCCATTCCTTGTAAAGAATGGTTAAATACCCAAAACTTGACAGAAATACTCAAAACTTGCCGCTTAGACCAATTTAAGCTACAAGGGGTTCGACCGCCCGACTACTAATTCATGATTTTTGGAACCTTGTTATATATACAATCATGAACAAGAATTTACTGTTCATAACAAATGATATTATATTAATTTATTATTAAATGGGATAAAATGACTAAATTGGAATTCAGGAGGATACATGTGAATAAAATGGAATCCATCCGCGCTACTTCAATGGACTGGAGCCTAATGAATAGAAAATGAATTTTGTTAAATGAGATAACGTTTTGGTTTCTAAGGAGAAAGTGGTCTAGGTGTTTTGAGTTTCTATGCGTTGAACCGTGCTCTTATTTTAAGTGGGTTTGGCGATTTAGAACTCAAAATTCATCTCTTTGGTCTAGGATCATAAAAGTGAGGATGGTAAGCTTGGTAATCCTCGAAAATCTAGTTTTTTTTTTTTTTTTTGTCAAACCGATTGACATTGTTCATGATATTCTTTTTCTTTATAACAAAAGGATCGACCTTCTTGGTTATGTTAAGAAAAAGATGGGAAACGGATAAAACATTATGTTTTGGGAAGAGACTTGGAAGGGAGAAGTTCCTAAAAAATTCTTGTTTCCAAAAATTTATTCTCTTGAATCAGATAAAATATTTCAGTGGCGGCTAAGATGGCCCATCCTAGCATATGTTCTTCTTTGAGGCGTAGCCCAAGAGGAGGGGTAGAACAAGTTCAATTGGAAGACTTGTTGTCAAATGTGGAGAGGCTAACTCTCCCCAACATGCTTGATAGATGGTCGTGTACGCTATCAGGATCCGGGGAGTTCTCTGTTTCTTCGGCTAGAAATCTCATAGATGATCGAACCCTTAAGACGATTGCTTCCAAAACTAGTTGGATCAAGGCGGCCCCGATAAAGGTAAATATTCATGCTTGGAGAGTTAAACTCCACAACCTTCCCACTCGCCTCATTTTTTCTCGTAGAGGTATGGACTTCGACTATATTTTCTGCCCATTGGCGGTTGAATCTTTTAGCCATTTCTTCTTTGTATGCTCCATCTGAGATACAATGCAAGGCTATGCTTAGAGACAATAACATAGAAGAAAAGTGGTCATCATTGAAAAGTATCCAAATCAACCAGTCACCATGAGAAAACACCTCCCACCCCAGGTAAGAGCTCGTTCAATTACTTGAAAATAATCCTGACGTTTTTGCCAGCTAACATGACATGTGTCCTAAAAGAATTTGTTGAGCATAGCCTAGGTCTTAACCAATATACAACACTCATCAGGCAAAAAAGGAGTAGCCTCTCCCTAGAAAGGTTAGAATTCATGACCACTCAGGTAATGATCTTGTCCAGGCCAGGATCCTTCTTTTGGTGATATATCAAGGGTTGCAAACCCAGTCTTATTGAAAAATAGAAATGACACTTGGCACATGTGTGTCAACTTCACCAACCTAAACAAAGTATGCCTTAAGGACAATTATTCTCTACCTCCAATTCACTGGAAAGTAGAATCCCTCTAAAGCTTTAAATACTCATGTTTTCTTGACGCCTACAAAGGTTACCATCGCATACTCGTGAAAAAGTCAGATGATGACAAGACAAGCTTCTACACAAACGAAGGAATATACTATTACAGGAAGATGCTTTTTGTTTTGAAGAATGCAGGAGCCGTTGCACGTATCAAGACACTGGTTGACAAGGAATTCAAGAATCAAATTGGAATCAACCTGAAAGCTTGCACGGACGACATGGTGATAAAAATCAAGACTGAAGACTCATCAATGAAGGACATACTAGAAACATTCAAGAACTTTAGAAGAATCAACATACATCTAAACCAGCTAAGTGTATTTATGGAGTTAAATAGGGCTAATTTTTGGGGCACATAATCAACCCGAGGGGAGTAAAGGCAAGCCTAAAAAAATCTAGGCCATAACAGATATAACATCACCAAAAATGCTCATTCAAACATAAAGCCTTATTGGCAATATCACAACCGTTAGTAGATTATTATTTCGAGCTTTGGATAAGTCTATTCCATTCTGTAAAGTGACAAAGAATCAAGTGGAAAAAACAAAATGTAAATGCTCAAAAGAAGCAGAGAATGCTTTACAGGATCTAAAAATCTTCCACAAAATGTGTAGATTGGCGGGAACACCCTGACCCCGGGTGCCTTTTGGCACCAGCCATTGTCCACCCCACAAGGAATAGCTCCGGCAATTTTTCTGGCCTAGTGGGCACCAACTGGAGTGAGGACAAGTCAAGACTTGGACCCTTGAGCTCTTATTCCACAAACTCTCTCCAGTGTGCCCATAGGTTTTGCGAAGGTGGGTACCTAAATGAAGCAAAAGCCAAGGATGGGACTTGAACGTGGGTCTATTGACTCAAGCACAAGTGCTCCAACCATTGGACTAATGCTCCATTGGTCAGGATCTAAAAATCTTATTAACTGAATTGCCAACTTTGACAGCCCCTATCCAAGGTGAAACCCTTAGCATGTACTTGGCATCATCTCATGAAGCCAGTGGGTCTGTCTTACTGGCTGAAAGATACAAGAGGCAAATGTCGATATACTTTATCAGCAGAGCACTCCATGATGCGGAATTTCGTTATTTGGTCATTATTAAATGCGTAATTATTCATATATTTTATATTGAAATTCTCTCATTTATAGCATAATATATAACCAACATGTGTAATTTTTAGGGGAAATACTACTATATTTTGTTATTTATTATATTGGTATGAGATTAGAACATTTAAGTAAAAGTACGAATTTTTGATCATTTTAATGAAGATTATTAAAGCTCGAATAAAGTCGGAAAACCTATACAACTCGGATCGGTTATATATGGCTAGGCTCATATGACTTGATGGCTTAGCTAAAGATTCTCTTTGAATTAAGGGTGCGTTTGTCATGAATTTCATTCTGATTAATAGTGTTTGTTTAATGGGTCCGCGGATGAAATGGGTATATGATAGTTATAGATTTATTACAAAACCAATTTTAGGTCTGTGAAATCTATTCTCACGAGCCGCCCTCTTTTCTACTACAAAATTTATGTATCTATATACTTTTTCATTTCTTATTTTATTAACCAAACATAAACAATTATAATAATACATTTTTTTATATCCATTTTCCATACGATAACCCTTTTGAGGTACTATTTTGGACATAATCATTTGAGTTGAGGGACAGTTGTCTAATTAAAGGCCAATCAAGTTTTTATCGACTTTAAAGTGTCCCCATTGTCACGTGCTTACTGCTTTAATAATTCACTGCTTTAATAATTCATTGTCTTCCCACTTGAGGGGTTGATAATGAAATATTACCAGAAACCATGAAATTTATCCAAACACTTGCATTTATATAATAACTTATTAATATAAAACTATTAAATATGTGAAGTAGAGGGATTTAAGTTCTAAAAGAACCATCTTAACAACCCACGGAGCTGCTGTTGGAACATCTAAAGTTCTATATATTAGCAAACTTGATCAGTTTCGTTTATAATCACAACCATATACACTTAGTCAACAAAAACATGTCTTCATCCGTAAACCTTGAAGATTTTCGAATTCCTCTTGAGGAGCTCAAGCGCGCAACTGATAACTTTGATTGCGATTCCATGGTCTCTGAAAATAGTTACCGTGGAAAACTCTCTGACCGCTGGCAAAAACGCACAGCTTTCATCAAACGATACAACAAAGAAGAGTACGAGCCTCACAAGCTTGATATAGTTTCCAGGTTGCACCACGAAGGCATCATCTCTTTCATTGGTCACTGTGATGAAGATGAGAAATACATATATACGGTTTACGAATATTTTACTCATAGAAGCCTTGATGACTTCCTCAAGTCCTAGGTAGTACGCCTCTTTATTTGCGCAGGTGTGGCGGATGCGCTGAATTACCTTCATTCGGGTGTTGGGGAGCACGGTAGAGTAATACACGGAGACATCAAATGTGAAAATATATTGATAGCAGAGAATGCACTGGATTTACGTACACTCGGGTTTGGGGGACCGTTCCTCAAAGTCTGTGGGTTTAAACACTCAAAATTGGTCCCTTTAAATCAGCCACATCAACATCATTCTTGCCCTGAAGAATTGTTTCAAATGTCTCACACGGATCCGATTTACAAGGAAACTAACCTCCTCAGCACAGAATCGGACGTCTACTCCTTTGGGGTGCTAATGTTCGTAATTTTGCATGGGACCGGGTCTAGTGAAAATCTTCATCAACTGATGAATCTGGTGCGGGACTGCTATGATGATGGACAACTGTACAAATTAGTTGATCCTAATCTAAATTTTTTTGGTCATCGTTCTCTCCAGATTTTTACGACACTTGCGTTTAAATGCATTAGTTTCGACATTAAGGAACGCCCTAGGATGGAAGAGATCATCAAGACGATTGACAAAGCCATTGAAGTTCATCAAGTAAGTCTTTTCATTTACTTGGTAATTCTTAAAACACTATAAAAAGCAAACTGGTATTGCGTGACAGATTAAAAATATGGTAAACGATCATCAAATGCATCTGATGAAGATGACACCTATGAATTTCAAATATTAATAAGGTGGCGTTTGGTTGGGGTAATTTGAAATTTCAGAATTTTAAATTCTAGAAAATTTCAATTCGTGAGAATTTAAAATTCCGGAATTTAAAATACTTTCGCATGTTTGGATGACTGAAATTTATAAACATATTGTTTATTTTTAAATTAAATTTCATGAATATTCTATTTAAAAGTTTATAAAAAAAGTTAAAAAAACTTTATAAAAATTTATAAAAATTTATGGAAATATGAAAATGAGAAAAAGAGTTGTTTGACCAAAAAATTTATAAAATAAAGTTTATAAAAGAAGTTTATAAAAATTATAAAAAATTTTTATAAAAAATTTATAAAAAAAGTTTATAAAAAAGGTTTATAAAAATTTATAAATAAAGTTTATAAAAATTTATAAAAAAGTTTACAAATAATTTATAAAAAATTTATAAAAGAAGTTTATAAAAAAAATTCAGAAATATTTTATTTAAAAGTTTATAAAAAAAACAATAAGAAAAAAAGTTTATAAATTTTATTTTTCAAGGAAATTAAATTTCCTCACTTTTTGGAGGTATTCTAATTCTCTATATTTTGGCAATTCGTGGAATTATAAAGTACTTCAAATGCCCCAATTTAAGTTACCAAACATGATATTTGAAAAGAATTGAAAAGCAAATCCCCTCATATACTACAAATTACCTCAACCGAACGCCCACTAAAAGTAAATTGCATTGTTGGTCCCTTTGGTTTTTGTCCAAATTAGTTTTCATCTTTTCAAGAGTGCAACGAAAGTCCTATTCTAAACTTTGGCCCGCATATTCGGTCTTTGCCGTAGTCATTCGATCACTTTTATATAGATTAAATTTATAGGCATTTACGGTATAGTCTGTCACCAATTACAAAACGGGCATTTTAGCCGAAACCAAAAGTTCAAAGAGTAGACAAATAATAACTTTTTGTATAATTATTATTGTACTGTCACTACAAGAAAAACTGGATTTAGTGACAAAAGGAATATGGTCACTATCAGTATAAAATTCGTCACTAACACTGTTTAGTGACCGAATCCCGGGTGGTCACTTTTCGTCAATATAGCTCCGTCACTATTTTTATTAGAGACCAAAAATAAAAATCCGTCTCTAATCAATGACCATAATACGGTGGTCACTATATTTGTGACGATATATTCGGTCACTAATTTTGGTCACTAAGAAGTGAAGGTGGTCACTGAATTGAAAGATAGTGACCGATAATGATGGTCATGAAAGTGGTCACTGATTTATTAAAGATAACGGACCCGTTAACTCACTGTTAACACCCATCAGTGACCTTGTGTGTGGTCACTTCGTATATAATTTAGAGACCAACTGGTGGTCACTCTTAAAAGCAAAAAGGTGGTCACTTATTCAAACATATTTACAAAACGATTTAGCAATTTCACAAAATATATACCTGCATTAAAATTGAAACCTAAGGATTTTAACAACAAAGATATCAAATATCACTTATGATTGCATAACATAAAGATTCTTTTAACATATAATTTTTACAGTCATAATCTTTACAGTCATTGTTTGCAACCCACCGCCTCATTTGAGCCAATCCAACAGCCTGCCAATTCCCATTACATCCATTGATTGTGGCCAAAAAACTACAACCAATGAGCCTTTCACGAAGTTCTTTTTCACTCATTTCAAGAAGCTTAACCCATAGTTTTGGTTCTTCCTTGTCGGATTCACCGTTGGTGTTAGTCAGCTTCGCTTCGTTAAGCACAACATGCCTACTTATAAGGTTAATTAGATGCAACTGACGGGATGTTAAGTTTGAGAGACATCCATAGACTTGCTGCAAAACGATATCAAGAGAAGGGCCCCACTCAAATCCCAGATTTAAGATCAGCCACTTAACCAACATTTGCTCAACATAGTTAGGTTCAGATTTCTTGAAATCCGATAACGCTGATGTGATATCCCATACAACCAAAGGCTTCTTCAGATGTTCATACCGCTTAAATACCATAATATGTTATGTCCCCAATTAACCAAATCCATGTTAGAGAGCCAGGAAATTTTCATCATCGATTCTTGATCTTTTGCGCTTTTGCCCACCAATCCGAAGAACTCGACAAAGACCTTCAAAGGACCGAGTCATTAGCGATAGTGAGAAAAGATCGAAAACAATGATCACTTTTAATAAGCAACATTCTCTTACTGGCTAAGTGTAAATCCAAAACTACCTTTTCACATTAAAAATCATTACAATTATTAAAGAGGATATTACACAATATTTGTCTAAGATTATGATAAAAGCGGAACTACCAGGTTTTATAAGTCTCACATTATTCCATTACAAACATGTGAACACAATGAAGAATTTGTCATGGAATTAGACTTACCTTGCTTGATACATTGGATTCAATAGATTCACATCAAAGCTTCGGACCTGCAAAATTTGAAAAAACTCTTGTTTAACAGTTTAACATACGTATCAAGTCGTATCTTTTCTGGTAGCATACACAAACATGGTTAAGTTCAACATTCTCCACTTGGTAAAGTTTTATACTGATAATACTTATTTTCACTTTACTAGTCATTATAAGATAGGAATAAAATCGACTTTGGTTAACAACTAAACAAGATTTCTCTAATTTTTCAATTGAGGGTCATTTCAGAGATTCGGCTAATTATCAGATTCTTTCAACAAACCATGTCCTACGCACTGAGCACACATTGTCTGAATTTTAAGAAAACAAAGGTACTAGAAATATAGAAGACAAGACAGACAAATCATACATCGCTGGAGATCTTGGTGCCAAGAATATTCGGAGGTAAACGGACTTCAAGGATGGAATTTCCGTCTAAGATCCAGCTATGCAAAGTATTATCCTGTGAAAATGAGAAAAATAGAAACAGAGGCACATAAATTTGCTATGAATAACAATGCAGGCTGGAAAAAACGAGACTTTTTGTACAAAATGAACAGAGTCAACCTTTTCTATATAGCCATCTTTTCTTATTTTTATGTGATTGACGTCTCCATGACCAGCAAGAGCCAGAATGCAATTTATTAAGTAAACAGTTAGAATATTCTTAGCTAACCGGACATCTATCTAATTTGCCATCAATCATATTGGTGTCTCAAATCATACTATACCCAAGATCTCTTATGTTGCTGTATTGTTTTGTGAAGTATGTCTAGTTAATTGATCCATGTCTTGTTAGAGTCCACATTATCAAAAGAATTTTATTAGATTACATCAACCGAATTATTACTAAACGGGTAGCATCCAAAGAGCTATCCTATCACTTAAGTACAGACGCTCCCATGTTACTTAACTATCCAAAAACAAATTTTTATGAAAAACAAAACTAACACAAATGTGTATTTGAATGATTGTGAATAATTAACTTGGTTTACAGTTAAAATAATATAATAGTTTATAAGTTAGATTGTCAAAATATGCACACATTTAGTAAGTACGAGATAGTAACGGACGAATACCTCTTCCCATTCTTCATCACTATCAATCTCATAATCCAGGTCTGGATCCTTGACAAGAGGGCAACAACCTCTAACAAGCTCACTAAATAAAATCAAACACAACCATATCTAATCAGCGCCTCTAAAATGATTGAATAATTTAGCTATAACAAAAAAACTACACTAGCCACTACAGTCATGACAGTTTATGTGATAATGATTTAGTGCCTTGTAAACACACCTGTGTGTGTATCAGATGGCTCAAATTTTGTTTTCAAGTAGGTAAAGAATAATTATAAATATCATGATGTACCTTTTTCTGTGCCAATAACCATAAAATGCGGGTTTGTGGCTCTTATCAAACTGTATCAACTGCTTGCGCCGTCTCAACTTCTGACTACAGTGACCCAATCGATGCCAAGAATCCAAGTGTACCCTAAATATGACAAACACAGTTCATATCATTATTACTGCATACTAGTTATGCTAGATGTGCCAACTTTAACCCATTCACTCAATAATGGGTCAGCTGAAGCAAACTCACCCAAATTTATTAAAATATAAAATAGCCAACTTCAAGTCATACAAAAAAACTAACTTATTGCTGAAATAATACAACTTCTTTAATCATATCTGACACACTTGTTATTTACAAAATAACAAAAAAAATGGACAATGTGTTTTGGGCCAATTAGTTTGAAACTTGTGAAGAGAGTTTTAGTCGACCAGTCCCAACCCAGACTAAAAATTACCCATTTTGAACCGTTACCAACCTACCCAACCCAATTTACAACCACTAATAATGACAAAGTGTAATAAAAGAAAAGAGCATACTTCCGTAAATCCGTGACATCAAATTCATCTTTTTGTGAAAGAGCATGGTCCATAGACTGAGTAACCGACTCAGGCACTTGCACTGCTTGCTTAGGTAAGATGTCGGTAACACATGTTTTAACTATGGGCTGGTTAACCTGCGTAGGTGATCTACTTTTGCTCTTTTTAAGGAATCTCTCCAGTACTGATGCTTGTTTTTGCAAAGCAAGTTGCTTTTTTTGTTCAGCTTCTTCCTTCTCTCGACGCCGCTGTTCTTTCTCCTCTTTCTCAGCTTCCTCTTGTTGCTTTTTCAACTGTTTTTTCATTTCAATCTCACGACGTTTTTCCTCTTTTTCTGCCTCTTCTTGCAACCGCTTCTGCTCTTTTTCCTGCAATGCAGTGCATATGTCAAAAGAACAAATATCATACTGCAATAACAGATTATGAGTGATCTGCCACTAACAAGAGAACTTCATCTTCTCTTCTTTTAAATAAAATATAGATTTTTTCCAAAGTATTTGAATGGGTTAAAGTTGGCACAATCACTATTCACTAGAAAATAATCTGCAGATGTTTGTGGCAACCAGCATTTGCAAACTATGATGCATATCACCAGTTGTTAGCTTTATTGTTGTCTGCTTAAAACCAACCCATTGCACTTCACAATCATGGAGTACATATTTAGCCGACAAGAAAATACATAGATGAGTATAACTGTTAATCAAATCGGTCAACATGAACGTTTCTAACTACTCAAATATGATTACCACTTAAAATTATACAATCATTAGTCACAACAGAGAACATACCGTATAAAAGGCACCTAGTCCTTCAACTGGATTCTTCCCACCATAGTCATGCACAAAACTGATTAATAGAAACACATCATATAGAAAAGATCATATAGAAAAGATAAAAAGGGAATTGATGGTACCAAAACAGAATTAATAGCACCGCTGTAGTACTGACTAATGGTCTTCAGCCAGCCTACATAGTAGAATAGAGAAAGACAGCTGCCCCTTGTCTCGGCTTATGTAAAATTATATAGCCCAAATAATCATAATTGTGCAAATTTAACATTTACCATAAAAGTCATACTATGTAATTTTTTCCCCTTTCTAGTGAACATAATGGGGTAAAGCTAGCGTAAACCAATGTCTATGTATCATACCGGCTATCTTAATTTTCTAATAATCACAATGCAGGAAAGGCAATTGACTATCATTCTGAAATAACAAATAATAACAAGATTAAGAAGACCAATAGAAAATATAATCTCAAAAGAGCCAGTTGTGTTTGTTTCTCATGTCCTGATTGTCTTCCCTCTTTGAGATATATAGCTGTTGAGAAACATTCAAAAGGTACCAAACACCAGCTGTTAATGATCAACTAGGATCACATCATGTACAATATCACAAACCAACCCCAACCTTCTTCTTATACTCAAAATCAATAATAATATAGTTGTTCATTCTAGAGGATACAGCAAAAAGTATGATATATTGACTAACTGAGAAAGAAAAAAAGCAATCAGGTGTTCTTATACACTTATCAAAATGCTGAATCTCCTTCCCAAACATAAACAGAAGATAACCATTATTTTCACAAAGCGCACACAACAAATACTGTATATAACTAACAAATACTTTCTAACCAAAACTACATTCATCTTCTGACAGATACCCTTATGAAAGACACGTATGCAGTCACCCAAAAATTGTTATTAATTATCTTACAACTTGTTGGACTTTAATTGAGATGTGACTTCTTTTTTTTAGTATAGATTCAACAAAATCACGTTAGCCATTTTTCTTTAAGGTCTGCATAGAACCTGAATTCTATTTTGCTGCAACTATCATCTGAGTCTACACAAAACGAAGTGGAATATGTATATATAGTAAACGGATTCAGCAGAAGTACATGACTTGGTCTTGAATAGCACAAATACATATAAATACATTGCTGGCAGTTTCTGAAACCGATTATTCTCAGTGGCATAGGCTAGACAGCAATATGAGGCAAAATGGTAGTAGCAAGCATCATTGAAGTAAGCCCGCAAGGCTTTAACACAATTGTTTCACATTTCATTAATTACACAAACTATATAGTGAAAACAATATGATCAGCTATGCTTAATAAGTTCCCTGATAGACCAAAGTTTATCTGTCATGCACCTGGTCCTAAGTGATTGTATGTAAAATGATTTGAGTGCTATGCATATAGATAGTATTCAAGCTATTTCACGACCGCTTCTATAAAACGGAAGACTTAAACAAAATCACCAATCTAAAGTCCATAATACGCATAATACACAAACAAAAAATTACTAAAAAATACACAAAACTATGTCATGCATTTCGTCAAACAGTTGATCGACACATCCAAGCCACAACATTTTTAGCGAAAACCACACACAACTAAGTCAGGCATTTGACAGCTAAACTTAACTTCCATAATTATCTCAAATCGATACAACTAGCAAGACATACAAAATAACACAGATTCATATAAATGCAAGTAACTGAGCTAGTACAAGTATAACCTAACGGCGCTCAAATTACGTCGAAACTATAATTAACAGAATCACAATTATACAACATAACAATTAATAAACACATATAATTAACATAATGTAAGTAATTGAACTAACCTAATGATAATAACATAATCAGTTACTACAAAATAGATCGATAATTGAACTAACCTCAAATCGATAGCGGTGGTATGAGAAGATGGCGGTGGCGCGGTTGTGGTGAGCGACGGCGGGCGTGGTGGTGAGAGACGATGGTGCGTAGTGAGAAGATGGTAGCGTTTGTTTGTTTGATGCGTTTTTTTTTTATTAAAGTGAGAAGATGGTAGCGTTTGTGTATTTAAGTTTAAATTTAATCACAAATGTTTTTAAGTGTAAATTTAATTAAATGTAAATACTTATTAACTTATTTAAATGTAAATTTAATTTTATTAAAGTTATTTAGATAAAAGAAAAAAAGTACATAATATAACAAAATTTTACGAATAATCAGTATGTCTTAAATTGTCAGTGTAGTTATATCATATTAAAAAAGATATATAACTTTAGTATATAATATTTATGCATTGTCGTTTTTTAGTTGGCTTTTAAATTGAACAAGTTTAAATGTACTTTTTTTGATTTGAAATTTTCGTAATATTTTATATTGGAAAAGATACATGATCTTGGTATATAATACTGATGCATTCATTTTTTTTTTAATTATTCACCTTGCGGATATTTAAAAAAATCTCGATTTTACTAACTTGTAAAATTCATAATTTAATGACCACTGTTTTTTGTCTCAATATTTTATAAATCAGTGACCACCAACTTGGTGTCTAATTTGAAAACCTAGTGACCACTAATATTTGGTCTTTAAAATTTAGGGTTAGGGTTAAAGTTTAGGGGTTAGGGTTTATGTGACCACCGTTTTTAAATCTCAATATTTTATAAATCAAACACCACCAACTTTGGCCTCTAATTTGAAAACCTAGTGACCACTAATATTTGGTCTTTAAAATTTAGGGGTTAGGGTTAAAGTTTAGGGGTTAGGGTTTATGTGACCACCGTTTTTCGTCTCAATATTTTATAAATCAGTGACCACCAACCTTGGTCTCTAATTTGAAAAGCTAGTGACCACTGATATTTGGTCTTTAAAATTTAGGGGTTAGAGTTTATGTGACCACTGTTTTTCGTCTCAATATTTTATAAATCAGTGACAACCAACTTTGGTCTCTAATTTGAAAATCTAGTGACTACTAATATTTGGTCTTTAAATTTCGGGGTTAAGGTTAAAGTTTAGGGGTTAGGGTTTTAGTTTAGGGGTTAGGGTTTATGTGACCATTGTTTTTCGTCTCAATATTTTATAAATCAGTGACCACTTACCTTGGTCTCTAACTTAGAAACCCAGTGACCACTACTTTTTGTCTTTAAACTTAAAATACCTTTTTCGATAGTGACCACCACTTTTGGTAACTTGCTATTTCATTGAAAAATGTTAGATTTACGGTTTTAGGACTATGTGACCATTATTTGTCGTCACTAATACTTGTCGTTGTGACAAGTTAGTGACCACATTTTGTAACGGTCACTAATTATGTGGCAATGACAAAAATGCAGTGACGACAATTATATTGGTGACTAAACTATGATAATAGAGACCAAAGCGTGAGTGGTCACAAAATAATTGGTCACTAAAGGCACTTTTTCTTGTAGTGTGTGACAGTCACACGACCAAATAATTTTATACCTCTAGTTTCTGCATATGTATCCGCTTCGCAACTCGAGGGTTTCCGGGTATGCATCTTACATACTTCATTTCTAGAATATCTTCAGTTATTTTATAGATATATTTTTTGAAGATGAACAAGTGTCGCTCTTCTTTAAATATTAGCATTTTCAATTACTAAATTAATATAAAAAAATTTAAAGTATAAATGAGTTTTAATTATAGGCATCATTGTAAAGAAAACCTGGACTTAGCTCAGCAAAATTAAGTCTTTAAGCAAATTAAAGGAAAATTTGGTAGGTGCCTCTATGCTAACTTGCATGTGTTTATATTTGCAGATGGATGGCAATCCTTATATGAATATGCTAGAAAAAATAAAGAAACATGAAATTCCACTAAAAGAGATCAGGAATGCCGTGGGTGCAGAAGCCTTTGATAGAAGAATATCCTCCAAACCTCACAGTATGATGACCCACAGAGGAAAACTCGTTCATCGCGGTTACGACCGCGAAGCTTTCTTTAAACACTGGACTTCTGAAGAGCTTATTAAACGGGAGAAAAAAAGGATCATAAATGAGCTTTTGTTGATTTCCAGCATTCACCATGAAAATATCACTTCTTACATTGGACACTATGAAACTCACAAAGACTTTATTATAGCTTCAGAGTATGCGCTGAATGGATGTCTTTATTCAAAACTGGAAACCCAAAATGAGAATAGTTACCTAACATGGGCAGAGCGCCTAAAGATTTGTTTAGGCGCTGCAAGAGGACTAAAATGCTTTCATGCAGGTTTTGGGGATTTCAGATTAATACACGGAGACTTTAAGAGCAAGAATATATTATTATATGACAATCTAGAAGCCAAAATATGTGGTTTTGGTAAGTCATTTCTGGTCCCCAGAAGTCACCCAGATACCAATGTCTACAAAGAGGCACAGGGTAGTGAATATTACATGGATCCCATTTACCGTGAAAGCTGCATCCCCAGGGTAGAATCAAATGTGTACTCGTTCGGTGTGGTACTCTTCGAAGTATTGACTGGTCGTCTGGCATGCAACCACCCTTTAGAAGATGAGCGAATAAGCATGATAAATTGGGTCCGACGCTACAATGACGAAATAGACAATTTAATTGATTTTCGCGTAAGGGATGAAATTGATGCTCGTTCTTTACATATGTTTAAGGATATTGCATATAAATGCATTAATTACAACATGAAGGATCGCCCTTCGATGAATCAGGTCGTCAAGAGATTGGAGAAAGCATTGTATATTCAAGTAAGTGTTATAGCTCGTTATGTTTAAAAGACATATATCTAGCTAGTTTCATAGGCCACAATGAAAACTATCTAATATTAATCAAATAATTTACTAACAGTTAATTAACTATGATTTTAACTTTACCAAAAGCTTAAAGGCGCGTAAACTATCATAAAAAAAGCCGTTGTTCTTTTTCATGTATGAAAGAAACGTTTTTACCAAATGATTGTAACTTGCCAGACTTTAAAGTGTCGGCATCGTTAAGTGCTGATTGCTTTAATATTTCATTTTCTTCAAATTTATCCGAACTCTTGCATCTATATAATGTCTTGTTAATATATAGACCCACGGAGCCGCTTCTACCGTTGCCAGAAAAGATAAAAAACTGGAAGATTTCCGAATTCCATTGAAGGACATCAACTTGGCTATCGGAGTAAAATGTCGAGAAACTCAGATTGGATATGGTGGATTCGGTGTGGTTTACAAAGGCCAACCCTCTGAACACTGGCAAAACCACACAGTTGCCATCAAATGCCTACGTCCAGATAGCTACCAAGGAGAATGTGAGTTCCGAAACGAGCTTAATATAATTTTCAATTTCAGCCATGAAAACATTATCCCTTTCATTGGATATTGTGATGAAGACAATGAGAAGATAATAGTTTATGAGTATGCCAGTAATGGTAGCTTAGATAGTCATCTCAGTGATAAGAATAAGAGAAGTTTCTTGACATGGGAACTTCGCCTGAAGATTTGCTTAGGTGCAGCTAAAGGACTCGACTATCTTCACTCAGGTCTTGGTGAGGAGAACAGAGTAATCCACAGAGACGTCAAAAGCGGAAACATCTTATTGGATCACAATTTCGTAGCCAAAGTTTGTGATTTTGGATTGTCAAAATCTGGCCCCATAAATCAACAACATACCCAGGTCTACACAAACGCTGCCGGTACCAACTTTTACATGGATCCAGTTTACCATGAAAGTGGCGTCCTCCGGAAAGAGTCAGACGTATATTCATTTGGAGTGGTAATGTTTGAGTTGTTGAGTGGAATGTTAGCTTATAATCGAAGAAGTTTAGAAGGTGGTAAACCGAAACCTCTCATAAATATTGTCCGACGCTACTATGATTACAAACCAGACTTGATAACTGATCCCTTGATAAGAGATGAAATTGATGGCCGCTCATTTAAAACGTTTAGAGAAGTTGCATTTCAGTGCATTAGTTTCAATTCAAAGGAACGTCCTACCATGGAAATGATCGTGGATCAGGTTGAGGAAGCATTGGAACTTCAAGTAAGTAATATATTTCAGTTATCTTTTAGAAATTTTTGTTTCTTAAGCAATTGTAAACCATCCCAATTACAATATTACCAAGTCAGTTTATATGACTATTTTCATGATGTGAAAATTGTTTGCTTACCTGAAATAGAAATCTTGGAATCTTGCATCATGAACCTTAAATTATTTATTAAAGCTGTTGGTTAGCCATGAAACTTTCAGAGAATTGTTAAAGTATGGTCTGTATATGTGTCTTACCATTCATCCGGTTCAACTACATTTTGTGTTAGGTAACTAATCAAGGGGACCTGAAGCAAAAGGTGACTGAGGGCTAATTCACATGGATCATTGGAGTATTTACTCGTTGCAAGTTCAGTTTCATAAGAGCTTTATTTTTATTTTATTTTTTTGCTATGAGAACTGTAATAAGTGGAACTTTGAGTTGTATACTTGTATGAATTGTTGGTTGTGTGTGTGTTCAACTTCACATAACACCTCGCAACATATAGAGAACCAGTTAACCATCTCAGCAGTGACGATATCTTAAAACCATGCGGCATATACGATAAAATCAGATAATATGCCTTGGCCACTATAAAGAAACAAGGTTTATGAACGCTAGGGGACTTTCTTTTTCAAAAGATCAAAGTTTTTTTTGTTTTTTTAAACATAGAACAAACCATTAGAAAAGATTTAAAATCCAAATAGATGAATCAAAGCACTGACAAATGCTCATATGGAAAAGGAATTTTGAATATATTGGTCCAGTATATTGCGAAGTAACAACACCCCAACTGCTGTTAGAATAGTTCAAAGCTAATCCTTCATTAATTGCCTTCCTTTAATAGTATCACTAATCACACCAGGCATATGTGTTACAGTGCTTATTTTTAGAGTTCTAATATTATTAGTATTATGGTTTGCGAAGATGTTAATAATAGAAACCTTGGTCAATATATATTCGAACGATACAAGAATTAACCAAAAAAAAAAATAGAGTTTTAATAGTTACAGTGCTAATTTCTAGAGTTCTAATATTTTTTAGTGATAATTTAACTAATGTTGCAAAAAAAAAAGCTTTACGGAGCAAGTTAACAACTTGCTGAACATTTAATAAAATAAATGGTTACCAACCCAAAATTTTAGACTCATTAAGAATTAGCTGGTTAAAAAATGTGAATGCTAAGCATGTGAAAAAGAAATTTCAATATCCAGAATCAAATGCCATTTTGTTTGTAACAAACCTGTTTTAAAAATCTATAGATCAAAATCAAGATTGAATACTTATATAAAAAAAGAGTAAATTAAGCATGTGAAAAAGAAATTTCAACCATCCCAGAATCAAATATCGTTTTGTTTGCAACAAACCTGTTTTAAAAATCTATAGATCAAAATCATGATTGAATAGTTATATTAAATAAAGAGTAAATTGCAAAAATCGTCCTTAAATTTGGCCAAATTGCATCCATATTCCTTGCCTTTTCAAAAATGCAGCGTCCGTGTTGTAAGGAACTTCCGGTTGCATATTTAGTCTCTGACCAAAGCTTAATGACTAAAATACCCTTTAGCCAATGGAAGAGAAGAGAAAGGTACTTTGGCCATTTCCATTTAGCCAAAGACGAAATTTGTAACCCAATGTTCCTTACAAGAATGATGTCTGCACTTTGAAAAAGGCATGGACGTACTACACCTGTATATTGGCCAAACCGCAAGGACGTTACTTGCAATTAACTTTTAATTAAATGAAGTCAATGTTGTGAGGTCCTTTTTATTATCTCGTGATAGCTTGCAAACACGTAATGTTAGACTCGTTCAAAGCTAAAGCTACAGAAATTTATGCCCTCTTACAGGAATATAAATTTTCTCATTAGCCAATTATATGACACCTTCATAGAATATTCATCTTGTACTGGGTGCGATTGTCTTATTATATTTAACAAATCTATTATTTATAAAGCAAAAATGAACTGTTCATCCACCAAAAAGTGTAGATTTGCGGAAACACTTTGGCCTCGGGTGTTTTTATGGCACCAGCCATTGTCCACCCCACAAGGAATAGCTTCGGGCAACTCTCCTGGCCTAGTGGAGCACCAACTGGAGTGAGCGAGACTCTCGGACTCTTGAGCTCTTATCCACAAAGTATTCCAAGTGAGCCCATAGATTTTGAGGAGGTGGGTACCTATCTCGAGAGCAAAGTGCCAAAGATGAGATTCGAACCCAGTCATTATTACTTACAAAGTGAAAAATGTATATAGAATAAATCTTTAGGGTAATGGTTAAAATGTAAAAAATGAGTTCATCCAATCAAAATTAAGAGTTTGTTGTGTATCCATATTTTTAGGAGTTACATCCAGTTTTTTCATAATTCTCATCCGGTCATAATGATTTGTAGATTTAGGGTATGTTTGGCAAAATTTGTTTGTGGTATCGTAGTCGTAAAGTTGTATGTCAGTAAAATTGTAAATAGTAAATTAATTTGTAAAGTCGCAAAGTCTTAACATGAGCTACAAGCTGTATTTTATTTTTCAATAAAAGTGTTTGGTAAATTAGCTATTAAATGTAATTATAAGCTGTTAAGAGTTATTTTATGTTTTAACAGCTCCTAGATATTTAAAACGCTTCATGAATCAGCTTTTTATTTTGGAGCTACTTGTTTAAAATAAAAGCTTGAAGTTGATATATCCAAACGGAGCTACTTATTTTGGAGGAGGTTATTTTTGTAACAAAAAGCTTACAGCTCTAAAAAAGTTGCGTACCAAACAGACCCTAAATTAGAAACAAACTTTGGGTATGTTATTAGTAAAACCTAAAATTTTAAGTACAACTATAACTATTATAAATCTGTACATTTCTCTAAAGTTTTAATTTAATTTTTTGGGTAAAGGGTTTCCTCAGAAAATGTATTACTCCAAAAAATGTTTAAGTACAAAAGATATAGGTAAAGTCCCATTCACTTCGTTACATAAGCGGTAAAGCTTACATAACAAGGCACTTCTATCTTTAAGCAAGAAAATAAACCACTACTCACTAGATTACATTTGACACCTACCAAACACACAATTACTTCCTACCACAACCTTTAAGCTTGATATCAAACAGGTTACAAAAAGCATTCAATTGCCCTGGTAAATCATAGACCTGATCCACATAGTTATCATAATAATCTTCAAGCTCATGACTGCCACCAGTTGATGCGAGGAAATTAGCCATAAGGTTATCCGGCTCCAACACCTCCATCATGACTTTCAGAATTAACCACATACCTTACCTTAGAGAAAGGGTTACCCGCCTTAGTAGAAGAAATACACAGAGAAGAAGAAGAATTAGGCTTAGTAGCCACCACCTGCTCCTTCTCGTTATCACCAGATGCAACCTCATCTTCACTAACATGATCACCCAGATAATCAACCTTTTTTAGAGGATGACCATCATCATCCACAAGAGTAGCTTTCCTATCAATAATTAGTTTTTAAAGTTTTCCAATTTTCTCAACAATAGGAGTAGGACAAAGAATACTATTCTCATCAGTATCATCTATATTAAGAGCATCAAAAGGGTTGATGTTGCAATATTCGTCCCACTCGCACTTGCCTCATTTATGCTTTTTCCTTAGTAGCATCCGGCTTCTTCGACACGTCTACATATACCTGCTTAGGTTTAGAAGGGCTAAGTTTAGCCCTTTACCCAAATCAATACCACAAAACGGCTTTTCTGAGGCATTTGAATCCCAACCTTCTTTCCTTTAGCGTTACGATTCTGAACCTCAATAAAACCGTCATCAGTCAAAAAGATTGAAATTAGGTAGATATGCTTTAGTCAAAAAGATTGAAATTGGTGATATTCGTTTTCTCAACACAAGCTCGGTGAGCAATTAGGTTAACATGCTTTTTTCATCTTCAAATATAAGTAGTTAGATAAATTTTGATGAATTGAGGCCTTTGGAAATAACCGAATTTCTAAATAGTAAAATTTATATGTTCAAATCTAACATATATTTTAGATGTACAAATAATCTAAACTCCGTAACGCACATGGATAAAAAGTAGTATGATTACAAAAGAAAACATAATTAGGGGTGAAAACGAATTGAGACCGCCAATGAGCTCATCTTGTTTAAGTTTTATAAAGCTTGAGCTCGAACTCGGTCATTTCGAGCCTTATTTTTAAGCTCGAGTTCGGTTTGTGGTATGTTATATAGGCTCGAGCTCGGCTCGCTTTATACGATTAACAATGAAAAATAAAGCTTGGCTCGAGCTCGGCTTGTAATATATCAATTTTTAACTTGTGTATAAACTTGTTATTGAACTCGCTTTATAAGATCACCTATAATACAGATAGATGCATAACGCTTTATATATGTTTAATACTTAAAATATCTTAGTGTCGCTTAGGCTTGCAAGCCCACTCGAGCTTTGTATGTAAAGATCGGGCTCGAGCTCGATACATAATTGAGTTGCAACTTAGCTCGAGCTCGTTTAAGCTCAGCTCGTTCGAGCATTTTACTGATCCGACCCTGAGCTTTTCACGAGTGGCTCAGCTCATTTTCAGCCTAAAAATAATTAACAAAGGTTAACACGAAGTAGTGGCATTAAATTTATGATAGTTTTGTAAGTCAACTTCATTTTCACTACAAAAAACTAGTTGAATTCTTCAAAATATAAAGGCTAAATGGTTACAGTTAAAAATATGTAAAATTATGATTCCACACTTTCTCATGTGTTATAATAATGAGTGTGACAAATTTATCTACACATATAAGTGTGGATATATTATCCAAATTTCTATAGTTAAAAGTGTGAAAAATTGTTTGAATGTCCACACCTAAAAGTGTGGCAAAATTGCAAAAATATTTATAATAAAAAGAAAATATTTCTTTATATAAGGGTAGCTTTATTGAAATTATACACATTTATTTATGTGAATTAATTTTTAAAATATTTTTGACACATATTAATGTAGCAAAATTATTATCTATACAAAAAATGTTCGTATTTGACCATACCGTAATAGATGTATTTTTTGTAGTGTTTAATACATGCATTAGTCATGTGATTCGTAAATCGAAGCTTACTCGTCCTAGTTATCGTAAATTGGGCGTGGTGAAGAAGGTTCTGGCTAGGTGGTGTGTTGCTCCGGGCGCCGGGCCCATGTTATTGTTGGAAAAATAGTTTTGCAAAATGGTTTTTGCAAATTTTGGACATCATTTAATGTATGTATATGTTACATATATTTGTGTTGATTGGGGGGAATTTTGTTCTCCTCTAAGAGAGCTTCGCAACGAGCTAAAGTATGTCCAAATTGGAATAGAAATGAATGATATATCGTGTCTCAAAGTGAGGCACAAAATCTGGAAAAATGAACTATCTCACATCGCCTAGAAGAGGAAGTGGAGACTAGTTTATAAGGAAATCATAATGTTGGCTATCAAATTCCTTTAGGTTGGTTATGCTCCCACTCCTACGCTGCTGCCAGGGGGGTGCAGAAACGGATTTCGGGCTAAAATGAGTTCAAGCTTCGAACTCATGCGAGCCCGCGACCGCGGACACGAATGCGCTCAAATCTCGCCACGCGAATTGTTCCAGCCTTCTCTTGATCGAAACACTCGAGCTTCGGTGAATTTTCGTGCAAGTGAGTCGGTCCTACTGCAGCAATTGTGTGCGTTATACCGGGAAATGACAATGAATCATATAAGGAATCGTATTCAATACGAGCCTCGTACAAGTGTCTTTCCGCTTTCGCTTTTACTTATTATTATAGTCTGCATCTTGCTTCTACCCCATTCATGTCTTTATTTAATTTATCGTTATTTTGTTTCTGTTAATTTATTTATTCTGATTGTAACTGTTTTTCATAAATAAAGTGTACACCGTTTCCCACAGTCTTAAAACAGATTCGGTTTAACCGAATTTATTACACTTTGTTAAAAATCGGATTAATTGTTAACGGACTTTGTTAACTTTTTCTGTCGAAACCTTGTTGAGTTTCTTTGGATATCAGTTTATATTAAACAGTTTTATACATACAGTTTGGATTAAACAGATCTATAACGTTTTTTTTAAGCAGTTTTATTCTCAGTTTTAACGAAACCAAGATTGAGTTTCTAATAAACTGATTTACGTGATCCATCGAAACCAAGATAGAGTTTTGTTGAATCAGATCTGGTACTAGTAGATACCAATTTACAACAGCTTGTTTGACTGTTTGTGTTTGTTTTTCAGGATGACAAATACCAATACCCCTCCTGTGAATACTCCTGTGAACGTAACTGGTGCGCCAGTTACCAACACGGTTGCTAATCATGCTGAGAAACCAGAGAAATTCAATGGGCAGAATTTCAAGAGGTGGCAATAGAAGATGTTTTCTATCTCGACTACTTTGAACCTTGCGCGGTTCTTAAAAGAAAACCCACCTAACGTGGAACCTCCTGCGAAGGTCAATCCTCTAATCAACACTGCTCAAGCCTTGGAAGCATGGAAACATTCGATTTTTGTGTCACAATTATGTTCGAATGGTTTGGTTGATTCTTTGTACAACGTGTCTTGCAAGACCAAGACCGCCAAAGAATTATGGGAGTCATTGGAACGCAAGTACAAAACCGAGGATGCTTGGTACAAAGAAGTTCGTGGTAGCTCGTTTTTGGATTACAAGATAGTTGATTCAAAGAATGTGATAAGTCGATTCAAGATCCGCAGGTTCGCTACACGACGCTCATGCCGAGGGAATGACTTTTAGTGAAACTTTTCAAGTTCTCGCTATTATTGAAAAGTTACCTCAAGCCGGGTAGAATTCAAGAACTACCAAGCATAAGTGAAAGGAGATGAGTGTTGAAGACTTGGTTGTTCGTCTTCGTATTGAAGAGGACAACAAGTCGGCTCGAAAAACACGTGTATGCCCGATTACGCAAAGGCAAATATGGTTGAGCATGTTTCATCATCTTCAAAGTCCAATGTCAAAGCTAAAGGCAAAGGAAAAGGAAAGAATGACAATAAGGGCAAAGGGAAGTCGATTACCTTGCTCCTAAAGTCGCAATTGTGAAAGAAGTTCCAAGGGTGTGTTTCAACCGTGACCACCAGTCACCGTGTCGCTAATTGTAAGATGCCAAGCGGGTGACTCCACGCCAGCTAATATGGTGAATGAAGATGTGGACATGATTGCTATGGTGTCGATGTCATTTCCATGATCTCGAGTTAACATGGTTGGTTCCAACAACGAGGAAGGGTGGGTGGATACTGGGGCTACCCGTCATGTGTGTCTTGATAAGAGTATGTTTCACTCTTTCGAGCGGTTGATAGTGGAGAGAAGTCGTACATGGGCAACTCTGCAATCTACAAATCAAGGGTGAAGGAGATGTAATCTTGAAGATGACATCCAGAAAGTGCTCAAGTTGACTAATGTCTTGTATGTCCCGTAGATTCGCAAGAATCTTGTGTCGGTTGGTTGTTGAACAAGTTTGGTTTTCGTCTTGTTTTTGAGTCGATAAGTTTGTTCTTTCTAAGAATCATGTGTATGTTGGTAGGGATATGCCCCAATGGTATGTTTAAACTCAATGTAATGGTTGTTAAGAATGCTATCAATAAAATGAATTCTTCTGCTTACTTGATTGAGTCTTCTAATATGTGGCATGGCCGTCTTAGACATGTAAATTTTAATTCAATGCAACGTTTGATTAAATTTAATTGCATACCTAATTTCCATATTGACTCAAAATATAAATGTGAAACTTGTGTTGAAGCCAAACTTACAAGAGCATCTTTCAAATCGGTTGAACGAAAAACCGAACCACTTGATATGATACACACTGACATATGTGATTTGAAATCACTACCCACAAAAGGTGGCAATAAGTACTTTATCACGTTTATTGATGATTGTACAAACTATTGCTATGTTTACTTCTCGAAAAGTAAAGATGAAGCTATAGACAAGTTTGTTCTATACAAAAGCGAAGTTGAGAATCAACTTAGTAAGAAAATCAAGGTGGTCCGAAGTGATAGAGGAGTGAATATGTGTCTCCATTCACCGACCTATGTGCGAAATATGGAATTGACACGAATTCACTACTCCCTATTCACCTCGTGAGCGGTATTGCCGAAAGGAAGAACCGTACCTTGAAAGAAATGGTTAATTCCATGTTGATAAGTTCTGGTTTAAGCTAGGACATGTGGGGGGAAGCCATTTTAACGGCTACTTATCTTTTAAATAAGATACCTCGTAAGGAAAAAGAAGAGACCCCTTATGAATTATGGATGGGAAGAAAGCCATCATATCAGTACTTACGAGTGTGGGAGTGTCTAGCAAAGGTAGCTATACCGACTCCCAAGGCCCAAAAGATTGGACCTAAATCTGTGGATTGTATATTCATTGGATATGCTAAGAATAGCAGTGCTTATCGCTTCATTGTACATGATTCGAAAAATCCAGATATACAAAAGGGTACTTTAATGGAATCAAGGAATGCTTCATTCTTTGAAACTATATTTCCTTGTTTAACTAAGGAAACTGGAAGTTCATCTAGAATAGATGAAGAAGTTGTCCAAGATAAGAGACAACGAGATGATAATGATCTCCAAGATGAGAGACAAGATCAAACGAGGAAGAAGAGGTTGAACCTAGAAGAAGCAAAGGGCAAGAACCGAGAAATCGTTTGGACCCGATTTTGTTTCTTTTATGGTTGAAAACGAACCTACCTCATACCAAGAAGCGGTTACTTCCTCAGAAGGGCCTCAATGGAAAGAAGCCATTAAAAGTGAAATAGATTCTATTTTACAAAACCATACTTGGGAGCTCATGGATTTACCTCCTGGTTGTAAACCACTAGGTAGGGGTGAGCAAAACAAACCGAAAAAACCGAAACCGAACCGAAACCGAAAAACCGAACCGAAAACCGACCGAAACTAAAACCGATGGTTCGGTTTTACTTTTTCGAAACCGAAAAATGCGGTTCGGTTTTGGTTTCATTCAAAACCAAACCGCAAAACCGAACCGAACCGAACCAGTTTTATTATATAATAATATCTAATATCTAATTAATATAATATGATTAAATAACTAAATAAATCAAATTTATAAATTAATATTCATTTGTGAGTGGATTTATAATATATTTATCTTTAATGTTTATATTTGTATGTGTGTTTGTCGTGTCGCGTGTTTTGTGTGAATAAATCAATAAGTATTCGAATGATTACGTGTATGTTCACTTGTATGTGTATGTCTCATTTATATGTTTGTAATTATAGAATTATGCAATAAACATTATTATGCTTAGATTGAAAAAAAGTAAAGAATAATAACTAATTTTGTACGTAAACCAAGTTTTTTGGTATAATTTGGCCATACCCAAATATTAACGGTTAGAAACCGAAAAACCGAAAAACCGAACCGAAACCGATAACAAACCGAGCCGCCAAAAACCGAACGGTTTCGGTTTTGGGTTTTACAAAAACCGAACATTGTGGTTCGGTTTCGGTTTTAGCCAAAAACCGACCCAAACCGAACCATGCACACCCCTACCACTAGGCTATAAATGGATCTTCAAGAAGAAGATGAAAGCCGATGGCACCATTGACAAGTACAAAGCAAGATTGGTTATCAAAGGATTTAGAAAACGAGAAGGTCTTGATTACTTTGATACATATTCGCCTGTTACGCGAATAACCTCGATTAGGATGATACTTGCTATTGTCGCTTTAAGAAATTTGGAAGTTCACCAAATGGATGTGAAAACGGCATTTCTAAACGGAGATTTAGAAGAAGAAATTTACATGAACCAACCTGAGGGTTTCATGGCTCCTGGACAAGAGAATAAAGTTTGTAGGCTTGTTAAGTCATTATATGGCTTAAAGCAAGCTCCCAAACAATGGCATCAAAAATTTGACCACGCCATGCTAGAGAATGGATTCAAAATTAATGAATGCGACAAATGTGTTTATGTCAAAGACACAAATAGTGGATATGTAATCTTGTGTTTATATGTTGATGATATGCTTATTGTTGGCGATATGACAAGATGATCAAATCTACTAAAGACATGTTGAAATCAAAGTTTGACATGAAAGATATGGGTTTGGTTGATGTGATCCTTGGAATAAAGATCATACGAACTCATAATGGACTCGTGTTAAGTCAAGCACATTATGTGGACAAAATTTTAATACTCATAATGCGGGGATTTCGGCCTAGCTAGAACTCAAATTGACACCAAGAAGCATCTATCTAAAAATAGAGGCTTAGGTGTTGCCCAATTGAGTATCCAAGAATTATTGCACGTTAATGTACTTAATGACGGTACCCAACCCGACTTAGCATATGTTGTTAGCAAGCTAAGTAGGTATACTAGTAACCAAGCTATGCACATTGGGCAGCTATGACTAGGTACTTCACTATTTGAGATACTGATCGTGATTATGGATCGCATTATGATCGATATCCATTGTTATCGAGGGATACAATGATGCAAATTGGATATCCGACATAAAGGATTCTAGATCGACTAGTGGATATGTGTTTACATTAGAGGAGCGCTATATCTTGGAAGTCTTCCAAGCAAACCGTTATAGCTAAGTCCATGATGGAATCGAATTTATCGCGTTAGATAAATGTGGACAAGAGGCGGAATGGCTACGCCAATTCGTAGAGGACATACCAAGGTGGCCTAAACCGTAACGCCATTAGTATACATTGTGATAGTCAATCGGCAATTGGCGAGCTCATAGCATAATGTATAATCGAAAGTCCGATATATCCGTCGTCGACATAATTCGATCGACAACTACTCTCAACAGAGTTATCTCAATTGACTATGTGAAATCAAAGGATAACATCGCGGATCCGCTTACGAAAGGCTTAAGCAGAGTTAGTTAGTAATTGCCTAAAGGAATGGGACTAAAGCCCTTAAAAGAATGAGTTTCTATGAAAGAAAACCTAACCCGGTTATTTGGAGATCCTAAGATTTGGTTTCAATAGGACAATCTAATCATAGAAATGTGGGGAAGTCACGTCAATGTGGAGAGTTACTAAATATTGTAACTTTCCTAGTCCATTCCTATAACAAATGTGATTTGTTGAGAGGTTAAACATATGGCTTTAATGATTCGAGATGAAATCATAAAGCATAATGATTCAAGATGAAATCAAAAACATATGTTTTAACGATTCAAGATGAAATCACCTATATGAGAGAAGTGGGGTCGCTCAAGGAAATGTGGGCGCAATTCCTATGAGGACTTGACAATGTCGGGAGAGTCTTGTGTGAAGTGTAATGTCGTCTACGTAAATGGATGATGAGTTCAAGGACATCGCGTCTACTCAGATCTAGGAGACTAAGTGCATCTCACAAGGGAAGGTTCAAAGGGTTACACCTACCTATCCTATGCAAGACTTAACCGCAGAAATTTCACCGAAACTTTCGTGTGTTTTTGACCGATTTCCATTCATGTGGGGGATTGTTGGAAAAATAGTTTTGCAAAATGGTTTTTGCAAATTTTGGACATCATTTAATGTATGTATATGTTACATATATTTGTGTTGATTGGGGGGCATTTTGTTCTCCTCTAAGAGAGCTTCGCAACGAGCTAAAGTATGTCCAAATTGGAATAGAAATGAATGATATATCGTGTCTCAAAGTGAGGCACAAAATCTGGAAAAATAAACTATCCCACATCGCCTAGAAGAGGAAGTGGAGACTAGTTTATAAGGAAATCATAATGTTGGCTATCAAATTCCTTTAGGTTGGTTATGCTCCCACTCCTACGTCTGCGCACACGGGGTGCGTAAACGGATTTCCGGGCTAAAATGAGTTCAAGCTTTCGAACTCATGCGAGCCAGCGACCATGGACACGAATGCGCCCAAAATCTAGCCACGCGGTATCTTTTTTCGAGAACTTCGTTGCCTTATTTGATAATTTTCCGACTCAGTAATATATTTTAGGAATAGATTTAGACTTTTGCCTAAGTCTTATCAGATATATGCAAATCGTGTTATAGAAATAATGATATGCATAATATTTATTTTAGGTCATATATTCTGCCTTGGTGAACAAGATAGGTATTGCCTATATAATAAAATGCACTCATTCAGTTTTTGATACGAAAAACGCAACTCCATTACTGAATTGTTCCAGCCTTCTCTTCGATCAGAAACACTCAGAGCTTCGGTGAATTTTCAGGCAAGTGAGTCAGGTCCGGCTGTGCAACAGCTGTGTGCGTTGTACCCTGGGAAACAGACAGCGAATCTATTTTAAGGGAATCGTATTCAATACGAGCCTCGTACAAGTGTCTTTACTGCTTTCGTTTTACTTATTATTATAGAGTCTGTCTTCTGCTTCTACCCCATTCTGTCTGTTATTTAATTTACTGTTATTTTGTTTCTGTTAATTTATTTATTCTGATTGTAATCTGTTTTTCATAAATAAAGTGTACACCGTTTTCCACAGTTATTGCTTGTTCGTGCCTATAGAGCGGATTCCTCTCTATACCTGATGTGTAACAAAAAGTATTCATACAGTATTATCAAATAAAGAAAAATCATACTAGTAATAAAAAGATGTTTAAATAATAAGATGACCGGCCATTATTTGTGGCACAATTATTCAATATTATAAAAGAGAAACATAATTAACAAATGCTAGCATGTGAACTAGTGGGATTAAATTTATGATAATTTTGTAAAGCCGCCTTATTTGAATATACGCATGGATAGATCTAAAGTTCTATATATTAGCAAACTTGATCAGAGTTTTGTTTATAATCACAAGAAATTAACCATATACAATTACTCAACAAAACCATGTCTTCATCTGGAAACCTCGAAAATTTTCGAATTCCTCTTGAGGAGCTCAAGCGCACTACCAATAACTTCGATTCTTCGAGCATCACAAAGGGTGGCTACCGAGGAGATCTCTCTGAACGCTGGCAAAACCGCACAGCTTTCATCAAACGATTCAACAAAGAAGAATACGAATCTCACGAGCTTGAGATAGTTTCCAGGTTGCACCACGAAGACATCACCTCTTTCATCGGTTACTGTGATGAAGATGATAAATACATATATATGGCCTACGAATATTTAATTCATGGAAGCCTTGTTGATATCCTCAAGTACGATGATGCTTATAACTTGGTATGGGTACATCGCATCGCTATTTGCGCAGGTGTGGCGAATGCGCTGAATTACCTTCATTCGGGTGTTGGGGAGCACGGTAGAGTAATACACGGAGACATCAAATGTGAAAATATATTGTTCTACTTAACAGTAAAGGGAACTAACCTCCTCAGGCGCATCAAAGTCTGTGGGTTTAAACACTCAAAATTAGTCCCTTTAAATCAGCCGCATCAACATCATTCTTGCCCTGAAGAATTGTTAAAAAAGTCTCACACGGATCCGATTTACAAGGAAACTAACCTCCTCAGCACAGAATCGGACGTCTACTCATTTGGGGTGTTTATGTTCGTAATGCTGCATGGGTCTAATGAAAATCTTCATCAACTGATGAAGCTGGTGCGGGGCTGCTATGATGATGGACCGTACAAATTACTTGATCCTCGTCTAGCAGAAGATATTAGTCATCGTTCTCTCCGTATTTTTACAACACTAGCGTATAAATGCATTAGTTTCGACATTAAGGAACGCCCTAAGATGGATGAGATCATCGAGACGATTGAGAAAGCCTATGAATTTTATGAAGTAAGTCTTCGTCATTTACTTGGTATTACTTAAAACACTATAAAAAGCAAACTGGCATTGCGTGACAGATGAACATCAGATAATGATGAAAAATATGGTAAACGATCATCAAATCCATCTGTTGAAGATGACACCTATGAATTTTAAATAGAGTAAATTGCATTTTTGGTTCCTAAGGTATGGCCAAATTGTCCCTAACGTTTCGAAAGTGCAACAGTAGTTCCCATTTTGAATGTTTTGTTGCATGTTTGGTCCCTAAATTGCATATTTAGTCCATAAAACTTTGAAGTTTCCGTTGCATGTTTGATCCATAAATTGCAGATTAGAGACCAAACATGCAGCAAAACCTTCAAAACAGGGACTATCGCTGCACTTTCGAAACGTTAAGGACGAAACCTGCAATTTGGCCATACCTTAGGACGAAACCTGCAATTTGTTGTATTTAACAAAATTGGTCCCTAAAACAATCTTTTTAACGGATCCTATCCTTATCGTTTTGACCCATATTATGTTTGGTCCTTGACCAATTATTCTGTTAGTTTGACCATGAAATACATGTTTAGTGGGTTAAAATGACAAAAATACCCTCTTCTTCTTCTTCAATCATCACTCCTCCATTTTTCAAAACCCACTCATACAAAAAGATCTAAACCATCTATTTAGAAAACACCATTACTTCTTTAAACTACATTCATGTAAATTCTTTCTTACATCACAAACAGGAACCTTATACAAAATGCATACAAATTATTTTTTATACTAATTATTTTTCCTTCACCATTCACACAAAATTCTTAAAATCATTTTTCCTTTTTTTTTCATACTTCTATAGCCTTTTTTTTTCTTTAGAAACGTAAAACAAATCAAAAAAATTCCATATCAATCTTTAAAGAAAACATCCATGATTTAATAAACGAAAAACCACACAAAACATAAAGAACCCATTAAATTCATAAAGAAACTAATCGCCTAATTGTACTCCCGATTGATTTAGAAAACACCATAAAAAAAAAAAAAAAAAAAAAAAAAAACCCAAAATAAAATCCATTTCGAAAACATTTTCTTACAATAAAGTTCACTTGGAGACCCTAAAATTAAAATTCACATCAAATAAATCAAGTCAAATACCATCTCTTTAGGAAAAAATAGATCTTGAAACTACAAAAAGATTTTACAATAAAGAGATTTTGAAGAAAGTGTTGTTTGCGAATCAAGGGGTCGGATGGTGGCTGCGGGCGGTGATGTTTTGTGGTTGTAGGTGTGGTGTTTTGTGGTTGGGCTATGGTGGATTTAGATGAAGAAAGCTAGATAAAAAGACATTATTAAGAATAAAGATGTAGAGAGAAAAAAAAAAAAAAAAAAAAAAAGTGAGAGAATGAAAAATGTTTAAATAAATTCTTTTCATCTTTTGGTAACTTTTCTTTTCATTCTTTAACCTCTTCTTTCTTTTTCTCACTTTATTGTTTTTTTCAATCATACTTAAAGACTTCTATGCTAATATATTCAGATTGTCCATGGGTAAATCCTTTCATTCGATCGGATCATAGGAAATAAACCTAACCTTAATCACCTTACAACTCTATGTTCATTCTCGGATGGTTCGGTCTCGATCGTGTTGCCATAAAACCTTTGTAAAATCACTCAAAGTATTCATGATTGTAAAACACGCTTTCATCATTACACATGTATGAACTTAGAGAGAGAAATATAGAATGAAAGGATTCTAGACAGAAAAAGTAAGCACAAATGAAAATCTTACTAGAAGACCAACACCTCCTACAATGGTAGGAGGTTTAATATATAGTACACATAAGTCATTATTAGGCCGCCTATAAGCTTGCTACATGGGTCGGGCCTTACACTAACAATTACAAGCCTAATAAACTAACGACCTATTACATAGTTAATGACCGCACTTCGCATTTCCAACATACACTTTTAACAACTTTAAGCACATAAATAATAAACTAGCATCTCACTAAGTGTTGGATACTCTCATCTCTCGGGTGTATATAAAGTATATAGCAATGAGGAAACGAAACCACTCAAATTACCATGTGATAATGCATATATTAACCATATGCTTGATAAAGGATCATAACTTCATCACTTTGACGTAAGCACCTAAAAATACCAAGGTTGCCAAAATCGCTAGGCGGTAGGTCAAGCGGTCGGTACCGCCTAACCATTAATCGGTTAGGCTGGGATAATGCATAGATTGTCCGATCTAGCCAATTTATTTCCGATTTGGCCAATTTATGACTAATTTGGCTGATTTTATCCGTAACCGAGCTGGCGGATTTTTCCGATTCTTGCTTCATTTGACCAATTTTTATCCGATTAATCGTTGTGTTGACCGATTTTTTACTAAATACATTAATAAGGCTGCTTATTGAAAATCGGGGCGGTTAATCCACGCCTAACGATTAATCATCGATTAATCGGCGCAGAGCCGATTTTTGCAACACCGAAAAATACTATCAAAGAGGTATTTCAAGGTTGTAATGTTTAGGATTGTGGTAAGAAATAAATGGTGTGGATAGGGGAATTTTTACTAGGCGACAATTCATTATCTAAATAAATACATTTAAATGTTGCCAAGTTAAAACTCAAAACGAATCCAAACTAAACATTGAGTCTTTTGATATTTTTCTTAACTCTTTCTCGATGAACAATAGGTATTTACCTTGCCATACATAGTGTGTTAGAAAATGAGTTACGTAACTTGAAACACAAATAATAACTATAACCTGAATTAGAAGAATCAACACTAAGTGGTTAACGGGAAATTGAGAAAATAATAAAAAGAATAACGTCAGTTTTTTAACGCGCTGTATAGTCGGTCACCAATTACAAAACGGGCATTTTAGCCAAATACAAAAGTTCAGAGGGTAGACAAATAATAATTTGTATAATTATTATTATACTGTGACAGTCACACAAACCAATAATTTTATACCTCTAGTTTCTGCATATGTAACATTCGACCACAAATTAACTAAAGGTGCGGGGTATCCGCTTCGCAATGCGAGAGTTCCCGGCTACGCATCTTACATACGTTCTTCATTTCAATGAAAAAAAATATGAGTTTTAATGATAGGCATTATTGTAAAGAAAACCTTGACTTAGCTCAACAAACTTAAGTCTTTAAGCAAAGGAAAATTTGGTAGATGCCTCTATGCTAACTTGCATGTGTTTATATTTGCAGATGGATGGCAATGCTTTAATGAATATGCTAGAAAACATGAATAAACATGAAATTCCTCTCAAAGAGATCAGGAAGGCCATCGGTGCAGAAGACTTTGATAGTAGAATATCCTCCCAAACTCACCGTATGACGACCTACAGAGGAAAACTCGTTGAACGCTGTTACGACCGCGAAGTTTTCTTTAAACACTAAGAGAATATCGAACGGGAGAAAACAAGGATCATAAATGAGGTTATGATGATTTCCAACTTTCAACATCAAAATATCACCCCTTTCATTGGTTGCTATGACAAAAAAGATAACATGATTATAGCTTCGGAGTATGCACTTAATGGAAGTCTTCATTTAAAACTCGAATTCCAGTCTGAGAATAGTTACCTAACATGGGCAGAGCGCCTAAAGATTTGTTTAGGCGCTGCTAGAGGACTCAAATGCTTTCATGCAGGTTTTGGGGAGCACAAAGTAATACACGGAGACTTTAAGAGCAAGAATATATTATTATATGACAATCTAGAAGCCAAAATATGTGGTTTTGGCAAGTCATTTTTGGTCCCCAGAAGTCACCCAGATACCAAAGTCTACGAAAAGGCGCAGGGTAGTAATTATTATATGGATCCCGTTTACCGTGAAAGCTACATCCCCAGGGTAGAATCAAACGTGTACTCGTTCGGTGTGGTACTCTTCGAAGTATTGACTGGTCTTCTAGCATGCAACCACCCTGTAGAAGATGAGCGAATAAGCATGATAAAACCGCACAGTTGCAATTAAATACCTGTATCCCAAAAGTGACCATGAAGAGCATGTGTTCTGCAATGAGCTGAATATGATTTTCAGTTTCAGCCATGAAAACATCATCCCTTTCATTGGTTACTGTGATAAAGGCAAGGATAAAATTATAGTTTACGAGTTTGCTAGTAATGGTAGCCTGGATTGTCATCTAGAAAATGAGGATGGATGTTGCTTGACATGGGAGAGTCGCCTGAAGATTTGCTTAGGTGCAGCGAGAGGACTGGAATATCTTCATTCAGGTCGTGGTGAGGACGAAAACAGCGTAATCCACAGAGACGTCAAGAGTGGGAACATATTATTGGATCACAAACTGGTAGCCAAAATTTGTGATTTCGGATTATCAAAAGCTGGCCCCATAAACAAGCTACAAACTAAAGTCTATACAAACGCTGCGGGTACCAAGTTTTACATGGATCCAGTTTACCATGAAAGTGGCGTCCTCCATAAAGTGTCAGATGTTTATTCATTTGGAGTTGTGATGTTTGAATTGTTGAGTGGACTGCCAGCTTATTATCGAAGAAGCATTGGGGATAGTAAAGAAAAACTTCTGTTACATCTGGTCCGACGCTACTATGATCACAAACCAGAGCTGTTGATTGATCGCTTTATAGAAGATGAAATTGATAATCGCTCTTTTAATGTTTATAGAGAAGTTGCATATCAGTGCATAAGTTTCAATTCAAAGGAACGTCCGACCATGGAAATGATCGTGGATCGGGTTGAGGAAGCATTGGAGCTTCAAGTAAGTAATTTTTTTCAGTTGTCTTTCAGAAATATTTATAAACCGATTCCAATTACAATATTACCAATTCAATTTATATGATCATTTTCATGAACCTTAAATTATTTTGTGTTAGGTAACTAATCAAGGGGACCTTAAGCAAAAGGTGACTAAGAGCTAATTCATATGGATCAGTTTCTTAAGAGCTTTATCATTTTGTTAAGAAAACAGTATTACGTGGAACTTTTGTGAATTTGAGTTGTGTACTTGTATGATCATTGTTGGTTGACGTTTTAATATCCTTTCACATTTGTCTGGTAAAGAAATGGGACTGCTTTCTTTTTCTTGTTACTCCATATCAGTTTATCCTTTTTTTTTTCTTTTTAAAAATAAATAAATAAACAAATAATAAGCAAAGCATTTCGATCATTCAATCACCAAATAACACAATATAGTTACAACAATTCAACTTCATATAACACCTCACAACATCATCCTTTTTAGTATAATCCAAATTGGGAGTGGAAATGGTAGCAGGCATATAGAGAACCTGGTAACCATCTCGGCAGTGATGATATCTTAAAACCATAACGAAACAAGGTTTATGAACGCTAGGAGACATTCAATCTTTTTCATAAGATCAAAGTTTTTTTTTTCCCATTTTACTTAAGCGTAGAATTAACCATTAGAAAAGACTTTAAATCCAAATAGATGAACAATAATCGGCTCGCAATGTCAAGTCAAAAACCCAGGTAAAAAGATGTTAGTATTAAATAAATGAAGTCAATGTTTTGAAATTATTTTTAATAATAAGTCAACTTGCGAAATAACACCCCCTATGCTATTAGACTCGTTCAAAGCTAATCCTTCATAAATTTATGCCTTAAGGATTATTAATTTATCACAAATCACACCAGGTATATGTGTTACAACAAGTGGGAATGCCCCCGCGTGTTGTGGGTGGGCTTGTTTGTTGGAACTGTTTTTGAAGTATCAGTTGTATACTGTAATCACCTGTTAAAGAAGAACAAATATTGAAATGAACGGCCAAAAGTAGAATTAGCTAATAACAATACGAAGCAAAACACAAAAGAAAAACTTGAAAAAATTGTTCGTTGAAAATTGAAAATATATAGAAGTGTCTCAAATAAAAGATGATTTAATGTCTCGATATGACGGTATACTTAATTTTAGTTAACGATATTCAATTTTTATTAAAGAAGAAAGTGATTTTTGAGTTTTAGTAAAATACGAATGACTAAAATTTATCTATTTGATTTTAGTTTTTTTTTTCCTTTGGTCTTTGCTAGATCAAACTCATATATTAGTTTGTCAAAATTGATGCATTAAACAGCAACTTGTACATTGTTTTCAGCTAAAAACTTTTACATCAAGAAAAAAGGTACTCCTCAATAAACCTAATTATTACACTAAATAAACATCGATTATTACATCAACCATTAGTTCTATTACTTCCATTCATTCTCATTTATTTTTACTTAATTAGTACTCTCTCTCTCTCTCCTAACAAAAAGCATCTCTACGAAGAATAGTTGGCACTTGGCAGTCTGACCAATTCCATTTCTAGCTACTTACACAACAACTACTAAAATATAATAAATTTATCTTCATATACTCTTGTTGGGTTCACTGAGTACCCAAGTCCTTTTAATCTAAGATTTGAATAGAAAATAATATAAGTGTTTGATACCCATAAAACTACTCAAGTCACTGAGTGAACAGTCACTGAGTGAACAATCACTCAGTGAGTCACTTTCAGGAAGCTAAGGACGAGACTAAGAAGAAAGTCTCTCAATTCAGTAAGGAGGAACTTAGTGAATGATAACTGAGCCAACAAAGGAAGTGATAGGTTTAGTGAGTGATGACAATAATTTACTGAACCTCCAAAGTCTCCTCAACATTATAGAAGACTGAAGACTTAGTGACTGAAGTTAAGGCATGATAAGGATGGGAATGCTTGAAAGGATAAGGGACAATACTTATCATGCAAAGGTCAAACTTTTTCTGAATGGCTGAAGATCAAACCAATGTCATCAATGACACTTAGAAAGCTTACTTGTCACATACCCAATATAGTCATATGTAACAGAGACAAAATACGTAAGTGTTTTGTCAAACATAGTTGACCTCACTCTTTGTCTTGTTTGTAACAGTCGTACAAATACTTGCGTATAAATAGGTTCATAAGCTGGTGAAAAAGTTTAAGCTTATGCACTAAATGCATAGACATTCACAAGAACTTTTTCTCCTCCAAATACGGCTAAGTCCTTGATGCTGGTTCAGTTGGTTAGCATAGTTGTACTCAAGGTTAGCTTGAGTTTAGTAAGGAGATTACACCATACTTGTCATTTAAATACCAAGTGTTGTTCCACAAACACTTGGATATAAATTCTTTGATCTACTTCTAATAAGAATTTAAACTTTGAAAATATTGTGAATTTTACCTTAAAGCATTTTCTTATTAGAAAGTATTTCATTTACATCACTAAGGCATGAAACACGACTAGATTAACTTTGTAATTAAGCTTAACGTGTAAAGGAAACAACAACTCTCATTCACATTGAACCCACCACAATCATATTTAAGAAAAAGAGGAGATGGATCAAGGGAACAAACATTTCAGCCACCCTAACAATCTTGAAGGGTCGTCCCATGAATTGATAAATTTTTGAGGACCCTGTACGAATTTACATAATGAGGCCTTTCAAAAAAGAATGCTACATATAAAGTCTCACCGTTTATGAGATATAATACAATTAGTTATATAAACGTTCTAGCATATTACTCAATTAAGATATTTTCTCATCTAATTTTGTTTTCCGTAAAAAATATGTGTACAAATGCATACAATTTTAACGAGACAAATTTTGGGGCCCTGAGCGGTCACCCACGTTACATACCCTCAAAGATGATTCTGCAATCTTGTACAAAGTTTCCCAGATTCACACTTATAATAATATGAACAAACCTAATAAGAATAGCTTAAACATCAAAACCCCAAATTAAAAAAAATTATAATAATAATAGTAAAAAAGAAAAAAGAAAAAGAAACTCGATCTGTGAGTTTATGTGCTTGTTTGTTCCTCAAATTTCTAATAGTTGAGTGTCATATTGTCGTGTGGCCACCGGAAACATCTATCGCCACGTTGGCCATTATCGGGGTTATAATAAGGATTTTCCGGCTACTTCTTTTACTAAGAGGGTTAACCCATTCACTAAGATGGGAGAGATTGTGGATTCTGATAGCGATGATGAGGAGGTTGTGAACACCTTTGATGAGACGAGTAATCTATTTGGTGATGGTCATGACCGCGAAGATGACTATGATGACAATGATTATGATAACTATGCGTATCAGGTTTACGATCTTCCAGGAAATTTGGATGCCTATTATGACACATATGGTATCAAGCTCCAAGGCCTTGGTAGGAAATAATTTTATCTACATAGGAGTCTAATGTTATATTTTGAGTAGTGATTTATTTTTTTTTATAGAGAATAGGAAGTATCTTGTTATGTTATCTTTTTGCCTATATAAATGGGATTCACCCATATCCTTTGTACTTAAACGTTTTTTTGAGTATATTTACCGGTTCTTTGACCTTCTACCCAAAAAATCAGGTCCGGTTCACATGTAAATATTACAAACGAATTGACTAATTCTTAACCCCAACAAATAGCGACCAAAATTTAATGCAAGCACCCACCGACCGACGATTGTGTTATCAACAACAATAATGGGCAGTAGAAGAAAAATAAACTGACGATTGACCAATAAGGAATAAGGGATTTTCCAATACATTGTGAGATACAATGGTTTTATTTATTTCTCAGACATTGTGAGATAGAATGGTCTCATTATTTTTCCAAGACATTGTGAGATACAATGGTCTTATTTATTTTTCAAGACATAGTGAGATACAATGGTCTCAATTATTTTTCAAACACTCTGAGTGAGACAGTGGTCTCTATTACATCCCCAAACATTGTCTCAGACGCTGTGAGTAACACCGTGGTCTCATTTACTTCACAGACATTGTAAGTTATACAATTGTCTCTAAAATTATTTCATAAACCTTAGATAATATTTTTTTATGATATTGAAACCCGTCACAATCTGTCAATCTCACTAACTATCTTACTACCCGTTTTGGAAGACGAGTTTAAACACCCATTCCACACTCTTGGGACATCTGTGCCATCTTATAATACATCCCTTGAAACACACCAGTTAAGTATGAGTGTTGTGTCAGGAACTCTTAAGTAGGATGATTTATAACATCCTTATTTGAATGAATTGGCATGCTTTTGCATTTAAATAAAGAAATTGTAAATTACAAAACTATATGTTTATAACTCATTACTTACATAATTTTGCACGCCTCTTTAATGAATTATAAATAATTGGGCTTATTTGTATCCGAAATAACATGAGTATGGACTCGAACCCGATAATCACCATAATTCATTGGAAAGATCAAGAGACACGATAATGTCTTACCACTCAGCAAAAATCTTGAGACATTATTTATACTACCTAAATCACATCTTTGAAGTTTTCACTCATGAAATAATCCGAACTACTATCTTAGGATAGTCATCAATTCTTCTCTTCATTCCTTAGAAGTACTAGCCTATTTAGGTTCTAAGGATAATAGTCCACCAAACCTTTAAAATCTTCTTAAAGATTTTAAAGCAAACTTGACATCTTTACCTAATAATAATGGTAAATGTGCACTACACCCTTTTGATTATTCACATATCACATCATTATCTGAACCTTATTATAAGTCAGTATGTAATACTTCACAATATGACATTTCTTTCGAACACTAGTTGACATAGACACTATGTGATATAACCTTCATCTCAAAACTACCCCAGACATGATCTCTGAGTTATGATGGTCTGAACAATAGTACGATATTTAACTAAAAACTTTTTATAAACTAGTAAGCCATTTTCATAACGACATACACGATCACTACAAACTGCCATATACAACATCATGATCAATATAATGACTTATATAGACTCTTTAATATTTCCATATCGTTATTACAAAATCTAAGGCACGATATCATATTTCTTGGTTGTACGTACAAGTTTCCTGACTTATCCATCAATTTGGTTATACACTTAACATCATGTACTCACTGTGAGTTCATAGCTCCACTTTCTATTAGTTAATTGTTTTACAAACTCTTGGGTGAGATACATGCTATTTTTATATGAACACACAAACATTTGAATCTATATGCATATCTGATTGTTTTATTGACACTAAGTAACACAATTGCCATGCTTAAGTCCCCACATCATGAACCATTAATCACTAGGCATAGTGAGCACGAATATTGTGAATAGGCCTATTGGGATTGACGAATCCCATTTGATTGACCAGTTAGGCAAACAAGGGCACTATATTTGAGAACACTGGGTAATCGGCAAATTACCTACAAGGGCAAACATTGTAAAAAACATGGAAATTGCTATTGGCACACGTTAACGCTTTGGTTTCATGAATTTAGTGTAATAATAACTGTTTTATTTTTAATACTATCGATGTTATACAACGTAACCCACACAAATATTATGTGTTCAACATTTAACAATAAACCTATGGATTCACTCAACCTTTGCGTTGATATTTTAAGCATGTTTTATCACAGGTCCATAATGATCGAGGCTGGCACGGAAGGGCATGGATGCATCAAGAAGGCTATAAATTATTTGATCATTCAAAAAACATCAAAGACTTTATATTATGTAATCATGGAACAACTAGCACCTATCTTTTCTAAAACTCTGATATTTCAATAAATTGAATGATAGTCCTTTTAAAACGACACAGTTAGAGTTCGTTTTCTAGTGTTAAAATTGTCATACCATCAGGTAACACCCAGCTTGAATTTCGATGCATTCACGAAATTGAGGGTGTTACACCTTAGGACCTATGATATAAAGAAAGCCATCGGTTTCCATTTTTCAACGCTGGAAAACCGAAAAAATTTCTTTTTTTTTGTTACAAACACGACCAATTTTTTTCATTTCACTCTTGTCATAAAATTTTGTTCCATAAACAGAACAGATGTGCAAAAATAAATTGATCTAAAAAACAAACCGAATAGTCAACAACTACTTCATGTGTACATGATTCAAACCTGGTTGCCAGAAAAGATACGAAATAGTGAAGTGCTTGAGAAATGAGTTCTCACACGCAAGGAACAATTTCCTTTGGATGAATTCATACCCTTTCAGATCTAGTAGTTTTAATAGCCGTAGTTGCTTCACTCAAAATAAGCAAAATCTATATGGATGGGGTAACTCAGTCAAAATCTATATCAATATGAATCTCTATCTAATTAGATAATCATGTTAGGCCAATATAATTATATTAAGTAGCAAATGTATAATAAGTGTATAACAAAGTAATCGAATGCTTCTTTTATTTTAAATCTCTTTGAGATACGTACTATTACTATTGTATGAGTTATTTATTTTGTGTCAAAATATTTTTATAATTTGTAATTAAAGTTGTTTATCTCAATGACATACTTGATGAGACTTGCGCATTTGACATAATTGTACGTGTTTTAAGATGCGTGATTTTTTTAAGTGTTTCGCTTATTAGATTTTAACAATAGATGATTCGGGGACTGGCAGTCGTCTTCGATGTGGATTCGGTTTGCTTGACCCCGATCGGTAACACCAATGCCACCAAATCGGTGTGGTGTGGGTGTATGGAAAATCAGGATAGTTCCCCGAATTGGTGTGGGAGAGGGACAAGCCAAACTAGTCGTTGAGGGGCTCAAAATCAAACCGTTGGGGACATTTTAAAAAAAAATTATTTCCCTTATTTTTTTACCTATTTAAACACCACCCATTTAACACTATTTCACAAACAAAAACATCCCTATTTTTAGTCAAACAAAAACATCTCTTTTTCACAAATAAAATAGCTTCATCTTCATCTTCTTCATCCGAGGACAAGTTAGTTTTTCCCTCCGACTCTTCCGAACTATTGTTTTCCACAAGTTCTACCCAGTCAACCTTTTTAGTCGCGTGCGATGCCATTGAAGACACGGCAAGCTCAAGCACTACCGATACCTGAGATTATGTTACCTGTTTTCGTGAAAAAGCTCTTCAAACTCTAATTTAAACACCACCCATTTAACACCACCCATTTAAACACCACCCATTTAACACTATTTCACAAACAAAAACATCCCTATTTTTAGTCAAACAAAAACATCTCTTTTTCACAAATAAAATAGCTTCATCTTCATCTTCTTCATCCGAGGACAAGTTAGTTTTTCCCTCCGACTCTTCCGAACTATTGTTTTCCACAAGTTCTACCCAGTCAACCTTTTTAGTCGCGTGCGATGCCATTGAAGACACGGCAAGCTCAAGCACTACCGATACCTGAGATTATGTTACCTGTTTTCGTGAAAAAGCTCTTCAAACTCTAATGAATGACTATTTCGTCGAAGAAAACCCAAAGTTTCCCGCCCATGTTTTACGGAGCATGTAGCGGCTCAAGACTTACCATACCTTGATGACTAGCGTTTTTTTTAATAAGTATTATGTAATTTTCTTTTAAATATTAATAAAATATTATGTTTTTATTAAATTGTTTAATATAATTATAAATATAAAAAGTTACAAATAAAATTAGATGAGGTATGGGTTAGCCATGGTTGCCACTAAAAAACTATGGTTAGATATGAGATGAGATAGAAGGATATTATCGATGAGTGATTAGGTATAGATTAAGTATGGTGGCATGACTGCCACCCCTTAATAACTTAATTTAAATTGTATAATGTGATCAAATGATTGTATTTTAGAAAGGTTATAATTTAAATAATATACTCATTATATATGTTAATAAATTGATTTAATAGTAAAAAAATAATATAATTTTTTTTATTATAAACAAGTATTGAATCTTAATTTCACTTAAACATTTATAAAGTAGTACTCCCTCCGTCTCAATTTAATTGTCCATATTTTCATTTTTGGATGTCTCAAAAAGATTGTCCACTTTCCTTTTTTAGTAAAAACTAGATAATTTAAAGAGGGAATATTCTATTCGTGTGGTTGAAAATTAAAATGACCCCACTTTTATTAAATTTTGTGATTTCTCTCTCCTGACAATTAAATTGAGACGGAGGGAGTACTATATTTTATTTTGGACATAATCATTTGAGTTGAGGACAGTTGTCTACTAGAAGGATCTTTTTAATCGATTGATGAGGATGTATATTAATTTTAACTTTACCTATAGGCCAATCAACTCTTAACAGACCCACGGAGCTGCTGTGAACATCTAAGGGCTCGTTTGGTTTGTTGCTAGGAATGACAATGGGTATTGGATTTGGTATGGGGTAGAATGACAATGGATATGAAAAAATGTATCATTACGATTGTTTATGTTTGGATGACAAATATGGGTATGAAAAAGTATATAGATATTTGAGTTTTGTAGTGGAAAAGAGGGGCCCCACGGGAATGGATTTCACAGACACCAAATTGATGTGTAATAAATCTATGGCTATGATATACCTATTTCATTCCTGGGGCCACTAAACAAACACCTTAAATCGGAATGAAATCCATAGATCCATTCCGATTGGAGGATTCCAAACGCACCCTAAAGTTCTATATATTAGCAACTTGATCAGTTTTGTTTATAATCACAAGAAATTAACCATATACAATTAGTCAACCAAACCATGTCTTCATCAGTAAACCTCGAAGATTTTCGAATTCCTCTTGAGGAGCTCAAGTGCGCTACCAATAACTTTGATTCCGTGGTCTCACCATACAGCAATAACTACCAAGGAGAGCTCTCTGAACTCTGGCAAAACCGCACAGCTTTCATCAAACGATACAACAAAAAAGCGTACTCCAAGTCTCACGAGCTTGAGATAGTTTCCAGGTTTCACCACGAAGACATCATCTCTTTCATCGGTTTCTGCGATGAAGATACTAATTACATATATATGGCTTACGATTATTTTGCTCATAAAAGCCTTGATGAAATTCTCATGACCGGTAACTTAACATGGGCATCTCGCTTTGACATTTGCATAAGGGTGGCGAAAGTGCTGAATTACCTTCATTCGGGTGTTGGGGAGAACGGTAGAGTAATACACGGAGACGTCAAATGTGAAAATATATTGATAGATGGGGAACTGAAAGTCTGTGGGTTCAAATACTCAAAATTAGTCCCTTTAAATCAGCCGCATCAACATCATTCTTGCCCCGAATAATTGTTTGAAAACTCGCACACAGATCCGATTTACAAAGAAACTAACCTCCTCAGCACAGAATCGGACGTCTACTCATTTGGGGTGCTGATGTTCGTAATCATGCATGGGACCGGGACTAATGAAAATCTTCGTCAACTGATGAATCAGGTGCGGGGCTGCTTTGATGGTAGACCGTATAAATTAATTGATCTTAAATATATGGGAGATTTCAATCATCGTTCTCTCAATATTTTTACAACACTGGCGTATAAATGCATTAGTTTCGACATTAAGGAACGCCCTGAGATGGATGAGATCATCAATACGATCGAGAAAGCCTTGGATATTGATGTAAGTCTTTTCATTCACTTCGTAATTCTTATAAACAATATAAAAAGCAAATCCATCTACTGAAGAAGATAGTTAAAGCTAGTAGTTTTAAATGATTTTTTTTTTACATAAAAATATTTGGAAATATAGTTGTAGCTCAATTATAAATGTGTAATATGACGTAAAAAAACACATACATATTTTATTATATAAATATCGTGGTATTAGGGGAGAGGAGTATTTTAGTCATTTACTATCTTTACAGCTCTAATAGTTATAAGAACACTATGGAAATTTAGCTTTTTAAAAAAATAGCTACAGCTCACCGCTTTTTTGCCAAACGATCAATAAAAATTTAAAATGTTCATTGCTAACCGCTCACCGCCTCAAAAAGCTTCAAACCGCTCCGTGTTAAATATACCCGATGTATCATAATTGATTGTGTTATCCAACTGTGGGCGAATTTTGGAGCTCATCTTCTCCATGGGTTCGTCTCCTACATGAGATTAGCTTGATCTCACCGGGGTTTCCTCACCATTATATCAACATCCTCGGTTGATTCTTGGGTTGCTTCCGTTTTTGTTTTAGTTTTCTTTGGGTTTTACATCCACTCCCTCTCGTAACCAACAGCTTCCTTTTGAGTTCCTTGCTCCGGTTGCCGTGAGTAGGCTATGACTGCCGGAAGTCTAGTGGTGGCAGGTTTTGTTTTACTTCGGGAACCTTTGTAGCAGGTGATCCGTATTGTGGTTATTGTTGGTAGCGAGTTGGCCTCTTGGGTATTGGTTGGATGCCTTTTGTCTTCTAGCCTCATATAGATAGCGACTTGCTTCTATGATATGCTTCTCGCTGTACAAGCCTATGTCTTATTTTTGTTTCTTTCTTTAAGGTGGGCCATGCATAGCGACTTGCTTTTATCAACTAGGTGGGCTATACCTTTATTTCTGCTTTTTGTTTATTTGGGTACTTGGTGACGTCAATCCGCATTATTTAATGCGTTTTGTTTGTAATTTAATTTGCATGCATTTTGTCTCTAATTTGAGACCGTGTTTTGTTTTAAAAAAAAAAAAAAAAAAAAAAAAAAAAAAGGGCCTTGCGTTTTGTGAAACTGTTTGTCTATGGCTATCATACGGTTTCATTGTTCTTTTGCTGGTTTAAGCGGTTGTCAAGATGGTAGTGGGAATGGGCTCACCAAAACCTCGTTGATCTCTCATCTTCGTGATCGTCATTTCAATGAGGATGCGCTAGCCACCACCAAACTTCCCTTGGCCACTAACCTAGTTGTTTTTTAGGCGGCTGAGGTTACGTTGAAACGTATGGGTCTTTGGCTATGTGGGGTTTGTTTTAAGACGCATACTCTTCGTTCTAAGTGTCGACATGGATCCGATTTTGTGTCACCCCCTGACTGCGGTAATGGTGTTGTTAGATTTGTGTTATTTGATCTCGTCAAGTTCCCTCTTCCGTTCAGCTTGCTTGTGTTGAAGATTTGGTTCTAGAAGAGCACTCTAATTTTGACTTACACTTGCTTGACACTTTGCTCGCTAAAGGGTTGCGCACTGTCAAATCCATCCCTCCAAAGTGTCGCTTGGGATTCTCTCGTGTATTGAAAGGAGCTCTGGATAAGGTGATCTGCACACCTGAAGACATTTCTTGTTGGGTTAGCCTGTTAGCCTTACATCTTTGTCTCCTTAAAACCTTTTGCCCGAGGAGTAATATGGAGTGTAGGTCTGCTACTAAGCGCCAACGTCAAGAAGAATATATCGCTAATGCCATTCGGTCGTGGGGTACATCCGGCGGTAGTTTGCGACTTGTTAATGAGGTTTTAGCCGAACCCTCCCCGCATGGTCTAATATTGATGAGAAAACTTGAGTTGGGTGAGCGTAATGTCAAGCAATGTAGGAGGAAGATTTGTGATGGTCATTATACACCGCCGCCGAGTTCTTTCTTCTTCAGGTGTTGCTCCTTACAATGATACTACCCTTGAGGACCTTAAGGCTAAGCATCCCTTCAAGTCTGTTCCCTCCCTGCCTGATATACCTATCGATCATCATAACCTCGTTGCATCTCCTGCTGTGGTTCTTGACATGATTAAGAGTTTTCCCCGTGGTACTTCTTGTGGTCGAGATGGTTTGCGTGCCTAACACCTCTTGGATTGCTTTAGTGGTGCTGTTGTGGCTATATCTGATGAGTTAATCAGCTCCATCACCCAGGTGGTAAACCTTTTTCTTGATGGGAAATGTCCTAAGGCCTTGGGTGAGTATATTGCCAGTGCTCCTCTCACACCGTTGATCAAACCAGGTGGTGGTATCCGTCCTATTGCGGTAGGGACCGTATGGAGGCGTTTAGTCTCCAAGGTGGGAGCTTCTATGATTGGCCATTCTCTAGATAGTTACTTGAATGGTCTACAGTTCGGTGTTGGGGGCCATTCTTCATGCCGTGAATCGGTTTATTGAAGACCATGGAGATGATGTGGGTCTTTCGATGTTGTTGGTGGATTTCAAGAACGCCTTCAATTTGGTGGACCGTGAGGTTATGTTACAAGAGGTTCGCCTCCATTGTCCTGCCATATCATGTTGGGTTGAATTTTGCTACTCCAGCCCAGCCAAATTATATTATGGGGAACACACTTTATGGTCGCACCAAGGCGTGCAGCAAGGTGACCCTCTTGGGCCTCTCCTGTTTGCATTAGTGCTACACCCTTTAGCTCGCAAGATCAAAGACTCCTTTTCCCTTCCCTTTCAAGCTTGGTACCTAGATGATGGAACGATCATTGGAGATACTCTGTTAGTTGAGAAGGCCCTGGAGCTCATTATGATGGATGGACCTCGCTATGGTTTACACCTCAACGTCGATAAAACTGAGGTTTTCTGGCCAAGGGAAGATCCTAGAAGCAGACTTGCAGGTGTTTTCCCGCCTAATATTGCCAGGCCGTCACATGGTGTTAAATTGTTGGGTGGCCCTGTTGGTGTAGACCTTGAGTTTAGCAGTAAGCTTGTTTTGAAATGGGTTTCTAAAACCATTGAACTTATGGATGTCGTTGCTAAGCTTAATGACCCCCAGTGTGAATTGCTGCTCCTTCGGGCATGTGCTGGTATTTCCAAGTTATATTTCTCAATGCGCATATGTTCCCCGTGTCTTCGAACGTGCTCGAGTTTCTTTCAATGCAACGCCTTCTCTTCTGAGCGATTTTCACCGCCTGGGTCCGGGTTTGGCAATTGGCAATGGAGACCGCCACTTTACCTTTTGAATTGGGGGCTTGGTGTATACTGCTGGGTGATGTCTTGCATTATGCCTTCCTTGCTTCTAGACTCAATCGGCCACCGCAGACCGAACTTCTCCGGCAATCTGCGTTGGTACTTCGGATCGCCTTTTGATGATGCTCTGTATGTTTTTAATGTTAAATTGGAGACCGACCTCCTGGGTAGTTCTTGTGAAATTGCTGCCCCCAAACTCATGAAGAAATTGGCAGATCTATATTTCACACGTGTCACCAAAGAGGCTGAATCCACCTTCTGCTTATCTTCTAGACAGATGGCCTTATGGAGATCGCAAATGGAAGACCATACTTCAGACTGGCTCAGAGTGGTCCCGATATCTGGGTTGGGGCAGACTATGAATGCTAAGACTTACCGATGTGTTCTATGCTATCGCCTAGGTGTCCCCTTTTCTCCACTCAGGTGCCGTGCTCGGCTTGTTCCAAGGTGTTTGTCGGTGATATTTACGGAGATCATGCTGTGTCATGCGCAGGTATTATTGGTATTAAACATCGACACAATGTGGTGCGCGATACTCTTGCTGATATCTGCTCCCGGGTAGGGGTTTCGGTCCGTAAAGAAGTTGATATCGGGCTTAGCGGAGAGGGGGACAAACACCTCCGCCCAGCTGACTTGTTACTTTATTCGTGGGATAGAGGGCTTGATGCATGTGTGGATCTAACAGGGTCATCGCCATTGACCCAAACCGGTATGATTGATTTCGTACCAGGACGGGCTGTGGCTGAAGCGGCACAGCGCAAACGTGCCAAGTACGAAACCAAATGTGCTGATATTGGATATGGTTTCCTCCCCTTCTCTTTTTCTTCCCTTGGTGAACTTGAGAAGGATGTTGTGACCCTGCTGAAGCGAATCCGAAAGTTCTCCGTCACCCAAGATATTGGGGCGCGTGCTGCTAACTATATCTTTAGTAGGGTTTGTTTTGCTATAGCTAGAGGTGGGAGCCCAACTAGTTTCTCGCTTCCCACCAATTTCTTGTAACCCTTTTGATTGTCTAATGAAGTGATGTTTTATAAAAATAATAAAAAAAAAAGAAAAAATAATAAAAATAATAATAATAATAATAATAATAATAATAATAATAATAAATCTTATCTTCTTGATTTGTATTAAAAAGAAAATATGTTGTACATTTTATTAATCGATTTTAAACCACCGCGCGTGTACAATGTATTGACATATGCCGTGTTAACATGAATATAGTGTTAATCGAAAAGTTAAAGCTTTTTAACATTTCACCTCAATTTTCAAAAAGTAGGCTTAGGACCGGTTAACGCAAAGTTCCCGATATCCTTTACTTTAAAGAAGAATTAGTTATTTATATACGTACAATCTCGTAAAAAAAATTACATATCACAGCCTCTCGTAGTTTCATTTTGCTACTTATATTCCCGTCCATATAAATTAATTTAAGTTAATAATTATAATAATATTTATAAATAACAATAACTACAATAATAATAAATGTTTGTTTTTAAAAAACAAATGTAAAAGGTTGCGAGGTATTTGTCAAATTAATAATGTTATTATAAAGATTTAGGCTTAAATGTGAATTTTATTAGTTAATCATATAATATTATTTTACATTCATCATTTTCAATTTAACTAGACGAGTACCCGCGTCTAGTGGTAGCGCTTTCTAATTTTCTGCAAAATTCCGACGACCCATAAGTTTATTTCAACAAACTGTATTTGTAGCGTTACAGAATCATTTTCGAATAACTAAAATCTAGATACGTGGTTGCATAACAACAGAAATATACAGTTTTCAAAAAAATTATGTGGAGTCGATATAAGTGTGGGAGTATATTTTCTAATATGATTGTTTTAAGTTGTTAAGATTTTTGTAATAATAGATCAAGCATTACAAAAAGCAACGATATTATGTAGTTGGCAATATTGTATTGTAGTTTAGAGGTATAACCAACGTGTGTGACCACCTTTTCTTGTTTTGTCGGTAATTTAGGCAAGATATATATATATATATATATATATATATATATATATATATATATATATATATATATATATATATATATATATATATATATATATATATATATATATATATATATATATATATATATATATATATATATATATATATATATATATATATATATATATATATATATATATATATATATATATATATATATATATATAGAATCTAGATCAAATAAGATCATACTTAAAGTTGTTAAATGAGATCGAACTAAAATTTGACAAGAGATACTCTCCTTACAATAAAAAGAATTTTTTATTTACTACAACTAAAATTGTTAAAGTTTCGATAGATTTCTTTTAAAATTTACTGAAACCTAGGTGATACACTTTGATTAGTAGTTTAATGTGTATCGTGTTTTGTATGTGTATCGGGTTTTGGAATATTTATTAGTGTAATGTGTATCGATGTATCACTAATCCAAACTCATGTATCATTTGGTTATTAGTTGCTAAAATGTTAATTTGTATTAAAATATTATTTTTTGTGTATGATTGCTAAAATTGTTATTTATAAATGTTTTAGTGGTTTTTAGATTTGATCTTATTTTTACAACTTTAAGCTTGATCTCACATTAACCCTCCCTATATATATATATATATATATATATATATATAATTTACATGTGTAGCGTTTATCATTTGGTGTGACTTTTAAACTTGTAACCTTACAAATTTGATATCACCATAATAAGATTATCTTGTACTATCAATTTGCATAGATACTTAAATATTGTTCAAAGCTATTTGTTTGATGTACAAATAATTATCATTAAAGATAACAATACTATTCAATTTACATGTATATCCTTCTCTAAATAATTATTCATTTAGGGAAGGATATACATGTAAATCTCCCCATTATTTTATTTATATACTAGACAATATAATATATATTAACTTTTAAAAAACGATTCATGTATGATAGTCTCTTAAGTGGTGTAAGACCAACATTTTTTAAAATAATATTATACAAATGACAATGTACATGTGTCAAAGCAAAATAAACAACAAAAAACTAAAATTACTTTGTCTCTCATTTCTTCAAATTTGTCACGGGTTCTAAAACTACTTCATCATTTCTCATATAATTTTGTCAAATATGAAACCCAGTTCGACCCGGGTGGTTCAACCGGTTGAACCGTTCCGGTCAAAAAACATGTCGATTTAAACCGAGTCAACCCAACAGGTTAGGTCGAAAATAGGTCAAATTAAACCGGGTCAACCCGCCGGGTTTGAAGAATCCTGGGTCAACTCGGTTTTCGTCTCCTTTTGAAATATATGTCTTCAATATTTTCGCTTTTAGTTTTAACTTTTAACTTTTTGGTTTTTCCTTTATATATAGTAATAGCAGGTACCCGCGTGTTTTGGCGGGTACACTGTGACGATTAACCAGAGAAATATATCTCGACGAGATCTGATTCACCAGTTTGTATCGGTTTCAACGGGTTCTCTCTGGTTCGTTTTCGGATATCTTTAATTGGTTAGCCGAACCAGTGGCGACACCGGTTCCCGGTTGAACATGTTGGTCCGGTCAGGTCCGGTTTTCAAAAGTATATGTACCATCAACTTGTTAGCTTGTATGAAGTTTTGTGTGTTTTATTAATTTGTATAATGTATATAATAACATGTACTTTTCATTTTAGTGTGTTTTAAAAATAACATTAATATAGTGTTTAATCGAGAGGTTAAAGCTTTTTAACATTTCATCTCAATTTTCAAAATTAGGCTTAGGACTGGTTAACGCAAAATTCCCGATATCCTTTACTTTAAAGAAGAATTACATGAGTTATTTATATACGTACAATCTCGTTAAGTTTTTTTTTACATATCATAACAACTCGTAGTACCATTTTGATACTTATATTCCCGTCCATATAAATTAATTTATTATAAATAACAATAACTACAACAATAATAAATGTTTGTTTTCAAAAAACAAATGTAAAAGGTTGGATGTATTTGCCAAATTAATAAGGCAAAAATGTTATTATAAAGATTTAGGCTTAAATGTAAATTTTATTAGTTAATCAGAATATAACATTATTTAACATTCATCATTTTAAGTTTAACTAATAACCTTCTTTGTTTTTGAGTTTTTTTTATTATTAATTTACATCCAATTTTCAGCTATTTTTTCTCAAGCAAATTACAAAATCCGATTTATTACTCCATTCGTCCGAAAACAAATATCCATCTTTTATTTTAGGCTGCCTTGAAATACATGGCAACTTTGTGTTCTAATAAATCAAAAGAGATTTTAGTAGGTAAAGGTGATATTTGATTGATGTAGAGTGTGGTTAATAAGAATTAATAAAACTTTAGATAATATGAAAATAGACATTTATATTGGAACAAAGGGACTAACAGTTTGAGCTAACCAATTCAATTTTTATTTTCTATTAGCAATTATAAGAAGACTCGATTTTAAATGGAGCTCTTATTGATCTAATTTGGTTGTGCCAAATAACCTATTTTTATTTATTTTTTCTTTTTATATTATGTAAGAGATTAATAATTAAATTGTAATTCACGAGAAATAGTAACCTACGCGTTGCGACATGATATTTTAATATTACTATATATACTAAAACACAGGACCAAACTTTTGCAATTCACGCATTTAATGCAAAGTTTGTCAAATTGGCGGAAACAGTCCCTGAGGTTTAAGTGTCGTTGCAAAGTAAGTCCTTTAACATTAATAATCTTTTGCAACTTGGCAAAAACAACCCCTGAGGTTTAAGTATCGTTGCAAAGTAGGTCCTTTAAGCAATCCCGCTGCATCGCGCGGGTTTTCCAACACTCGTTACTACTATATACAATTATCTGCTATCGTACACTATGAATAATAAACAACTTGCTAACATGAACTTAAACATTCAATAAATTTAATTAAAACTTATTAGAGTTAAATGAAATTTATATTTTCTTAGTTGTTCAAGATTTTTACCAATGTGTAATTTAACCCAATTTTAGGTCCTATATATCGTGTTCTCAAACATTTCCTAATTTATAAAAGAAATAAATTGTTTTTGTAAAATAAAAATCTATTGTACAATTTTTGTTGAGTTTCTAACCTTTAAGTGATGATAATGAATCTTTAGTTTTCTTTTTGGGTAAAAGATCAAAGACCCGATAAATATATTACTCCAAAAAACGTTTAGGTACAAAGGATATGGATGAATCTCATATCTCAGCCCGTTACATAGGCGGAAAGCTTATATAACAAGATACTTTCTATTCTCTATATAAGAAAATAAACCACTACACAAAAAATAACATTATACTCCTATGGAGATAAAATTACTTCCTACCAAGACCTTGAAGCTTGATACCATACGTGTCATAATAAGCATCCCGATTGCCAGGAAGATCGTAAACCTGATCCGCATAGTTATCATAGTCATAGTCATCATAATCATCTTTACGATCATGACCACCACCAAATAGATTACTCGACTCATCAAAGGTGTTCTCAACCACTTCTTCTTCACTATCAGAATCCATAATCTCTCCCACCTTAATGAATGAGTTAACCCTCTTAATGAATCTTTAGTTTTCTTTTTTTATTCCTGGAGCTTTTCAAATAAATACTTATGTTTGAATATTCAAAACATTTTTCTTTCGGTATCGATCTTTTAGGTGTTTTAACTGTTTAAATAGTTTAAAGTGATGACTTTATTTTGTTTGCATGCATGCAAAAAATTAGATTAATGAACATCTATCTCAGGAATACTTGAACAAGTGTTAAGTGTCACTCTTCATTCAAAGTAACATTTTCAGTTTCATATTAAAGTAATATAAAAACATTTAAGTATTTAAGCCAAGGAAAATTCGGTAGGTGCCTCTAAGCTTAACTTGCTTCTGTTTATTTCCACAGAACGATGGCAGTATTTTTCGGAATAACCTACGAACCATAGAGAAGTTTATAATTCCACTAGAAGTGATCAAGATGGCAACCGATGGCGAAGAGTTTGATAGAAGAATAATATCCTCCAAACCTCACATGATGACCTACAGAGGAAAACTCGTTTATCGCAGCAACGACTGCGAAGCTTTCTGCAAACACTGGACTTCCGAACAGTACCTTAGACAGAATATTGACATGATCGCAACTGAGATTTTTCTGGTTTCCAGCTTTCACCATGAAAATATCACCCCTTTCATTGGTTATAATTGTGAAAGCAGTGAGGTAATTATAGTTTCGGAGTATGCAGTTAATGGAAGCCTTTATGGTAATCTCAAAGACCAGTATATGGAAAGTTATCTAACATGGGTAGAGCGCCTAAATATTTGTTTAGGCGCTGCTAGAGGACTCAAATACCTGCATTCAGGTATTGGGGAACACAGAGTAATACACGGAAACTTTAAGAGCAAGAATATAGTATTATATGACAATTTAGAAGCCAAAATATGTGGTATTGGTGACTCATTTCTGGTCCCCAAGAGTTACCCAGATACCAAGGTCTACAAATTGGCAAAGGGTAGTAAATATTATATGGATCCCATTTACCGTGAAAGCCTCCTCCCCAGGGTAGAATCAAACGTCTACTCGTTCGGTGTGGTACTCTTCAAAGTATTGACTGGTATTCTGGCATGCAACCACCCTGTAGAAGATGAGCGAATGAGCATGATAAATTGGGTCCGACGCTACAATGACGAAATAGACAAGTTAATTGATTATCGAATAAGGGATGAAACTGATGCTCGTTCTTTACATACGTTTAAGGATATTGCATATAAATGCATTAGTTTCAACATGAAGGATCGCCCTTCGATGAATCAGGTCGTCAAGAGACTGGAGGAAGCATTGTATATTCAAGTAAGTGTTATCATTAGTTATGTTAAAAGATATATATCTAGCTAGTTTCATAGGCCACAATGAAAACTATCTAATATCAATCAAATAATTTAGTAAAAGCTAACTATTATTTTAACTTTACCAAAAGCTTTGAGCATTCAGTATCTTAACTCAACTCTCACGTTAAACTTTCACATTTTTGCGTTAAAGTGCGTTAACTACATCGTGGGCTTGCGTTAAAAGCCAAAGGTTTCACCCACGTTAAAGCTTTAACGCAGCGTTAAACACTTTTTTTCCGTTTCTTTTTTTCTTCTGATTTAAATGAGTTTTGGTGGGTATTTTGGTATGTATTTTGGTGTGTGTGTTATAGTATGTGTAAAAGTTGCAACCTTTTAAAGGTTGAAGAGAACCAGTTTTGGTTTTTTACAATTTCAGTCCTTTTTTTTTTTTTTTTTTAGTTTAAAAAATACTACAGTAGTTATTGTAAATTTTAGTTCTGTAATTTTAAAGAAAATTTTTTTTTATTTTATAAATTGAAAAGAAAAAAATATTGGGTCCATAGATCAGCAACACACCCAAGTCTACACAAAAGCTGCCGGTACCAACTATTACATGGATCCAGTTTACCATGAAGGTGGCGTCCTCCGGAAAGAATCGGACGTGTATTCATTTGGAGTGGTAATGTTTGAGTTGTTGAGTGGGTTGTTAGCTTATCATCAAAGAAAGTTAGAAGGTGGTAAATACATGCCACTCATAAATCTAGTCCGACGCTACTACGATTACAAACCAGACATGATAATTGATCCCCTGATAGGAAATGAAATTGATAATCGTTCTTTTAATTCGTTTAGAGAAGTTGCATATCAATGCATTAGTTTCAATTCAAAGGAACGTCCTACCATGGAAATGATCGTGGATCGGGTTGAGGAAGCGTTGGAACTTCAAGTAAGTATTCTAAATCAGTCCGAATTACAATATTACCAAGTCAATTTATATGATCATTTTCATGATGTGAAAATTGTTTGCTTCTACCCGAAATATATAAATCTTGGAATATCATGAACCTAAAATTATTTATTAAAGCTGATGATTAGCCATGGAACTTTCAAAGAATAATAAAGTATGTTCTGTATATGTTGTGGACCGAATAATCTTTTATCATTGCTTATTATGTATTAGTTAAAACACAAAGGACCAAACATGTTACAAAGAAACTTAATAACCGAAAGTTAGTTATAGATGTTAGTTATTTCGGTTGGACAAAAAGGAAAGGGTGCATCGGTTCAAATGATACCGATTCACAACCTATAAATATGTAAACATACATCGATTTCAAGGTTAGAAACATAATACAATTTACTTATTCAATATTCACTTTGCAACTTATATATTAATCTAGTTTGGGACAACATTTGGCATCAAGAGCAAGGATTATACACACCGAAACAAAATTCTGTTTCTACATCAAAGAACATCATTACTTTTCTTCTGCGAGGGACGTGTTGTTTTCTTTATCTTCTAAAGGAAACAAACGAGTTTGAATAAGGAGAAACGTAGAAGAGATAGTGCACGATCTGTTTTGCGTAGAAGTTGCAAGCGTACACATCAAACGATATTGGTGGAGAAAACTCTTGTTGGTGACAAAGAGGGAAAGGAAGAGAACAAGTGGAGACTTTGTGAGAACCGGTTGAAAACAAATACACAAAGCAAGAAACGTTGTTGTGAAAGAAACGTATACATAGAATAAAAGAGGAGTACTCAACGTTTAGTGTGGAGAAAAGTGTCGGTACGACACAAAACAACAACAACGAAAGGAAACAAACGAAGGGCTGTTTGTTTTGGTGGAACGAATCAGAAACAAAGGACTGTTGTGATTCGGCAAGGGTTACCAAGGCGTGGTAACAAGGATTGTGTGTGGAAGAAATACTTAGATTTCAAAGAGACCGAGATCAAGAACAACACGCAAGGAGAAAGACAACGTGTAGTGTGGTACAAGGAAGTTTTGTTTTGTTAGTGTCGAATACAAATAAAATTCGACAACAAAACGAGAACGAAAAAAGAGGCCGAAACTTGGTTGTGATTCAAGAAGGAATTTGAGACAACAAGGCAAGAAGGCTGTGGAAATTATTGTTTAGACTCGTTAGGGACTAGAGCAACAACAACAATTCGACAAAAAAGAAACCGTGGTGTTTTTGTTTTTGATTCGAATCAAAACATAAGCAAGGCAACAAATTTAATTCGAAAGTTTTGTTGTGGGTTGGAGTCGAATTGGAAGAAAAGAAAGGCAACGAGATAGAAGAAGCAAAGAACGAAGAGGGAACAACAAACAAACGTTGGTGAAAGGTTTTACTAACAAGGCAAGGGAATACATCTCGTATTCACAACGATAACGAGGTCACAAGTTACATTTTTTGGATTTCATTTATATTAGATAGTATAGATTTATTAGTTTATACTATTAGGAAATCCCGAGAACTATTATTGATCCCGTATTACTAGGATTCCTGGAAACTTTATTTTCACATTAGAAAGAGATACCATACTAAGAAAAGTAATTCCCATTAAACTAGAAAGTGAAGATACTAAACACTTTCAAAATGAACCGATGATATAGCAACCACATCAACTACAACAAAACCCGTAACACCTATTACACAATATCAATGCCCTAAGTTGAAACCACAAACTACACAGTTTGGGCTATACAAATTAAGGTTATACTAGAGGCACATGGCTTATGGGAAGCAATAGAACCAAAGTTAGATACACAAGTTGATGATAAGAAGGATAAGGCAACAACTGCCTTCCTATATCAAGCGTTGACGGAAGATGTGATCTGACAAGTATCGGGTTGTAAGACGGCAAAGGATTTGTGGGATTCGCTAAAGAAAAGACACGCTGGAGAAGATAAAGTGCAGAAAGTACGGTTACAATCATTGATGATTGGATTTAACTCACTTCAGATGAAGGAAGATGAAACGGTGGATGCATTTGCAGACAAGTTAAACGGCTATGTCACGAAGGCAAAAGAACTAGGGAAAACATTGGATGGATCACTTTTAGTTCGAAAACTATTAGACTCCACACCCGATAGATTCATTCAGATAGTAGCATCCATAGAACAGACAAGTGATCTAGACGACATAACCCTAGATGAGATCACTAGAAAACTCAAGGCGTTTGAGGAACGAATAAAACTCCAGAAGGGAGGTCAAGCTGAAAGTCAGGAGAATTTACTATTCACACACGGCGAACACTCAGAAAAAGGAAAACGTTTTAGCAAACATGGAGGTAGATCAAATTACTCACGAGGAAACTGGGGGAATAATAACATCAAAAACAACTCACAAAAAATGTGTCTCTCTCTTGGCGAAAACCGATTCACCCTTACGATTAAAAAACCCTTTTGTCGATTATTAACTAATTGATAATTTAGATAGTGGGTCGGTTCTTTTCCAATTGATTAATTTGATTTGGTTATTCACGTGCTTCATCCCTACTGATTCTACTAGTGGGTCAGAGTAGGTTATTTAATATTAGCCAATAATTGCTTTGCCTTTATTGTCTTATTCGCTGATTACTCGATCATGCATTCCTACTGATTATGGGTTAGTTTTGCTCTTCATTGTGCATAAACCCTAGTTTTTAACTAGGGTTTCCATTACGTTGTGAAAACGAGGACGTGTTTTCCTGTTACGTGGATCTGCTGTCTTGTTTCGATTGGTTTTTTTTTCTGTTTTAGGGTTGTTTTAGTTCTGCGTTTGATGGAGAGGGTGGTTAGTTTTGAGTTAGATGAAACCATGAAGCCTGTTTCATGTTCCAATACTGATGGTGAAAGTGGTGGGGATGCTGCTTCTGTTTCCACCAATGCACAAGAGGATCCGATTCCTCTTGTTTCTAGCCCTAGTCATGACGCACCAGGGGGTCATGATTCTACTTTGGCTAGTAAAATTCATGATTTTGAACAACAAATTTTAGAGGGGAAGCTTATTTTAGTAGGCGATGATGGGTTACCTTTAAAACCAGCTGGGATATCTTCTCCTGCTATTGAGTCTACGAGTGATCAACCGAATGGTGAGAGTGGTGGAGACTCGGGAGTTGATAGGACGCAAAAATTCGTGAACATGCTTAATGATATTCGACATAAGCGTGCTAATGTTAACTCTGGTCCACCTACAAGCCAAGCCAATTTAAAGACACCATCATTTATAGATGTTGTTTCTATTGACTCTAAGAGGGTTAAAGCTAACTTTCGTAGACTGGAAACAAGCAACAAAACTGACAGAGTGGATTTGACGGTTCCAATGGAAGTAATTCAAGAGGTAAATTCACGTTTCGATAATACTCTATATGGTTACTTTCTTGGTAAGCGTATTGCCTTCCCGGTTGTGGATTATTATGTACGTAATGCATGGAGTAAGTTTGGTATTCGAAAGGTTATGATGAATGCTAAGGGTTTTTTCTTCTTTAAGTTTGATTCTAAGAAAGGTATTGATGATGTTCTTGAGAACGGTCCATGGATGATTCAGAATGTCCCTATTATACTTAAACCATGGACGGTTAACACTAATCAACTTAAAGAGGATTTGACAAACATCCCTGTGGGTCAAATTCCATGATGTCCCTATTGCTATGTTTTAGAAGATGGTCTCGGTCTTTAGCCACTTTGATTGGTACTCCCAAAATGTTAGACTCTTATACCACCAAATGTGCTTGGAATCTTGGGGCCGTAGTAGTTTTGCAAGATGCCTAATTGAGGTTAAAGCAGATGAGGTTCTTAAAGAGAGTCTCACTGTGGCTATTCCGTTACTTGATGCTCCAGGTTTTTCTACTGAAACAGTCCGGGTTGAATATGAATGGAAACCACCTCGATGTGATACTTGTAACATCTTTGGACATACTATGGGTACTTGTCCTAGATATGTCGCTCCTAATACTCAGCCTGCACAAAAGGATGATGATGGTTTTCAAACGATTAAAGGTAAGAAGGCAAGTAAGAGTGGCAATCAAAGTGTTCCGAGAAAAGGAGGTTTTCCTAAGTCTAATGTGGGCCCTAAGGTTCGTTACCAACCCAAAGCTCCTACCATGGCTACGAAGGTGAATGGTAATAAGAAAAAGGTGGTAGACGTGGCGAGCACAAGTGGTCCTAAAGTGTCTACATCTAATTCATTTGGCGTTCTTAATTCGGTTGATGCGGAGTGTTCTATGTCTAATGACGATGTTGCCAAGGAAGGGACTCCTGATTTTTCATTGGCTGCTAACAAGGAGGGGTCTCAACAGACGCGTAGTTTTCCACAAGATCCGATTGTGGTTGATGATAGAGTCAAGGAGCCGGTGGTGGTTTATAATGCTCAACAGGAGGGTGTTACGTCTAAGCCTTCTTCTTCTTCTAATATTTTTCCCACTAAAAGGACTAATCCGTTCTCTAAAGTGGGAGAAATTGATGTTTCTGACAGTGATGATGACCAAGTACTCCCAGAGGATAACCCGATGGCAAATTTTCTTGCTTCTGGAGATGGTGGATATGAACATGAAGATGAAGAGGATTATGATGATTATACGAGCCACGTCTACAATCTCCCACATGAATTTAATGACTTTAATCTCAAAGGATGTGGTAAAAAATAGTCTTGGTGTTCGTTTATTGGTAGTTTATCTCCTTTGAGTTGTGGTTTATTGTTTTATTTTGATATTTGGAAGTGCGTTATGTAAGTCTACCCATGTAATGGGCTGAGATATGAGATGTCACTCATATCCTTTGTACTTAAATGTTTTTTGGAGTAATAATATTTACCGGGTCATCTTGACCTTTTACCCAAAAAAAAAAACAACTCACAAAAGGGAAACTCAAATCATAAAGGAAACCCAAATAATTCAAGTAGGAAGGATTTGAGTAACATAAGATGTTTCAAGTGTAACAAACTTGGACACTTGATGAGTAAATGTAGAGCAACATCAACAACCCAGGAACAATCAAACCTTATCTTAGAAGACGATGAACCATCACTATTAATGACTATGTACGAAACCGAACACAAGGAAGTGTTGTCGAATGAAGAACAAATTCAACCAAATAAATATGCTACAGTGGATACAAGCATATGGTATTTAGATAATGGTGCAAGTAACCATATGACTGGGATAAAGAGTCATTTTAGGGATATTGATGATAGCGTAACAAAACGAGTACGTTTTGGAGATGGGTCGATGTGTCTGATAATGGGTAGAGGTCTATCTTGTTAGGTTGTAAGAAATAGGAATGAAGGTAGTATCGAAGTATACTACATACCAAACTCAAGAGCAACATACTTAGTCTAGGACAACTTACCGAAATAGGTTGTAAGGTCATTATGGACGGAAACAAGTTGACTTTTATGATAAGAACAAGAAGTTGTTGATGAAGGTGAAAGATCTAAGAATCGACTCTACAAGATTCGATTCTGATAAAGCACCTATATGTCTCTTGTAAATATAGATAACCAAGCATGGTTATGGTATGCTAGATTAGGTCATATGAACTTTGACGATATAAACAAGATGACTAGGAAAGGTCTAGTAGAAGGAATTCCTAGGATAAATCATGCAGCGCAGATTTGTGATGCATGTTTATTAGGAAAACACAGCAGAACACCATTTCCAAACCGAGCTAAATTCATATCAAAGAACCCGTTGGACTTAGTATATGGAGACCTTTGCGGTCTTATTAGTCCAGCAACGCACTTATGCAAGAAACTCATTTTCTTGTTAGTGGACGATTGTACACGTTTTATGTGGGCCTACTTTCTTACATCGAAAGATGAGGCGTTTAGTACATTCAAGGAATTTAGGCAGAAAATAGAAATTGAAATGAAATTGAAAATAAGGATGCTAAGAACGGATAGAGGTGGTGAATTCACTTCAAATGAATTCACAAGGTTGTTGGGTTTTACAAATCATAAAAATTATAGAAAAACACATAAACATCATCAAAGCATGCAGTGGAAGTAATAGGAATAATACTTGTAAATTAATTAACCGAATTAAAAGTATATGCGTACCTTTTGCGAATCAATGCAATTAGGGTTTATGAAAACCCCCAATTAATATCAAGAACCAAGAAACCCTAAACCCTAATAAATTAGGGTTTATGAATGTCGACCAAAACCCTTATCGACCCACCAAGATATGCAAACACAAGTGTATTTGCTCTTCGTTCTTGTACACACGTATTAGTAGCGAATCAATGAGAAAAGCTAGGTTCTTGATCACACTAGATTAACCAAACACCTTTGTTATGCTCAAGGTCACTCGTAAATTCCTTACAATGGGAATTCACTCGTCGACCAAGAACAAGAGGGAAGAAAGAAGAAGTTTGGCCTTCTATTGAAATTTAGTGTACCAAAGGATGAATACATAGGGATGTATTTATAGCCTTATGGTAGATGTCAAGATTACTATAGTTTCCGATGTGGGATTCTATAGAATCGGCCAAACACAAGCCCAAAAGAGGATTCCTAAAACCTTCTCTTGGCTAGTTAACTTTTCTTCATATCCCGTTGACATTTAGCGACCGATAATCAAAACTAGTTAAATATTAACTATCGTTAAGTATTTATTTGTGATCAATAATTAAATATTACATTTAATATATTAATTATTATTTACATTGATTCTCATACGTAATGTGTACAATCCCGAAGTCTCGAGTTCGAATCCGGTCATACTAATATTAATTTATATCCATAACCTTTCAGCTCTCACTTGGATATATCTTAATATAGTAATGACATTGGTTAGTCTAGCTTTAACACGCCAATGCCCCCAGATCAAATCGAGTATGGTCTCCTAGAAAAAACCATTTAATGATTCATCATTTTTACTTATGCTTTTGTTACTAATACTACATTAACTATGAATATGGATCAAGTCATTTCATAAGTTAATATTTTGTTTCTCGTTATATCTGATTGAACAAGATTACCAAATCGTCAGAACGTATTCCAGATAGATCTTGGGTAAGGCCTTACAAACATCTTGCCAATCCTACGAGGGGCCCAAATATAGTATTATGCTTTGAAACAAATTCAAATGAACAAATTCTCTTGACTACAAACATAACTCATGAACTTTGTAACACTTCCGAAAATAGCCCTTATAACTAACAGTTACGGACAGCGTTAGACTATCTTACACAAGTGCACTACATTCATAACAGTTATCTGGTATCTCAAGTATGAGGATAAATACTTCATGATATACTTAATGACAAAGATCCATAAAGTATCATCATGTAAAGTTGGGATCTGTCCTATATTCAATTCATTGAATATCATGTGAATTTGGCATGTCCCACGCATCAATATACATTAAGTATATTCTACCAAAACTCGATTTGTCTTAATTCAATGACATTCCCACATCATTGATCGACAACGGACTTTTAGAATAACATAAGTTATTCACGGATTAAACATGCAAATATAGGATATAATATTAAGAAAATGAAAATAAACATAACCAATATTTTATTTCATTTAAATAATATTTGTTCATAACATCCCTATCCAAATACTACATAGATCAATGCATGATAATACTTGGTTAATGAATTATGTCTCAAGTAATGACAATCATACTTGTTGACAAGGCATAATTTCAACTAACATCTATCGGAATTTTGAGAATACTTATTTCAAGAATTCAACTAGTGAAGTTCTTGTATGTGTGCATTCAAAATATCTTGATATTGCCACATAATATTTCATAAAGTATGTGACATCCTCAACCACTAATTTTATGACAATCAAACTTTCAAACATTTTAAAGTTTAAAGTATTCTTATTCTTTATTGTATAATGCAACTATGCTCTTAGTTGAGCACAACTAGTTCACATGGCCATTAACAAGGAAGAAATCCTCCCATGACTAGTATTGAGTGTCATCTCAATTAAACCAGCATCATTGTATACAAAACAACAATATGCTCTTTAAAAATTTCGTAAACTTCAATATCTTCAGTGTAATGTAATGTTTGATGCCTTCCAAACTTTCAAGTTTGTTAGCTATGACAATTACGCAACAATTGTTGTATTGCTCATCCATAGAATTTTGAGAGCAACTCCAGGTTGAGGAATGTAATTCTAGATTCAAACATATTCTATTAGAATATTCATTACACTAGTTATCTAATAACTTCAATAGATATCAATGTTGTCAAATCATCTTGTATTCAAGCATGATACAACAATAACATGATGTACATGAAAAATTCTTGTGTCAAACTAAGATTTCATTCATGTTCTACATATCTATTTTCCAAATGATATACCATGTTCTATTAGACTCATTTATTTACCGCACATGTTTATTAATAATAAACATATATTCCAAGGTTATATGTCTTATTTTCTAAATCTTGCAAGTGAAGTTCCATTCCCAACTAGAACTTAACATTTAGCTTAGATGGAATGTTACTACGCACAACATATAAGATTTAAAGACAATAAACATAATACTCCCACTAGCTTTCAGGAATACTTAGAAATTATCTTATTTGAATCTTAAATCAAAACTTGGATTTAATAGTTAAACATAAGAATCATCTCGTAGATGCATGCATATGTCCATTCATGGATTCTTGCAATTTGTACATTTTCAAAGATTATGTGAATTCATAAAACTCATTTGTATTACTTATCGTCCTCGCAAAAGCAATCACACAAGAAAGAGTTTTAATATTCCATTGTCATTTTTCATATCAATGAAAATAAGTATGACAATTATCATCTTTATATATTTAATGTATCTAGGAAAGAATATTCAATCACAGTTAATTGCTTAAGTGTGATTAATAATATATTCACAAGTCATGTATTAAACACATGTACAATTTTGTCCATATGATTTCTACACAAAGATTTAAACCACTAAGGTTTTTCTTCTTTTAAAGAAACTCATCTTTATTAAGATAAACCAAGTTTCCAAAGTTGATTACCTTTTTTTTGGACAACATCTTAACATTCATAGTATGAATAATTTACCACAATTCAATATTAGGTAATTACATCATCATGATTAACGGGTTTACCATAATCCTCGCAACTCATATATCTCAAGACATCAATCGATTATCCGAGAATCATGCGGATCTATGAATGAGAATTCCACCATCTTGAGGTCTATCATTTACATGTTTAGCCTCATGATGTTATTCACTACTGTGTTTCAGAAGATTATGTGTTTGTAATTGTAATTTTAATCTCTTCAAGATCTAAACAAAACTCCCACTTGCTTTTGTAAGTTAAAGACTATCTATAGATACTTCAGCAAGTAGAACAACACCAAAATTGTTTTCTTTTGGGATAATACAAACACGTTGACAGTTCGTAAATCTTGTTCATTAATAACCTACTCCATAAGTAGTTCAAACAAATCAGAACTTCAATATAAGACTCAATGTGATTCATCACATTCCATACTAAAATGGTGTCTTATTAATCTTCTAGGTTTGAGTTTTATTAAGTATATCCAATCAATACTCAATTTTCCAACCTTGATAGCTTTTGGAAGAAGAAAAGAAGATATAGTTATCTTGAATCAAACAATATAACAAATGTTTGATTCTTCTAACTGAACATTCCATATACTTACAGTATTTCATTAGAATTATTATTGTAAGCCAATATAACAATATGTAAGATAAACATATTCCTTTTGGCTTACCTATTTACCAACTAAGTTAACTTAATGGTATAATATAATATTCAAGCCAATTGCATGTTTTATAACATAAATATTCTTTGACCAAGTCAAAATACATAACAGTTATAATATCTTACTTTATATTATATGTCTTTAAAAGACTTCATGTTTGTGAGTTTATACATAACCACATAACCATGTATAATTTAAAGTTATTATGAACACCATGCCATGGTTTCAATTAATTAATTTTCAAGTTAATATACTACTCCATCTATTTATGTCATTCTTCAAATACATAAATATTTAGGATAGTATTAAATTACTTTATTTATTTATGTCATGCCAAGAAGTGTCCAACTTAAGAAACTGCAAAAGCATCCACGCCCGATCCCACGACAAGTGGAGATTTAGCTTGAGATTACAATCTAGCCAAGATCTCACTTAACCTAAAATGTAACTTCAAGTGTTTCTATAATTTGAATGACATAAGACATAAAAGTAGTCTATGTTATAATCTTGACATATGTTCTTTAAACAAGACAAATCTTATTAGAACATTAATCTCTTACCTTACGTTCAAGAGAATCCATTAATCATATTTGTATGTGTTGTTCCTATGCACACAATAAATACTTCTCCCACTTGTGCATAGAACAACATCATATAATAGATAAACACCATGACATTCATTTGTTTATGTGAGCAATATGATAGTGTCATAGATATATAAGCATTACAAGTTGATGTAGGAGCACTTAATTATCAAGGAAACGTTCACGACTATCCTTGAGAATATGAATGTCTACATTTTTGAACGTAATGTATTATTTCAAGAAAATCTAGAAATAATCGAGTTACTACCAAGATGATAAATCTTGTAACTCCCATCAATTAGACAACGTTATAATAATGTCTTATTCAGAATACACCATACTCCTACTGGATTTGACAACATTGTAAGTGTTTCATTAACCAGTGAAAATAGCGTGATATTACATTGTTACCCCTTTTAAAGACCATTCGTAACAATTACTTAGGTACAAAAAGAGTGTATTCTACTTTGTAGATGATGAATCATCCATCAATGCTAATAACTTGAAAAATTGAGCATGCAATTTCTTCATTAATAGGTCTACTATCCCCACAATGGTGTATAGCACCTTCAATTAGTCAAAACAAAACAACTAGATAAAATATACTAGTTTATCTTTCACCAATTTAGCGGTAATTCGTCTAGCTTCTAATTTTAATAACTCATAAAATGTCAAACATGTTATCTAGTTGACCAAAATGTCATATAAGAATTCAATCACCAACAGAGGGTAATGAAATCTCTTAAGGAAAACATGGTATGCAATTTTTTTAACTATTAAAGTTGCTATGAGTTATATTAGAATTTAGACAATTCTAATGTTCCTGACATACCTTTCTCAATCATGAAAAGGAATAGGATTGAGTCTCACTCTTCTTCCATGGAAAGAGTTTATGTTTGTCTTTAGTAAATTTTTCTTGATCAAACATTTGTTTGAAAACGAACTAGATCAATTTACCAAAGCCCAAACCACGCTTACGGTTTAATGTTGCATTAATACAATCAAAAGAATTAACAAAATTCAATTTTAGTATTTTCGATAATTAAATCTTTCAAGAAAATAAAATACCCTTGGTCAATATTCATATTAACCATAGAATTTTCCTTGAATCTAGGACCCTCATTATCATAGTTTCACCACATCAGTTGATCTGCTAGTGTTGAAAGTATAGAATAGGTAATTGTCGAAGAACAATAATTGACAAACAAGTTTTCAATTCCTAGGAAATATGGGATTTACAATTTTGCCAAACAATTATGCAAAACGTAAGCATGTTTTATCACATCTTATGCCTTAAGTTATAGGTCTCACTAACTAACTTAATTAATTTGTCTAATTTAGAAATTGCAAATCATTAAGCTGGGGTCTCACACAACAAAATAATTCACCTTGTTATTGTAATCTAGCTCAAGGTCTCACATAACTAAATTACAACTTCAAGTGTTTCATATCATTAGATGGCATAAACTTAAATTAAAATGGTACAATTTTTGACGTGTAATCAAAACTTATGTATGAAGAAGCATGCATACATCTTCATAACATAACATTTTTCAAAACCTTACTCATAGTTTTAAATTGCTAAGATTAAATTTTACAAAGTTTTAATCGATCGTTGAGAAACTTACAACTTTGCAATAAGATGCTTGTACATAGAATAGTTATACTAGGTAGCTACAATTGAAGCATACGGGGAGGCAGAGGACCGGTGTTAAGAAGCATAACCTTAGACATCCTTTCAGTGTGACTATGCACTTCTTTAAACACCCTTTTAGTTTGTTCTATTGGGTGAGCCGTTCTAACCATTTAGTACAATGATCGATCGATTAAAGTTCAAGATTTAATACTTAGAAAACAAATCAAATTTCTCCATTATTTAGTCCATTTAATTTTCTATTCATAAAAACCCTTTTTTGCTTACTAACGTGTCATACAATATAAACAAAAAAGCACTTTAATAAAAATTAAACAAACTCAAATAATATAAACATATAACTTAACAATTAACATATGTAAAAAACAATTAGCCACATGCATAATTATTTCGTTAAAACCTAATAAAAAATTCTAGGCGTAAAATAATGCATACATCAACTAGGGCTTTCACCCACAAGGTAGATGAGCCACATGCATCGACAAGTCGATTGCGTAAGCCAAAGTCAATAATATACCATATAGCACATAACGAATTTTTATTAGTATAATTGACGTCTTCCCCAATTCAATAATTATCAAATAAATAAACATGTGTATATCACTTAACAATTAATCAAAAAACAATAATCCATGGCAAACCATGCATGTTCCACCATGGATTCCTCATAACAATTATAATCCCAAGATACGCATATTATCATGGCACATAACAATTATTCATAATAACCACATAAAAAATATACAAGCAATCCTAGGGTTTCTACAAGTTTTACAAAAAATAAAACCTAATAGAAAAATTAAAGGGTAATCGATTCTTATAATAAACAATTAGGGTTCCAATTTTCAAAACCCTAGAAACCATAAAAGCATGTAATAATCATAAAGATTCAATTTTTATGTGTTTCGGTAATTAATAACAACATATTAACGGCTCGTGATGCCACTGTTGGGTTTTACTAATCATAACAATTATAGAAAAACACATAAACATCATCAAAGCATGCAGCGGAAGTAATAAGAATAATACTTGTAAATTAATTAACCGAATTAAAAGTATATGCGTACATTTTGCGAATCAATACAATTAGGGTTTATGAAAACCCCCAATTAAGATCAAGAACCAAGAAACCCTAAACCCTAATAAATTAGGGTTTATGAATGTCGACCAAAACCCTTATCGACCCACCAAGATATGCAAACACAAGTGTATTTGCTCTTCGTTCTTGTACACACGTATTAGTAGCGAATCAATGAGAAAAGCTAGGTTCTTGATCACAATAGATTAACCAAACACCTTTGTTATGCTCAAGGTCACTCGTAAATTCCTTACAATGGGAATTCACTCGTCGACCAAGAACAAGAGGGAAGAAAGAAGAAGTTTGGCTTTCTATTGAAATTTAGTGTACCAAATGATGAATACATAGGGATGTATTTATAGCCTTATGGTAGATGTCAAGATTGCTATAGTTTCCGATGTGGGATTATATAGAATCGGCCAAACACAAGCCCAAAAGAGGATTCATAAAACCTTCTCTTGACTAGTTAACTTTTCTTCATATCCCGTTGACATTTAACGGCCGATAATCAAAACTCGTTAAATATTAACTATCGTTAAGTATTTATTTGTGATCAATAATTAAATATTAAATTTAATATATTAATTACTTATTTACATTGATTCTCATACGTAATGTGTGCAATCCCGAAGTCTCGAGTTCGAATCCGGTCATACTAATATTAATTTATATCCATAACCTTTCAAAGGTACTGTAAGGAAAATGGAATAGCACGACAGTTGACAGCACCTTACTCACCACAGCAGAATGGAGTTGTGGAGAGAAGAAATAGGACTGTGTTATCAACTTCAAGGAGTATGATGGAAGCGATGAAGTTACCTTTAACTTTTTGGGCGGAAGCAATTAAACATGCTATTTACATACTCAATAGGGTACCTACGAGGGCCCTGATAGATAAAACTCCATATGAGGCACTCTACAACAGAAAACCGAATCTGGAAAACTTAAGAATATTCGGATGCACAACTTATGCAAAGATAACGATACCTCACTTAAAGAAGCTAGACGACAGAAGCATACCATTGATTTACTTAGGAGTAGAGGAAGGATCAAAAGCATGTAGGTTATATGATCCTATAGCCAAGAAGAAATATGTTAGTAGGGACGTAAAATTTATGGAAACAAAAGCGTGGGATTGGAACAAAGATGAAGAGGATACGAACACACAAGACACATTTTGGGCTAGTTTTGTGGTAGACGGAGTTGACAATGAAAACCTTACACCAACCAACACGAAAACGATGACAACACGTATCATGAACAAGATCGGACTCGATCCGGTTTCACCAATCACACCACGGGCATACAATTCGACCACACTCGTAAGAGGAAGAAGAAGCTACTACTAGTTCTAGAGAACTCAAGAGATAGATTTGATGATACACCGTCGTGAATACGGAAACATGTCGGATATATAAGCATGCACGAGAGTTGAACCACAAAGCTTGTTATTTACGGAAGAAGAACCCCGTAATTACAAGGAAGCGTCAATAGACGAGAAATGGATTGAGGCCATGGAGATTGAATTGGATTCAATCAACAAGAATAATACATGGACTCTTACAACACTGCTAGAAAATTAGAAGGCAATAGGATTCAAATGGGTTTACAAGACCAAGAGGGATGCAAAAGGGAACATCATCAGATACAAAGCACGGTTAGTAGCAAAAGGTTATGTACAAGAACAAGGGATAGACTTCGATGAAGTATTTGCACCAGTTGCTTGGATAGAGACAGTTCGGTTGATATTAGCATTAGCGGCATATCATGGATGGCAAGTACATCATTTAGATGTAAAATCAGCATTTTTACATGGAGATTTAAAAGAAGAAGTCTACGTTACACAACCTGAAGGATTTATTCAACAAGAAACACCGGAAAAGTCTATAAGCTTACTAAAGCTTTATATGGCTTAAGGCAAGCACCAAGAGCTTGGAATGTGAAGCTTGATCAAACATTAAAGTCTTTAGACTTTAAGAAATGTAATCTCGAACAAGCGGTTTACAACGCGAACAAGAACTCTACACTTATAGTTGGAGTTTATGTAGATGATTTAATAATCACAGGCACTCCAAGAAAGGAATTTGAAGTATTTAAATCCCGATGGAAGAAAAGTTTGAAATGAGCGACTTAGGATTGTTAGCTTATTACCTTGGGATAGAAGTTACACGATGAGGAGAGATTACAATCAAGCAAACAGGCTATATTAACAAGATCATAATGGAGACAAGTATGACGGATAGTAATGATACGAAGATACCAATGGATCCGTTACTAAGTTGGTCAAGGCGAATATGGTAACTCGATTGACTAACTTACTACGTGCTTAATTGGAAGTCTCGTGTACTTACTACATACAAGACCGGATCTTAGTTATTCATTCGGACTACTCACAGATTTATGCAAGACCAAGGATCATCACCTAAAGCGATAAAGCAAGTAATCCGATATATCAAAGGAACAAAGGAGCATGGCATAATTTACAAGAAAGAAGGCGGTCAGAAAATTACAAGTTACGACGATGAGTTACGGAATCAACACCGATCAAGGAAAAGGAACTACCGTGATAGTATTTATTTTGGAGAGTCACCCATTACCGTGTACTCAGAAGCAACCAACAGTGGCGCTATCATCATGTGAATCAGAATTCATGGCGGCTACTACAGCAGCATGTCAAGCCTTATGGTTAAAAAGATTACTTAGTGAATTAACTGGAAATGAAGAAAAGACGATAACGCTGAGGGTAGATAACGTTTCAACAATAGCACTAGTCAAGAACCCAGTTTTTCATGGAAGAAGTAAACACATCGACATTCGCTATCATTTCATTCGAGAATGTGTAGAAAATGGGCACATCAATGTAGAACATGTCAGCGGAGAACTACAAAGAGCAGATATTCTAACAAAGGCTCTACCAAGATTGAAGTTCACGACAATGCGACAAATGCTCGGAGTTCAAGATTTAAAGAAAAGCAACGATCAAGATTAAGGAGGAGAATGTGGACCGAATAATCTTTTATCATTGCTTATTATGTATTAGTTGAAACACAAAGGACCAAACATGTTAGAAAGAAACTTAATAACCGAAAGTTAGTTATAGATGTTAGTTATTTCGGTTGGACAAAAAGGAAAGGGTGCATCGGTTCAAATGATACCGATTCACAACCTATAAATATGTAAACATACATCGATTTCAAGGTTAGAAACATAATACAATTTACTTATTCAATATTCACTTTGCAACTTATATATTAATCTAGTTTGGGACAACATATGTGTCTTACCATTCATTCGGTCAACTACATTTTGTGGTAGGTAACTAATCAAGGGGACCTTAAGGAAAAGGCGACTGAGAGCAAATTCATATGGATCATTGGAGTGATTACTTATTTACTCGTCGCAAGTTCAGTTTCTTAAGAGCTTTATTTTATTTTATATTTTTTTTTCGGTTATGAGAACTGTTTTAAGTGGAACTTTGAGTTGTATACTTGTATGAATTGTTGTTTGTGCATGTGTTCTGATGTAAGGTGTGCTTCACGTTCTAATATCTTTTCACTTTCGCCTGGGAAAGAAATGCACTGCATTCTATTTCTTGTTAATCCATATCAGTTTATCCTTCCTTATTATTTTATTTTTTATTTTTTTTAAATAAGCAAGCATTTCATTCGATCACCAAATAACCCAATATTATCGTTTATGAAAGCAAGCATATAGAGAACCTGCTAACCATCTCAGCAGTGATGTTATATTTAAACCGGCCATGCAGCATATATGATAAAATCAGATAATATGCCTTGCTCACTATAACGAAACAAGGTTTATGAACGCTACGAGACTTTCTTTTTCATAAAATCAAAGTTTTTTCATTTTTTTAAACATAGAACAAACCATTAGAAAATACTTAAAATCCAAATAGATGAACCAAAGCACTGAGAAATGCTCAATAAGAAAAAGGAATTTTGAATATATTGTCCAATAAATGAAACAAATCAAATTGATAATGTGTAATGTCTATGAAAGCATTAATCCAAAATCATGATTGAAATGTTATATTAAATAAATAAAGTCAATGTTTTGAGGTTATTTTTTTATCTTAAGACAGCTTGCGAAATAACATCCCATCTGCTGTTAGACTCGTTCAAAGCTAATCCTTCATTAATTTATGCATTCCTTAAGGATTATTAATATTATCACTAATCACACTAGGCATATGAAGCAGCCTCTCTACATTAGGTAGGGGTAAGGCTGTTTACATCTTAACATCCCCCAAACACCGGAAACGGTATTGGGTACCATATATAACCCGTGGAAGACGGCATTGGGAGTTACTTTACTTTTTTTTACACTAGGCATATGTGTTACAATTTCTGCATATTCTAATGTTTTATTTAGATAAAATTATCTATGCTTGATGAATGTTGACAAGTGAAGTAGCTGAATACAATTGGTCACCTGAATTGTGTTATTCTTCAAAGGCAAACTTCGATTTAAGTAGCTGGAGACAGAAGGAGGGCAGATCTAAATATATATAGTTTCATCAGCAAACTTAAAAATAACCACATAAACGTACATACTAACAAATATCAAATACAATGTCTTCTCCGGAGGTAAATCTTAAAAATAAATAAATAAATAAATAAAAAATAAAATAAATCTGATTCTTGTAGTGGAGATAAAGTGCGCTACCCAAAATTTCTAATCCAAGATTGAACATGGATATCGTGTTTTCAGAGGGCAGCTTTCTGAAAGCTGGCAAACCCACAAAGCTTTCATATATTCTCTCACATGGTGATAAGTACTCAAAGTAGATCTCGAGTGAGTTTAGAGATGAGCTTGAGATACTATCCAGGTTCCACCATAATGTGATGAAGCGGACGAGATGATTATGGTTTATGGAGATGTTAATAATGGAAACCTTGATATATTCAGAACGAAACAAGAATTAAGAAGAAAAAAAAAATAGAGTTTTAATAGTTTGTTACAATGCTAATTTTTATAGTTCTAATATTTTTTAGTGATAATTTAACTAATTACCAAAAATTAATTAAGTACTAAAATGTTGCAAAAAAAATCTTTATGGAACAAGTTAACAAATTGCTGAAAATTTAGGAAATAATTGGTTACTAAACCAAAATTTTAGTGTGAATGCTAAGCATGTGAAAAATAAATTTCACCTACCCAGAATCAAATGCGATCTTGATTGTAACAAACCCAACTTGTCTAAATAATTTCGACAATAATTTTTTCTCAATAAATAAAAACACTGGCCGGTACTCTTTATAAAATATTGGGCTAATAACCTATTAAAGACTATACTTGTCAGTTAATATCGCTCACGTATAACTAAAAAATAACTCTTTTGGCATTAATGTCTACATTTTTGTCTTTTTTTAAGTATTATGACCATTTTACCTTTCGAAAAATATTTCAAAAAAAAAGAAATTAAAAAATTTCGAAATTTTTTAATCTAAAAATAAAAATAAAAATCGCATGTCACAAAAAAAAAATTCTAAAAAAAGTTATTTCAGAAAAAAAATTAAAAAAAAAAAAAGAATTTCGAAAATAAGATGACTGACCATTATTTGTGGCATAATTATTGAATATTATAAAAGAGAATATAATTAACAGATGTTTACATGTGAAGTAGTGGGATTAAATTTATAATATTTCTCATTTCTGCAAGTCAACTTCATTTTAATACGCAAGGTTAGATCTAAAGTTCTATATATTAGCAAACTTGATCAGTTTTGTTTATAATCACACCAAATTTACCATATACAATTAGTTAACAAAACCATGTCTTCATCCGTAAACCTCCTAGATTTTCGAATCCCTCTTAAGGAGCTCAAGCACGCTACCTATAAATTCAGTTCTTCTTCGAGGCTCAAACGTGGTGTCTACCAAAAAAAGCTCTCTAAACGCTGGGAAAACCGCACAGCTTTCATCAAACGATACAACAAAAAAGGGTACGAGTCTCACGAGCTTGAGATAGTTTCCAGGTTGCACCACCGAGACATCATTTCTTTCATTGGTTACTGTGATGAAGATGATAATTTCATATATATGGCTTACGAATATTTTCCTCATAAAAGCCTTGATGACATCCTCAAGACCGATTCAGCTATTAAATTAAGCTGGAAACTTCGCCTTGAGATTTGCATAAGGGTGGCGAAAGTGCTGAATTACCTTCATTCGGGTGTTGGGGAGCACGGTAGAGTAATACACGGAGACGTCAAATGTGAAAATATATTGATAAACAGGGATGATCCTTTGGAATTGATCAAAGTCACTGGCTTTAAAAACTCAAAATTAGTCCCTTTAAATCAGCCGCATCAACATCATTATTGCCCTGAAAATTTGTCTAAAAGTCTCACACGGATCCAATTTACAAAGAATCTGGTTTGCTCAACACGAATCGGACGTCTACTCATTTGGGGTGTTAATGTTCGTAATCCCGCATGGGATTGGGTCTAATGAAATATCGCAGAGATGAAAATCTTCATCAACTGATGAATCTAGTGGGGCTGCTATGAAGAAGGACCGTACAAATTAATTGATCCTTATCTAAGAAGAGATATTAATCATCGTTCTCTCCAGATTTTTACCACAGTTATGTATAAATGCATTAGTTTCGACGTAAAGGAACGCCCTAGGATGGATGAGATCATCAAGACAATTGAGAAAGCCAATGATATTATTTTTGTAAGTCTTCTCATTTAATTCGTAATTCTTAAACACTACTCTCTCCGCCCTAAAAAGAGTGGCCATAAACAAAAAACTGAGAACTGATGATACGTGTAATAAATACTAGTTTTAAAATGATAAAAAATCATTTTTACCTTTATAATTAACATATAAATTAAGAATGAGTAATTAATGTATATTTTGATTATAAAAGTAAAGTAGGAATATCAATAATAAGTGCTATCTAAAAATAAAACTAAACTAAATACTCCCTTTATCCAAAAAAAAAAAAAAAAAAAACACATTTTTAAGATAAATATTAGTAAAAGGTGGGTCCTTTTATGGGACGAAGGAAATATAAAAATTAAAGAGTTATGTTATTTACACCTACAACATAAGCCTAAATATATACATAATGCATAAATTATTTGTACAACTGCATTAAGTACTTTCTCTCTTTAAATTTCAATCAATTAATTTTTAAATCAACCAATCAAATCATTAGATTCATTTGTAGGCATAATTAGTAGGTGCAACAATCATTTTTCAAAATTAAATTGTCATTGTGTGATAGATGAACATTAAACAATGATAAAAAATATGTTAAATGATTGCCAAATCCTTCTACTAAAGAAGATAAAGTTTTAAACTAATAAGGTAATACTCTTAAGGATTAATATTATAGATTCCTCTATTTTCATAATTAAGTTCATATATACCTAAAGTATAATTATTGAATTATTATGTACAATGTTTTTAAAAAATGTTTGAGTAAATATGAAGTTTTCAAATTTAATAAAGGGAGATATGAAATTGAATAATTTTTCAAAACTAATAAATAGTAGCTAGTTTACGTGTATCAATTTTAAGAGATTGAAAAAAAAGGGCTTATGCTCTTGATTTTTATTGGAAAAAAAATATATATTGTAGATATTATAAACTAGTTGTAAACAGTATTGAATAAGCCGTGGTAACATGAAAATAGTGTTTAATTGAAGGGTTAAAGTTTTTTAACACTTCATCCCAACTTACAAAATGTAAAATTAGTACAAGTTAGCATCGTTTATGTTTGTTCAATCTCGCAAATTTTTTTACATATCACAGTAATTTATAGCTTCATTTTAATATTTATTTTCCCTGTGCACATAAGTTAGTTTAATCTAATAATTGTAAGAGCACTCTCATCCATAACACTAATAACACCGTCCACGTTAGCGTCACATCAGCTTTAACATTTAACATTAACATCCCAAAAAAACACTCTCATCCATAACATCCCAATAACACCATAACACCAATAATATTTCATATTTTCAATTTCAACCCCTAAACTAAAACAAACACTTCATTTATTAAACTAAAACAAACATTTCATTAAAACTTAAAACATATTACAATACGAGACTAAAAAAAAATACAACGAAATTAAAAAAAAAAATCTACTGACGAGGTTTCAAGTTATATTTTGCGATGATTCGATCTTTTCGTCATTGATCCACCGCCCACCATTGGATCTTGCCTCAAGACGTCATCAAAACTTTATCTCTTCCAACGGGTTATTGTGAGCTCTTTTTCTGCGTGGCCCGACACGCCGCTTGAAGACTTCTCGTTTCATACGAAACTCATTTGCCATAGTTTCGTGAAATAAGTCGACGAGCTCGTTCTCCAGGGTTTGTTCCCCAAGATTTGTTGTAGTCTCGGATCGTGCTTTCTTGGTAGCACGTTCTTTCCCATAGGGCGTGGTTGTTCATCATTACCAAACAAAGCCTCGTTTGTTTGGCTTGGGACTTCGCCGTTAAATCAATCGGTTCCGCGTCTCCCATTTCTTATAATGACGCAAAACATCCCAAGCGTCATCCGGACAAACAAAGGTTCTCTGCTTTTCCTCACGATACCATTGCTTTGCTCGTTTATCACATCCACCTCACTTTCACCGCTTGCTTGCTCTCGCGCACGTGCGTAACAAGAGTTGAACTTTGTGCATATCCTGCTCAACGATGTCCATTTGCTTGACATCATGTCCTTGGTGCGCCGTTGAAAGTTGAGTCTATTGAACTCATTTCGACCCGATACCAAACGTATCTCTAGGTTGGCACTTTCAACTTTTGGATCCTCTCGAAACACTATGTAACACCTTGCAAGTAATGCTTCCTCTCTGAATTCCAACGATTGGTAACGACAACCTCATCATCGAATCAATTGGTTCGGCTCGGGTCTTTGGATTTTTGGATTTTCGCCAACACGACCTTTTCCTTTTTTGGTGGAGATGTGGGTGTCTCAAAGCAACATCTTGTGTTTCAGGTTTGTGATTGTTGTGACTGCTTGTGAATTGTAGGTTTTGAAAGTTGGAGTTTAAGGTGTTTTGTTGGTTTTGTTGTTGCCAAAACAGAATGTTTGTTGTTGTTTCCACATTTCTTGGCTTGATAAGCCTAGTGGGTCAGGGTTTGAAGATGAACCAGCTCGGGTTAGATGATGAACCCGGTTTGAGGATTCCACCCATCATTGAGAAGATTGAAGAAAGTATCGCCGTTGCCTCCGGACATTGTTTTTTTTTTTTTTTTTTTTTTTTTTAATTGAAGTTGATAGATCGAGAGTATTGAGAGGATTTAGAAGTGAAGTGTGAAGAAAATGGTGTTTTGATTGTGTATTTATAGTGGTAAAAAGGTTTTGATTTTTTTAATCAATTCTAGTCGTTAGGGACTAAAAATGATTTTTTTTTTAAATTTAACGGCTAGTAGCCGTTAGAGGACTAGATTTGAAAATTTTTGAATCTTTTTTTTTTTTTTTTTTTTTTGGCCTTAACGCTAGGGGATAACGCAGGGACTAACGCCGACACAAACACACTTCCAAAGGTAATAACGGGCCAACGCCGTTATTTGTGGGTATAACGCCGTTTTGGCGTTAACAATTGAAGTGCTCTAATGGTATTTATAAATAACAACAACAAGACTAATATGTGTTGCTTTTCTAAAAAAACAAATATAAAGTCAATGGGGTATTTGTCGTATTAATAATGTTTTTATAAAATTTTAGACTTAAATCTACATTTTATTACTTTATTAGAATGTTCGTTCCGGGGTTCTAGAATAATGGCTAATGTATATGCATAAACTAACAACCGGTAAACAGACTGCAACTTATTGCTTTGAGTCGAGTGCTCTCTATTCTTAAAGCAATTTCGCCCCTACCGTTTCAATAGAACACGTGTGCTTAGGGTTATTGGCGAATCACTTCCCAAGATAAAACAAAGCAACGGGTAGTGCTCCTTATCAACAATGCACAGTTGGTGATAAGCCGATTGAACTACTGAGTTTTAAGGTTTTCTGGACACTGTCGAAATCGTTCCTCGAGTTACGAAGATGATAGCAATCTGGTGTGATAAGAGAGGGTTTTGGTATGTTAAAGTATGTGTTTTTCTGACCAAAAATGGCAGGGATCTCGTTGTATATATAAGTCAAATGATGGTTGCTCGTAACAGTCACAATGGTTCACCAAATGGTGCTAATAGCGATAATTTAGCGTCGACTTAGTTACAAAAAAACGGTCTCTGATATAACTTGAAATAATCGCAATGGTTCAGTCACAGACACCACTTCAACTGAATTAACCACCACTTTTACAAATAGGTGCGCCATTAAAATATTGATGGTTCTAAGGCGACGGTTTTGTGACAGAAAAATTGTCGCTGATAGCCATTTCGTGGGTCAAACACCAAAACACAACAAAACTCTTGGTTTTCTTCCTAAGACTCAAACCCAAAAAGATTTCATTATAGTGTATTTTGAAAATTCCCCAACAATCCCCCACCATTTTCAAATTGACTCATTTTAAAACTATAGACACGACACGACCTAACCAGGTTTCGAAAACCTTGGGAGTGTTATGCATAAATAAAGGTGGAATGTTACACCTTGAACTTTTACGTAGTGAAAGTGCTCATGTCTAACTAGGGTAAGAATGGTTGAACTAAAGTCATTGAACCATCTTCTTTTATAAGAGATTATTTAAATCGTAATTAATAAGAAGAAGTAACTCACATATTGCAATGGGGTATTTTAATATTTTCTACCATAATACGGAGTACAATTATCCGCTAAAGTGCATTATAGTAAACAACTTGGTAACATGCACCTAAACATTTAATAAATATAACTAAGCTTATTAGTGTTAAATACAAATTATATATCTTGAAGCGAAAAGTTAAATGTAGATAAAATATTATCTAAACATACAACGAACCAATTTTAGTTATTCATTTAAAAAAAAGAAAAAAAAAAAGAATGAAAATCACTTTCATCTCTTTAAAAATAATTAAATATCTCACAAACCGTTAATCGTTACGAAAAATGAATCTACTCTTGTGAGTTTTTTTTCGATTTTTTTTAGTTATGTCCGAAAAATCACATGTGATTTGTATTAGAAATCACATGTGATTTATGAAATCACATGTGATTTATGAAATCACATGTAATTTGATACAAATCACATGTGATTTTTCTAACGTAATTGAAAAAATCAAATTTTTTTTATCGAAATTATATTGAAGTGTCCGCTCACCTAAAGAAAAAAAATCTCGTTACATGGTATATTTTTCGTCATTAATGATTTACCTTTTGCAATATATATATATATATATATATATATATATATATATATATATATATATATATATATATATATATATATATATATATATATATATATATATATATATATATATATATTTTTAAAAGGGTGAAAATGGTTTTTATTAATATTGATAAAAATAAATGACTAAAATTGATTTATTTGATTTATAAAAAATATGTGATAAAAAATAAATGAATAAGATTGATTTATGTGATCTGTAAAGAATATGTGATCTATAATCTAACTTATTTTTTAGTTGTTCAAGCTTTTTAGCGGTGTGTAATAATGCATGTGCTCAACCTTTTCTAAAACAAACATTTCTTAGTTTTTTAAAGAATCAAATTATTATTATTATTATTATTATTATTATTATTATTATTATTATTATTATTTTCTAAACTGTTAGTGATGACAATGAAAAGTACTTCTTTAGTTTTCTTTTTATTCTAGGAGCTTTTCAGATGAATACTTATACATTTGAATATTCGAAACAAATACGGTGATGTAAAGGAGAAACATTTTTCCTTTGGTATCTTTTGGAGAGAAAGTTCAATTATATACTTTTATTTTGGAGTATAATAAGGACAAATTTGTTAGCATTAATATTTTATATGAAATAATCGACATTTATATGACATGAACCTGGTAATGTTATTATAGCTAATTATAGATTATTGGTAGGCTTGAGAACTAGATTAATTTAATAGGTTAGAAGTTATGGACAACAAAGCCTTGTATTATGTTTATTTCAAGGCTATGTTTGGCGAAAGTAGTAATGGAGCAAAGAGGCAGAAGAAGAAGAAAGTCAGTGAGTCAGAAACACCACCGCCATCACCGCCACTTCCTTAAAGAAGCATTGAAAAATGAGCTTTCCTAAAAATAGCAAAGCTCATCGCTCATTTGCCAAACGAACACTAAAAATAAAAAGCTCACCGCTCACCGCCATCGCCCAAAAGCTTCAAAAGCTCTGCCAAACATAGCCCAAGTCTATTAGAAGCCCCTCTCACTTTTAACATAATTTTAAAATTACATATCTCAAAAACCGTAACTGTTAAGTTTTAAAAATTAAACTATCGTCATGAAAATTAAATTATATTTTTTATAGGATGACACTTTATCTATTTTTGACATTGTTTTTTGTTGCAATATTTTGCTTGGTATGTCACTTGTGATATATCACTAATTTGTAAGTTCGAATACTCAACATACTTTCGTAAAACGAGTATAAATATTTTTGTAGAACTCCAAATGATTCATCATTTTTGGCAATAAAAAATACGCATTCTTAGCTTTTCAACCATGCATCACACATAATTTTGAACCACTAAAGCAACACAATTTATTCATAGAAGTTGAGTGTTCGAACTTACATACCAGTGTTATATCGCAAGTGATATATCAGGCAAAATACTGCTCTGAGAAAAAACAAAAAATAAGAAAAAAATAGTAATATTGAAAGTATATAAAAGTGCCAATCTATTGGAAGATAATTAAATCCTCGTCACGATGGCGTAATTATTGTACCATTTTTGAAATATGGTATATTTGAAAATGAGAAATGAAAATCGGTTTTAATTAAAAAGAAATCACGGTGGTTAAGATTTACACTTTTGGTCCCTTCATTTTTTTATCCACTTAAATCTTGTCCTTTAGATCTAATTATTTGTGTGGTTCAAATTTGTTTCTCAGTTTGTAGTCGATTATGGTTGTATAAAATAACTCAACCTTGTGTTAAATGTTTAAGTAGTTTTTAATTGGACCAATAGGATAAGATGCATCTTATGTTGATTTATTCATTTCAGGAATTTTTGAAAACATTTTCAATTAATAATATAGTATTTTCGAAAATGAACATGTCTGAAGTGTCGCTCTTTGTTGAAAAGTACCATTTTCAATTTCATATTACTGTAATATAAAACATTTAAAATTGAAATGAGTTTTGATTATAAGCATCATTGTAAACAAAACCTGGACTTGCTTGTGTTTATTCAGTAGGTGCCTCTAAGCTAACTTGCTTGTGTTTATTTCCACAGAAGGATGAAGGACCTATTGAGATTACCCCCATGGGAACCAAAGGGATGTTTTTAATTCCAATAGAAGACATCAGGAAGGCCACCGGTGTAGAAGACTTTGATAGAAGAATATCCTCCAAACCTCACAGTATGATAACCTACAGAGGAAAACTCGTTATTAGTCAGTGTAACGACCAAGCTCTCGTCAGAGGAAAACTCGTTAGTCGCTGTAATGACCGAGAAGCTTTCTTCAGACACTGGACTATTAAACAGTTTAGGCAGAAAATCGGGTTCCAAGACGAGCTTTTGTTGATGTCCATCTTTCACCATGAAAATATCACCCCTTACATGGGTGTCTGTGTAACAAACAAAAGCATAATTATAGCTTCGGAGTATGCACTTAATGGAAGTCTTTATACAAAACTCGAAACCCAGTCTGAGAATAGTTACCTAACATGGGAACAGCGCCTAAAGATTTCTTTAGGCGCTGCAAAAGGACTCAAATACCTTCATGCCGGTTTTGGGGAGCACAAAGTAATACACGGAGACTTTAAGAGCGAGAAAATATTGTTATATGACAATCTAGAAGCCAAAATATGTGGCGTTGGTAAGTCATTTTTGGTCCCCAGAAGTCACCCAGATACCAATGTCTACGAAGAGGCACATGGTAGTAAATATTATATGGATCCCATTTACCGTGAAAGCCGCATCCCCAGGGTAGAATCAAACGTGTACTCGTTAGGTGTGGTACTCTTCGAATTATTGACAGGTATTCTGGCATGCAACCGCCCTGTTGAAGATGAGCGAATAAGCATGATAAATTGGGTCCGACGTCACAATGAAGAAATAGACAAGCTGATTGATTATCGAATAAGGGATGAAATTGGTGCTCGTTCTTTACATACGTTTAAGGATATTGCATATAAATGCATTAATTTCAACATGAAGGATCGCCCTTCGATGAATCAGGTCGTCAAGAGACTAGAGGAAGCACTGTATATTCAAGTAAGTGTTATGATCAGTTATGTATATCTAACTAGTTTCATAGGCCACAATGAAAACTATCTAATAATAATTAAATAATTTACTAAAAGTTAACTATGATTTTTACTTTACCAAAAGCTTAAAGGCCAATCAAGTTTTTATAGATAATGAAATATTACCAGAAATCATGAAATTTATCCGAACTCTTGCATCTATATTAAACATATGAAGTAGACGAATCTAAGTTCTAAAAGAACCATCTAAACAGACCCACAGAGCTGGTTCAGCCATTGCCAGAAAAAATCAAGAACTAAAAGATATCCGAATTCCATTGAGCGACATCAACTTGGCTATCGGAGAAAAAGGTCCAGAAACTCGGATTGGAGATGGTGGATTCGGTGTAGTTTACAAAGGCCAGCCCTCTGAATGCTGGCAAAACCGCACAGTTGCCATCAAATGCCTACGTCCAGATAGTTACCAAGGAGAACATGAGTTCCGCAACGAGATTAATATGATTTTCAATTTCAGTCATGAAAACATTATCCCTTTCATTGGATATTGTGATGAAGACAATGAGAAGATAATAGTATACGAGTATGCTAGTAATGGTAGCCTAGACAGTCATCTCAGGGACAAGAATAAGAGAAGTTTCTTGACATGGGAACTTCGCCTGAAGATTTGCTTAGGTGCAGCCAAAGGACTCGACTATCTTCACTCAGGTCTTGGTGAGGAGAACAGAGTAATCCACAGAGACGTCAAAAGCGGAAACATCTTATTGGATCACAATTTCGTAGCAAAAGTTTGTGATTTTGGATTGTCAAAATCTAGACCCATAGGTCAGCAACATACCCAAGTCTACACAAACGCTGCCGGTACCAACTTTTACATGGATCCAGTTTACCATGAAGGTGGCATCCTCCGGAAAGAATCAGACGTGTATTCATTTGGAGTAGTAATGTTTGAGTTGTTGAGTGGAATGTTAGCTTATCATCGAAGAAGTTTAGACGGTGGTAAACTGAAACCCCTCATAAATATAGTCCGACGCTACTATGATTACAAACCAGGCTTGATGATTGATCCCTGATAAGAGATGAAATTGATAATCGTTCTTTAATGCGTGATAGAGAAGTTGCATTTCAGTGCATAAGTTTCAATTCAAAGGAACGTCCGACCATGGAAATGATCGTGGAACGGGTTGAGGAAGCATTGGCACTTCAAGTAAGTAATTTATATCAGTTATCTTTTTAGAAATTCTTGTTTCTTAAGCATTATGAACCGATCCCTAATACAGTATTACCAAGTCAATTTATATGATCATTTTCATGATGTGAAAATTGTTTGCTTTTACCCGAAATAGAAATCTTGCAATCTTGCATCATGAATTAAAGCTGATGGTTAGTCATGGAACTTTCAAAAAATTACTATGCGAAACAGGTTCGTGATCTTCCGGGTTATTTGGATGCCTTTAATGCCATGCATGGCACAACGTTTCAAGGTCCTAGGAAGTAATTTTATTTCTTTTTGTCATATGTTATCATTTGAGTAGTGGTTTGTTTTCTTGGTTAGAAAACAGGAAGTATCTTGTTATGTAAGCTCTATGCCTATGTAACGGGCTGAGATATGGGATTACACTCATATCCATTGTACTTAAACTTTTATTTGGTTAATATATTTACCAGGGTGCAGGATTACTCCCCTTTACCCAAAAAAAAACTTTCAAAAAATTATTAAAGTATGTTCTGTATATGTGTCTTATCATTCATCTGGTTCAACTACATTTTGTGTCAGGTAACTTATCAAGGGTCTTTTCTCAAGCAAGAGGTGACTGAGAGCTGACTCATCCCGGGATCGTTGGAGCAATTACTCGCAAAGCGTTACATTCCTAGTTTCTTGAGAGTTTTATTTTATGTTATGATTCAAAAGATCAGTAAGTAGTGGAGCTTTTGTAATCTTGAGTTGTATGAATTGTTTATTGGTTTTGCGTGTGTGTATCTAAGAAAACATTTCATTTTTTACCAAGTCTATGCAATTTAAAATGCTAATTAATTCAAACAAAGTATGTTTAGATGATCGAATACCTATAGATCACAGCCGTCCCATAGATTTCGGAAGCCCTTTGCCTTACATAATAAATATGCCTTCTTGGTAACACAAATATAGATGAATGGAAAAAAAGAAAAAAACCAGCGTAGATAAACCCTCAAAATATCATAAAGAAGTCACTAAGAAGAGAGGAAGATTTAATATACTGAAGACGATCAGATTTGCGATACTTTGCACTATTAATTTTCCCCATAGAATTAATGAACATGAAGTGGGCTAAAAATTTATATGCATGGTATCACATTCAGGGACGGAACCAGGGGGTGTCCCGGAACTTTTTTCTCGTAGTGTTAATTTTATTTAAAAACCTCCATTTTTAATAAATGCACCCAGTCCCAAAAGTTGTGCATGTAATCTTGTTTGATTTCTCATAAATGCACTGGTGACTTTATCTTCTGGTTTCGTCCCTGATCACATTAAGGTTAAATGTGGGCTTAGATGGACTTGACTAGTTTTGAAAATGTTCTCCACTAAAATATGAGCAGGATCGGCCTCACAGCCCCTTTTTAAGAAGAAGGAAGGAAGGGGAAAAAAAAAAAAAAGAAAAAAAAAAAAGAAACTCAATTTATTATTCACTTATTAATACCTTAAATGTTCTCCACTAAAATATGAGCACAGATCGGATCGGCCTCATGGCCCCTTTTAAGAAGGAAAAAGAAAAATGAAAAAAAAAAAAAAAGAAAAAAAAAGCTCAATCAGTATTCACTTATTAATACATTAGTTACCGCACTAAGAGAGTGTTGGGCATCTTGAAAAATCAAGTATTTATACACAAAATTAGCACTACGTAGCAACTATCAAGGTAGTGTGACACCGGCCCGGGCCTCTAGTTCCTCCCCTGCTTAAAGAACATAACATTGTTTGTAGGAAGGATGCCTAAACTAAATTTTACTCGAGTTCAAAATTGCAAGTTTAAGAAAACTACATAAATCATTTATGTAAGGAAAATCTAAAAGTTAAAATTGTTGAAATGACCGTAGTCATTCGATTATTTTCATACAGATAAAATCTGTAGGCATTTACGCATGTTCTTTTTTACTTTATTACATTTAGTTTAATACACTGTTTGTCAAATTAGTTGGAGTTAGCAAATCGTATTTTATAAACGAATGGTTGCTTTATTCCACTCATCACCGCAACTTTTCCAAAACTGAGTAGTTGTTTTGACTTTACTTGTAGCTGCTTTATCCCATTCTTTGCCTTCAGAAAAGTCTCGCCTCAATAACTTTTACATCATTTGAACTTCAATATATCTTCTCATGTTGATTCGATCGAGTTTTCAGCGTCTTGTTCAAGTGTTCCTTTTGCTATGACACCGAATCACACAGAGAACATGTTTCCAAGTAGTTTTTAATTCTTGAAGTGTTGTTGTTAGAACCTTGCTAAAGACACTTTCTAATTTCTTAAACAATGAGTTAATTATATTTAAGTAAATGTATATTTAAATCCATTTAGAGACCATTGGGTGCTGAAGTGGCCAACACATGTCTTCATCACATAACATACATCAAATCGTGTGAAGGTCTATACTACCATGATCGAGGTTGACTCCGATTGGCAATCTTTTGTTAGAGACTCTCCAAGTATGAATATTAATCTTCGAAAGAAGTGTGTTGTTCCATTTTGTGGGCTGTCCTAAAGCAGAGTATGTATGATAGGTGATAAGTGAACGCACACCGCTAACATTGAATAATACCCTTGAAGCAAGAATAGATCATTCCCAAGTGTCTTGATGGTCGGATAGAGATGAAGATCTTATCACCTAGTTCTTTTGTTTCATGGGTCGCATGAATGGCTCTTCTCTTTTATAAGGATTTGTAAAATGAATCCGGTTTGGATCAGTTATATATGTGTCATGTTTAAATCTTTGTAAATCAGTTGCTTTTTTTCTTGCTACTTGTTTTTTTAGTAGAAATTGCTAAAAGTATTTTACTGTACTACATATATACAATCATGAACAAGAATTTACTGATCATAACAAATACTCCCTAAATTCGTAATATTATAAAATTTTAAACCACTAGGCCACTAATTAAGTGGTTACTTTGCATGAACATTTAGATGAGCATGTCATGTTTGAGAATTATTTTTTCAACTTTTTAACTTCCTTTTGATAAATAAATTCTGATTTGTAAAATGAGTTGGTTAGCCTTGCACCTTCAAAATTACTGTAGTGTGTTCTGTATATGTGTCTTACCATTTGTCTGGTTGAACAAAATTTTTTAGGTGGGTAACTTATTAAGGGGATCATATGCAAACGGTTACTGAGAGCTAATTCAGATGAGATCGTTGGAGTAATCACTCGTTTCAAGTTCGATCAGTTACTCGATATGTTTATTTTCATGTCAGGAGAACAGTAATAAGTGGAACCTTTGTATATTCGAGTAGATCTAAGAAAGCATATCCGAACTCCATTGAACCAAGATCTACATAATTTTCAATGCTATTAATACAACCATGTATAGCGTGTTATATTTGAATACCTCAAGATTGATTCTGATAATTTTGATGTAGGGTTGCACATTCTCTAATATTTTTTCGCACTCGCTTGGTAGAGAAATGTACTCCTTTCTTTCTCTTGTTAATGCATATCACTTTATCCTTTTTTTTTCTTAATAATCTAACATTTCTTTCAATACAGGTATAACAATACAACTTCACATGACACCTCACGACATTGTTCTTTTTAGTATATTCCAAATTAGGAGTTGAAATAGTAGCAAGCATAGAACCTGTTAACAATCTCACCAATGGTATTGTTATCTTTAAACCTTTTGTTTTTATAAAATATATATTTTTTCATTTTTTTTATCATAAAACAAACCATTAGGAAAGACTTAGATCCATGAAATTATTAAATCAAACTCATGATTGAAATGTTATAATAAATAAAAGAGGACAATCATGTTTTGAGGTTCTTTTTTAATCTTACGACAACTTGGAAATTAACAGCCACTTGAGGATTGTTAATATTATCACTAATCACATCGGACATACGTCTTACGTAGTACAAATTTATGCATATTCAAATGTTTTATTTAGATTAAGTATACTTAATGGATAATAACATGTGAAGTAGTTGGATATAATCTCTCACCTGAATTGGATTACTCCACAAAGTCCAACTTCGATTTTTAAGTAGAGACAGAAGCCAAGTAGATGTAATTGTTACTAACTCTATCCGCAAACTAAAAAAGTAATCACACAAACATATAACCATACATACTAACCAATATCGTTAACAATGTCTTCTTCATAGGTTAATCTTGAAAAAATTCTGATTCTCGCGGAGGAGATCAAGCGCACTACCCAAAATTTCAATTCCAACTTTGAACGTGGATATCATGTCTTCAGAGGGCAGCTCTGAGCTCTCTGAACGGTGGCAAACCCTCAAAGCTTTCATTCTCTCACACTGTGATAAGTACTCAAAGTGAAGCTTGAGTACTGTCTAGTTTCCTCCATAATGTGATGAAAATGATGTGATGATTCTGGTTTACAAACATGTTAATAATAGAAACGTTGGCCAATATATTCATAACGAAACAAGAATAAAAAAAAAAAATTAATAAATTGTTACAGAGCTAATTTTTGGAGTTAAATAATATTGTTTTTAGTGATAACAAGAATGGTTTGCCCGCTGCGTTGCAGCGGGTTTTGCATAATATTTTTTTGCCAAAGTTAACGTTTCTAGTATTTGGATGGCATGACAGAGTGTTTGTCTTTAGATGCAACATCATATTGAAACTGGTGTATAAAAGAATGCGTGTTTGTCAGTGTTGTTGTTTGCTGGTCAATAATTTGAACACGTGAGCTGAATGCTACAGGTCTTGTTACATCAGATGTTTTTCGCTTACGAAAAGAGTTTTCATTAATATAAAACTTAAAGGTATATACATAGGTTTATACTGGGATACATTGACTGTTTATGTTAACTAATGAAAAGAGTAAGCACTACTACAAAAAAAGCTAATTAGATCGGTTAGAAAGCCTTATATAGATCGGTTCAAAAAAAGCTAATTAGATCTATCTAGAGGTGATCTTTATGAGCAGATGCTATATAGATCGGTTCAAAAACCGATCTTTTTAAGATTACAGAAAGATCAGTTAATAACAAATAACCGATCTAGTTAATTGCTATGATTAAAAAAAAATAATACATAAAAACTGGATTTCCCAGAATTTAATCATACACAAAAAGTATAGTTTTACTACATTTTCACGTTGCAATAGCCACTTGAAACACTTTAAACCAGAATCACAATAAGCTTGAGCTCTAGAGAGATCAAACATGATTTACAATCAGTAACATGCACTAAATCAACAAAAAGCTTGATGCCAAAGATCGATTTATTAAATGGTTTAGAACTACAAAACGTGGATTCATTTCTTACTTGTAAAGCTCCTTGATTTAGGGTGTCGCCAACACATACATAGCATAGGCTGAATCGTAAACTATGATGGACCCATTGTCTTTGGCAAACTTCACTAATCGAATCGATTGCTCCTTGATGCAAGCAGAACCCGTGGATTGTTTGGTGAATGTAAAATATGACGCCGGTACGAGCAACTTTAGATAAATCAGAAAGAAATCATTCTCTGAGTACATTTCATGTATTCAATTTTCGCGAATTTTCAACATCTTTTGGTACTCCCTGTTGACCCATAATCACACTTGAATCTACATAAGCCGCAAAGACAAGGATGATGAAACTATGTAAGCGCAAATGGTCTTGCAACAATTAGCTTTTCAAGAGTCAACGTTCTTCCTCTTAAGTTTTAAAACAACAAAAGTTCAAATGTTAATATGTCGTTTACACACTTTTGGTGACATTGGACCCATTCGACTCATGACCTGTGTTCCCTTTTAAGCTAATAAGTAAAAAAGAACAATAAGATGCACAATACAAACAAGCTTATGAGCACAAACGCTAACTCAAGACGGAAATGTCGATTTGCACCATCGATACAATATGTCATCTTCCTCTATGCCGAGGTTTGCATAAAACGTTGAAGCAAGTCGCGCCCTTAGGTTTAAGGCTAGCTAGTTGCCCCACCTCCTAATCAATCTTGCCTTCCTCTGGGAGAGTGAGTTTGTATGACACGTAAATAACTATACACTAAACCGGCTCATATACGCACACTTGATATATTAAACCTATCCAAACAAGTATACTCAATGACCATAAAGTCGTAATTATAATCAAGAACGATTATCAACTAGACATACCTTTTCACCTTGTTCACTCCATATCCACCAGAACCCTCAACAATGATAACCCAAGTGCTCTCACCAAAAATAGAATTTAAGTAAAAACAAAATCGCAAAAATACGGACAAGAAAATGAAAAAGAGTGAAATCACACCTTAGCCATAGCGTAGTAATAACTTCGAATGGGTTCAGTAGTATCACCAATTCCAAGGCTTATCACTTTGGCATCGTGGATATTTCAAGATATGTGCAGCCTTCCTTCCGCTAACTGTGATTCAAGACATAAAACCTTTATCTTCATCATCAATCACTTCAATGCTGAGGATGTAAAATATGTTAGAACAAATGACACAGTTATTGGCTTGTATGATAGTTCTAAAGAGAGGCCACAACCCCCCTCGGCCCCTTATATGTTCCGTCCCTGATTTTACTGCTTTTAATACAAGTTGTGAATTAGTAGTTTCATGGTTGCTTATCCAAAATATCTTATTTCACTCCCAATCAGATAAACAAACCCAAACACATATAAAGTTCTTTATCTAGTGTATCAAAACACAAGAAGAAATCCCACTACTCCCTTAATATGTCAATAGTCCAAACATAAGCAAGAACTTACAATGATTGTATCATAGTCAGATTACTCAAAGCAGTAGCTATCTCTGCACTCAATCCGCTAGACGACATGTTCCTACAAATTATTTAATTATTTACTTGAGTAATTACCATTCAGATAAACATTGAATTCTTTCTTCTTAAGTTATCATGAGGTAACACAAAAAGTTCCCGACAATTGAGGAAACTACTTACACTCTTGTTGCAGCAGCAAATCGTTGTCCTTTCCATATTGAGAAAGAGGAAGAACAAGGTACATGCCGTCATCAACCCCATAGCCAATAATTTACAATCAAAATAAGCTCAATTTAATGTCAACATCTACAACAAAAAAACAGAACTTTGTGATTCTCGGTTCAATAGATGTCTAACATCTGCAAGTGTGTGTTAACAAGTGGAACACCAGAAAGCTCTTGACAGTGCGAGATTGGCCGAGGAGTACTGTTGCTCTTGACAGGTGAACACCGTAAAGCTCCATACATTTTAGCTCCCACCGAACGCAAATGCTCGCAAGTTTAAGAGCTGAAGGACTGGATGATGCCTTAATCTCAGTTGTAGCATATGGCTCAAATTTCTCCCCAAAGCTGAAGACAGAAAAAAAAGGTCACATAGAGATTATTTTACAAGTATAACTTACATATGAATACGCTATTGCTAACCATGAAAATATGTAACCATCAGTGGTAGAATGATTCACAGTAACATATCCCAAGTCCCAACAGCATTCAAATTCTATGGAGTATGAATATTCATAAGACAGAAACAGGTGGCTACTTTTTAGAGTCAAACATAAAATACTTTCTTGTAATTTTGTCCTACCTAAATTACTTTTAATTCCTCATGAGCATAATTAAGTACAAACTTAGTAAGATAAATCAGGAACAAATCGACCATAACTTGAGCATAATAAAACTAAAAATTCCATATAAACAACAAATTAACCAAAATAAATAATAATCCATAAAATAAAAAATAAGATTGATAACCTAAGAAGAGTCGTACAGTCCATGTACAGTGGTGACAGCGCTCGTTGGGTTTTGGTTGTGATGTCGTTGATGGTGATGTCGTTTGTGGTAGCAGAGGTGTGTGGTGGTATGGCGGCTAGGGTTTTGTAGTTTGGTAAATTGAAGGTGTGGTGAATGGTGATGGAGGTTAGGATTTGTTTTGTGGCGCTGGTATGTGATTTTGGGGAAATGGTGAAGGGTTTTGTGTGTCTAATTTTGGTGAAGCGGGCAAATGAAAAGTTCTAATTTTGGTGAAGCGGCAAATGAAAAGATGTATCCCTCTAAAATTATTGGAGTTAAATAGATCGTTTGTTTCTGAAAAAATTGATCTATTTAATTTTGTGTGCAAGTAGAAGTTAGTAAGATCAGTTTTTATTCAAATAACCGATCTATTTATTACATTTTCCTTTCTTTTTCCTTTGTTAGATCGGTTTTTAAGAAAACCGCTCTATTTGAAGTGATCTATTTAAGCTTTTGTGTAGTAGTGAAGCGAATACATCATACCTGAGAATCAGGAAAAAATGGCAGACAGCGGTGCAGGTTTCCACCCAAAAAAGCTAGATATATAATAGGGCTAATGATTAAAAAAAGTATTATACTTGCCACACTTTCCTCTTCAGGGTAGCGAACAAAATTTTTTGCTTCTGTGGGTATTATACTTTCAAATTCATCCTCTTTAGAGTATTTTGCAAAAAAGTTGGACATTTTTGCCCCTCTTACCCACAAGAGCAAATGATGGCAAGTATAATACTTTTTTTTTATCATTTGCCCTAGTTTTTATTATGTTAAATTTTGGATATGTATTAAGATAATTTATTTAATGATTTATAATTGTGTTAAATCTATGATAAAAATGTTTTGTTTTATCATTTGCCCTAATTCACTTCAAGTTGTTTAACGCCTGCGTTAAACCGAATAGGTTTAACGCCCGCTAAATTAGGAGGAATTATATCACAACCTGAAGTACTTGCATATAAATTTATGTTCGTCACTTGTTGAAGCATAGACTAGAGAGTATACTATGACTAGATTAAGGGTGTGTTTGTTTGATTAAGATGTTACACATCTGAATCTGACTACCACATCTTACTAATAAGAGGAAGCTATAATGTCTGAATCTGAATGAAAAAGTGTTGTTTGTTTTTTATAATTGTCCGAATGATTTTAATTTTCCCTTTTTTAAGTATATATTAAATGATTACAAATACGATTAATAAGTAAATAGTGTAAAATTAAAACAAAACATTTTTATCATAGATTTAACACAATTATAAATCATTAAATAAATTATCTTAATACATATCCAAAATTTAACATAATAAAAACTAGGGCAAATGATAAAAAAAAAAAAAAAGTATTATACTTGCCATCTTTTGCTCTTGTAGGTAAGAGGGGCAAAAATGTCTAACTTTTTTGCAAAATACCCTAAAGAGGATGTATTTGAAAGTATAATACCCACAGAAGCAAAAAATTTTGTTCGCTACCCTAAAGAGGAAAGTGTGGCAAGTATAGTACTTTTTTTTATCATTAGCCCTATATAATATGCAAAAAAGGTTTCCACCCAAAAAAGCAGATATATAAAATGCATATATATCAACACTAACAACTTTTAAATCTGACTACAACACTCATTTTTTTTTTAAAAATTAACAAAAGGCCCAATTTCATTGAAACCCTAACGTTGTCACTAAGAACCGAAATATTACTAAAAAGCCCTAATCTAATTAAAACCCTAATTTTTCAGAAAATTAAATTAAAATAAAGTTATACCGATCAAGTCGTAGACTGAAGTTACATGCATAGAAGAAACGTAGAAGATCTGAAGGACCGACATAAACCGTGAGCCACCAACCTCAGAGAAACGAAGAGGAAGCGGTTCCTTCTGAAGAAGGTGATGATTGACATTATTCACATTTGTGATATGGAATATACATAAAAAAAAAATTTTTAAAAAATCACCTGAATCCAAGATTCAAGAATTTATGTACCATTTTTACTTACATGTGGATCTTGTTTCGTCAAAAAATCATTGCCACCACCTATCACTTTTGAGTATGGGAAGCCTACCGGAAAATGGAAGCTCTAGTGACTCTGCCTTAACATAAAGCCACAAACAATGTTTATAGACATTTATCGAAAACCAAATAGACATCAAGATGTAAATAGCCAAAAGAATAAAAGGAAAACAACAATCATGTACGACTTACGACCTACGGTCCGGATAACTCGAGCTCTATTATCAACTTCCTCCATATCATCTCGTTAAATTAAATAAACTCCAACCCATCATCGAAATAAATAAACTTGGGTTCCAACTAATGAAACATAAAAACTAAAACCCCTATTTTTTTTATATAAATCTAAAGTACCTGATTAAATTCTGATCTTGTTAGAAACTCGAAGGCCTTTTAGGCTTATGAAGAGAGGAACACTTAGAGAATTTTTACAATGTAACTTTATTGCTAATCCTTTTCTTAGGTCCTTGCATATGCATCACCACAACACCTATTTATACTACTCCATGGAATGTTCTAGAGATGAGATATTTCCATGGATATTCTACTACGATCTAGATACTTCCTACATCATCTTGATCATACATCATCATCCTTATCCTAATTCTAGATATTTCTATTACATTTAGCTACAATATTCTAGACATATCTATGGATATTTTCTAGGATTATTCTTTGTTGTTCTAGAAGCTTCCATACCATTCTACGACTTTCTAGAAGCTTCAACTATATGGGCTCGGACTAAATCAAGTTTACGATCCAACACCCCCCTTTAAACTTGATTTACCGACTCCAAGCATCATTCGTTGTCTTGAAAAACTTTCGTTGATCGGCTTGGTGAGGATATCCAACTTGGTTTTCGGACCTCGTATGTATCACTTGGACATCTTTCCTTGCAATACACTCGAATAAAGTGATAACAGTGTTGATATGCTTACTTCGATCATGGTATACCGGATTTTGGCTAAGTCAATGGCCGACTTGTTATCCACATAGATCTCAACGATCTTCTTGTTCCATGTGTAGCTCCTTTAGCATACTTCTAAGCCAAATTGCGTGACATACACATGATGTTGCGCCTCACGCATCCGCTTCACAACTAGACAAAGTAACAATAGGTTGCTTCTTTGAAGACCATGTAAAAGCATTGTTACCTAGGAAGAATATGAACTGTTGTACTTCTTCCATCGCCTTTGTCTCCACCTCACCACCGTCGCTATATCTAACCAACTTGAAGTCTTCACTTGTTGAATAAAACATTCCGTAGTCTATGGTACCTTTGATATAACGGAGGATCCTCTTTGCAATCTCCAAATGCTTTAGACCATATAAGGCCTTCTTCAACCTTAGCACTTTACCTTCGTGCCCTTTGGCAACATATCCCTCTGGTTGCTCCACATAAACTTCTTCTTCAAGAAGTCCATTTAGAAATGCGACTTTACATCCATTTGGTGGATTTTCCACCTATATTGAGCAAAGAATAGCAATAATCATTCTAATAGTTTCTAAGCGAGCAACAGGAGCAAATACCTCTTCGTAGTCGATACCATGCTTCGCTTGTAACCTTTGCCACAAGTCTTGCCTTGTACTTTTCCACTTCGCCTTTGGCGTTTTCTTAGGTCTTGTATACCCACTTGACTCCAATAGCCTTTTGGCCTTTCGGAAGGGTCGTCAACTCCACGTATCATTCTTCACTATTGACTTTATCTCCTCGTCCATGGCTTGTCTCCATTTCTTGCTTTTCATAGCCTCCTCAAAACTAAATGTTCACAATCAACGATAAACAAGTAAGGGTATTTCGTCGCCACCTCGTGAGAGCTCCTTCAAACTTCTTGTCTTCGGTTCTCCTTCACTTGAACTTGAAGGTGATTCTGGGTTGGAGTTGGACTTTGAGGTTCTTGGACTTCTTCACTTGATTCACCGCCTCTTCTTCATCATCATAGGAAGAAAGTCATACCTTTCATTTTCCTTGATGCTCCAATCCCATGTCTCTTCTTCATCGAAATCTCGCCTCTACTCACTACCACCTTCCTTGTGATTGGATTATAGAGCTTATAACCTTCGAACGCTTGTCGAGCCAACAAACACATGCTTCTCACTTCTATCATCAAGCTTTAATCGCCTTTGGTTGGTAACGTGGACATATGCTATGCTTCCGAATACCCTTAGGTGAGAGACGGTAGGCTTCATCCCATTCCATGCTTCTTGTGGAGTCTTGTTATCTAAACTCTTTGACGGACACCGTTCAAAATATATATCGCACAATCAACCGCCTCGCCCAAAACTCCTTTGGCATCTTCTTACTTTTCAACATGCTTCTGACCATATTGAGAATGGTTCTATTCTTTCTCTCAACCACTCCAGCTTTGTTGTGGGGAGTAAGGAGCCGTTAGAAATCTCCGGATCCCATTATCCTCACAAAATTTGTTAAATTCTTTTATAAAATTCTCCACCTCTATCGGATCTCATTGATTTAATTTTTAAACATTTCTTTTTCAACCATAGTTTTAAATGTTTTAAAGTTTCAAAAGCTTGGGATTTTCTTTTAGAAAATATACCCAAGTTTTTCTTGAAAAGTCATCAATAAAGAGCATAAAGTAAAGATTCTTACTATGTAAGCTCCCGGAAAATTTCAATGTACTTAACGCTTTAATCAAGAATTGAACACGATCTATTTAGTCATGAAATTTTCTAAACATCACATTTGCATATCATTTGGCATATGCATGATCAACGCAATGAGCGCTCATAAATATACCGTTGTGATCTAAATAAATTTCCCACTATCCTGATAATTCTAAAATACGTAATGAATACGTAAAATTTGTAAAATTACGAATTAAATTATAATAAAATATATAATATTCAGATTGGGCCTCGAACTCATTGGACTTTTCACCACTCGAACCCGACACATAAACGGGCCTCATAACCGGACCCAAACCCACACCATCATTTCTTTGGGCCTTTTCTTGCCCAATCCAACAAGCAATCCAAACATTTTTTTTCTTTCTTTTCCTTGGGCCTAGCCGAGCCCAACCCAACATGTTTTAAATTTGAGTCTTGATCCCCATATATGTACAAGTAGAACTTAGGACTCAAAATGTTTTGTGCTTCTTCCGTTGGAACCGAGCGAGCAAACAACCAAACCAAACTAGCCATGATACAACCAAACCAAACTAACCATGATACAACCAAACCAAACTTGAAACATTGTTGTCCCATGCTTTACGTGTAGTGGTTAAAGAGAGACAAACCTTACTTAAGACTACCCTAAACCAATATAAAAATACCTAAGCTAAGCAAGACACCCTTTGACTACACATTGACTCTATAAACCAATGGGTATAATGTCCCAAGTGACTTGACCAAGCATGCATGCTTAGGATTCAAAATCCCACGTCTAGGACTCCAACACAAATCAAGACCAAATACATTTCAACATGTGACTAATGAAGTAGAGATTAGGAGAGCTAGTGAAATATAAAATGTAAAAGCCATGCTTGTGTTTTCTTTAAAAGCACACGACACACACACACTCTTTCACATAAACTCTCAAAACATCTACACATCTCTCACTCAAAATCAACCATCGTGGAAGTCGATCGAACTAGGATAAGGATACATTGCAAGGTGAAAGCTAGAGAAGCTTGGGTAAACATTCAAAACGAGTAACATTATAAGGAGAACAAGGGTTCTCGTTGGTCATTCCTTTCGCTCACACCTCACACGTATCATCACCACTCATTTTGAGTGAAGTAAGTCCCTCCCAACTCGCTTCCATTTCATTTCTTTGCTTACGCTTAGTTCTCACACATTAGATATGATATGCGCACCATTACAACACAACTCGTATGGTATGCTTGATCACAACACATAGTCACACGTTAAAACTAGTCTAACATGTTGAGAACACATCACAAATCTTTAGAAACACAACACGAGCACATAACTATCACACCTACACTTCGTTAAACACATGCCTAGACAAACGGGCCTAAAGCCCAACCATCGAGCCCAATAAGCCCAATTCGAGTCCAATAATGATCTAACCCGCCCAATGTAATCAATATAAGCTAATAAGCTAAAGAAATAAGCTAGAGATAAGCTTGTACTAGTTTTGTAAAGTTTTCGCTTATTTCAAAAGTAGTTCGGATCAAATTTGCAAAACAAATGAGTATCGGGTCAAAAGGTAACATATTTAAAAGTTAAAGGGTCACTTATAAGTGAAACAAATACTTTGTAAAAGTCTAAGGACTAGAAAAGTCATTTTGATAAGTCAAGGGAAATATATACGCAGCATGCGTATGCATGAAAACCACAAGGACCGATCATGTAAATCTCTTAAACTAGTTATAATATAAGTTTTGGACTAAAAGTGTAAAATAAGAAAATGAAGGTTTAAAGTGAATAAGTGGAACTTAAAGGGCTGATTTTGTAAAAATCAGCTTTACCAAGGGTCAAAGTTGTCATTTCGAAAGTTTCGATATGAAATATAACTTGGTGGAAAGTGTCATTTTCTAAAAGTATAGGGACTAAACTTGTACTTTTGTAACTCGAGGATAAAAGTGTAAATTCGAGAAAAGTTTAGAAAACTTATAAACCCATAATAACTTCGTAAAACAAGTATCTTGATCATATGAGTATTTTATTTTCGGATAACGGTAAATGTATTACTTATATATATATATATTATAAGATTATAATTATATATATATATCGAGTCCGATAAAACACACGGGGAATTTATTTCAATACGTTAAAATACTCAACAAATCTATTAAGATCACAACGGGGGAACATTTCACTTATGCGTAAGTGAGGATCACTAATTAAGACAATGTAGCATTAACTTAAAACGTTAATCACGATCGCACACTATTGGATTGGACAATCCAATGATCTATTGAATAAGAATATTCAATGCTCTATTATTTTGGTCGCGAACCAAAATGCTCATTACTGAGACTCGCCATCTCATCATTTTAGGTTTCGAGTTGGAACCTCCGCTACATTGTGCTTGATCTATTTTTGCGTGCATTATCATCAAGGTGAGTTCATAGCCTCGCTTTTACTTTATTTTTATAAACCCCGCGAGGAGATACATGCTCTAAACTAGAACACAAGGTTTTTCATAAATGCTTGATCTTCTTGATTATTGGTACCGCCTAAGTTGTTAGCCACAAGTCCCCGATCATGAACCATTAGTCACCGCGAGTGAACGAGATATCGTGAATAGTACTATGGGGAATAACGAACCCGCTTCGGTTATAGAGAAATAACCGGGCGCACTATATCGAATTTCTTTAGGTAATTGGCTATTACCTCCTTTGGGGCATATTTACGCACACCGGTAATTCGTGTATGCAATGAGTTTTGGTTTCATGAGCTTAGCGCATAATAATCTGTGATATTTTCTTATGATATTGTTAGTTTACAATGATCATGATCTTATACTTGTGTTCAACTTATTTTAAACCTATGGACTTCACTCAACATTTTGTTGACCTTTTAAGCATGTTATCTCGTGTAATCGAAGATTATGACCAAGGTGCGGAACGGGCATGGCAAGGCTTATCCGGTGGTGTAAAACATAAAAGTTATCATTTCTTTCAAACTCATGATCTTTCTTTTGGGAAAACACTTGATCTATTTACAATATTTTGTAACAAACAATGAGTTTTCGATGAATGATAACTATTTTAATAAAACGCCTCTTTGAGTCGTTTTCTATGATTATTGACTATGATCTCCATTCAAGTAACACCCGAATTAGTCTTCCGTCATTAAGATTTTCGGGTGTTACAGATTACATCGAGCCAAGGTTATAGAGAACCAAAGAGTTTTTCAAAATCATTTGGACTATAACCGCACTTTTAAACGGGACTATTTTACACCACCGCTTTACGCCTTCCGTGACCACTCTATGCATTAGGATTGATGCATCACTAGATCATAAGTAAATGACATTCATTTTAAGTTAGGCATGGAGATTTGCTTAGCTAACTAAAATAATTATATTATTTGGCATTTACTTACATTAATTTATGGGTTGTTACAAGACCATGTCTCGCATCCCACCCGCTTGTTCTCGTCCTCCGACACCGAGATGGATGACACCATGTCCTCTACGATCGTCACTATGCCACCATCCCACCTCACATACTACCATCGCTTTGACGAAAACCGAACCTTTGAGGAAGGTGAAGTTGCCCAACTCCCATCGCTCCAAATATGACCGCCATCCTCAAGAGTACAATGCTTTTGCTTCCATGACCCTAGATCAAGATTATGAGTCGCAAAGAATGGCTACCGCTTCAGATGTTGCCGTGATGATGAATCATCCAAATCATCGAAGCACCGACTCGCTTCATCGATTCTTCCGATCATCTCGCCTGCTATCCGTCGACGCCGACGATGATTCGTGTTCTTAAGCCTCATGAACCCGAGCCGCTTGGAGTACCTTATAGATCGCATCCTAATGGTAAGACCTTCAAACGCACCGCTAGGAAGCGCAGCGACCCATCACTATGACTCATGTGATGCCACCACCGCCATCACCACCACCACCACCGCCACCATCACCGCCATCTGCTCCACCCATCGCTACTTCACCACCACCGCCACTTCATCGTGTTCTACCAATGACTACCATCGCTCCTCGCTTCATCACCACCTACAAGATCACCTCCTTTGGACACTTTTAGTGAGCCAATTTTACCGCTCGCATCAAGTGCTATCCACCATCACTATCTCGATCCCGAAAAGCCTACTCAAGTGGACAACGAGGCCGGGCCAAGGAAGAAATCCGTGCTAGAAGATGGTCATTCTTGATACCTTTACTTAGACGTTGGAGAGAAGACGAGGAGCACCTAGTTCCTTTGAGCTTGAGAAAGCTCGACCATCGCACTCACCCAACATATACCGCACGGTGAACCAAGACACCACACTATTCCTCCGTTGGCTACAAGACTTATCGTGCACGAAGATCACCGAATGAGCTCATGGCACATTATGATGAGATTCCACTAGTGAGGATAGAGAGCTTGGAGGAAGAAGTCGAGAACCTCGTGGTAGGTCGCTACTCCATCGAGATTGTGTTTGATATGATGAGTACTCGATTGTGGAGGCAAGAGAGGCCGTAACCAATTGACTCGGAGATTGGAGACTACTATTCGTGATGCTAGCACTTTGAGAGAGACCGCTTGGGTCGAGAGAGTCCTACATCACGAGCTTGCATCCGCTCATGCTCACACCGCTATTCGGAGGAGAGGATTGATGACCTCGAGGCGAGAGATCGAGCCCGTGAGCAGCAGATTCGAGACTGACAACTATGGTTGAGGAGATTCGTCGTCGGATGGCGATCGGGAGATGCGAGATCCTAGTCATCTTTATCTTAGTATGTATCATAAAGCCGCCATATGAGGCATTAAGGCTTGTATCTTTTGGTTTGTAACCTTGGAACAAGTATTATGATGATGTAACTTATGGTTGTGAACAAACTATGTAACGATGTATTCCATGGTTGTATTTCTATTATTCTAATGTTATGTTATTATTCCTCGTGATGTATGCCGAACCAATCCTTATGTCCTTATATATATATATATTATGATTTGTTGAGAAAATCATATTCATATCATATCATTAATTTAAAGTGGTAACTGGACTATTATGAAATGTATGATATGAAATCAATTTTATCATCGATCGATAATTTCTTAATCTTGGTATTTATTCTTGGAAATTTTAGAAAATGGTCAAGAAGAAAGATACCTCATCCACCATCACTCCGCAGCTATTCGTAAAATGGTCGCCGAAAGTGTTAGCGCAACTATAGCTCAACATGTTGCCGACATCGCTAGAGCCGGTCGAACGCATTGAAGTCGAACGACTTGCCCAAGAGGCGCGTGAAGTCGAAATTGCAAGGCAAGTCGAAATTGCAAGAGAAGTCGAGAACGCCCGAATTGCTCGAGAGGTCAAGTCGAGCGTGTCGCTCAAGCAAAGACGCGAGGTCAAGTCGCCGCATTGTCAAGAGAATCGTGTCGCAGGTCGCACGCCTTCTTGAAATGGCAAACTCAAATGCAACTAACACTCCAACAAATCAAAGTGAGTCCACTTTAACTCGCAAGTGTAATTACAAAGAGTTCATGAACCGCAGTCGACATTCTTCAAGGGCAATCAAGGTGCTATTGGTTTACTTCATTGGTTTGAGAGGACCGAGATCAGATTTCGCTAAGTGATCGCACAAATGATTGCAAAGTCAAGTTTGCAATCGAACTTTGTTAGAAGATGCGTTATCTTGGTGGAAAGGCCATGCTCAACCAATTGGAATGGAAGAAGCTTGTAAGATTTCATGGTCGATCCAAACAACTCATAATGAAACAAGATGCCCGAGGACCGAGATCAAGAAACTCAAGATGAGTATTACCACTTGGTCGCTAAAGGTAATGATCTCAAGACATACTTCAAGAGATTCCATGAGCTAAGAGCTCTATGTCCTCATCTGCTTCCCACCAATGAAAAACTTTTGGAAGCTATGATCGAGGTTTACCTCAAGCATCAAGGAGATGTCATCGCTCAAGCCAAAACTGCTGAAGAAGTTGTCATTGTATCCCACCGCCTTATGGAACCAATACTAAAGCTTGCAAATGCACAAGGCTCAAGTGACAACAAAAGAAAGTTTGATGATCGGAAAACCTCAAATTCCAACCACTATCGATCCAACAACAACAATCGAACAACAACAACCAATATCACCACAACAAATCAACACCACAATCGGCAAAACCGAAGGCAAGAAGCCGCAAGGGCTTATGCCGCACCCATCACCGAAAAGGGTATGTAGGACCACATCCCCAGTAACCGATGTTTGATGCACCATTCGACCTTGTACCGTGAAGTGCGATAAGTGCAACAAGGTAGGTCATCAAGGTAAACATTGTCGAAACCCCGGAAGAGGCAACACCGTGACAAACATGAACTCGCTATGGATGTGGAGAACCGGTCATTTCAAGAGTCAATGCCCAAAGTTAAATGTCGCTCAAACAAACAATGCACGCAAGAGTGTACATGCTAGAGATGGAGATGCACCGTTGAACCCCGACATTGTGACGGGTACGTATTCTCTTAACAATCATTCTCGCAAAATCTTGTTTGACTCGAGCCGATAAGAGTTTTGTATCTACTACTTTTGCACCATTACTTGAAATATCCCCAATCGCCTTTAGATACAACTTATGAGATAGAGCTTGCCGATGGGAAAATAATAGGAACCAACACCGTAATCCGTAATTGTCCTATTCTATTACAAGATCATTCGCCTCATAGATCTTTTGCCAATCAAACTTGGAAGTTTCGATGTCGTAATTGGCATGGATTGGTTGTCCAAACACCGTGCTAGGATTGTTTGTGACGAGAAAACCGTTCATATCCCGATCAACGGTGAAACATTAGTCATCCAAGGAGATCAAAGTAGAAAGTACTTAAGTATCATATCCTGTGCAAAGTCGATAAAGTACATGGAAAAAGGATGTTATGCCTTCTTAGCTCAAGTAACGGAAAAGAAGTCGGAAGAGAAACGATTAGAGGATGTACCTGTAATCAAGGAATTTTCTGAGGTATTTCCAGAAGATTTACCTGGACTTCCACCTACTCGACAAGTCGAATTTCAAATCGATCTTATTCCTGGAGCTACTCCTGTAGCACGAGCACCGCACTGCTTAGCGCCTCGTAAATGCAAGAGTTATCCAAACAACTAGAAGAGCTATCCGAGAAAGGATTCATTAGACCAAGTTCCTCACCCCGGGAGCACCGTATTATTCGTTAAGAAGAAAGATGGATCATTCCGGATGTGTATCGATTATAGAGAATTGAACAAGCTCACAATCAAAACCGCTATCCCTTACCAAGAATCGATGATCCGCTTGATCAATTACAAGGCTCGAGTGTATACTCAAGATTGATTTAAGATCCGGATATCATCGCCACGGTAAGAGAAGAAGATATACCCAAGACCGCATTTAGAACTCGATATGGCCATTATGAATTCCAAGTAATGCCATTCGGTTTAACTAATGCACCCGTCAGATTTATGGACCTCATGAATAGAGTCTCGCAAACCATATCTAGATAAATTCGTCATTGTGTTCATCGACGATATTCTTATATACTCGTAATAAAGAAGAACATGCGAACATTTGAAGACCGTCCCGGTTACTCAAGGATGAAAAATTGTACGCAAAGTTTTCCAAGTGTGATTTTGGATTGAGACACCCAATTTCTTGGTCATGTGATCGACAAAGAAGGAATCCATGTGATCCCGCAAAGATTGAATCATAAGAATTGGCCAGCACCCACTAATCCCATCGAAATTCACCAATTTAGGACTTGCTGGTTATTATCGAAGATTCATCAAGGTTTCTCGAAAATAGCTAAACCATTGACCGAGTTAACCCGTAAAACGAAGAAATTCGAATGGGGAGACGATCAAGAATCATCTTTTCAACTCCTAAAGAACAAGCTTTATGGCACCTATCTTGGCACTACCGGAAGGAGTCAAGATTTTGTAGTATATTGTGATGCTTCACACATGGGTTTAGGCGCTGTTCTCATGCAAAGGAACAAAGTGATTGCTTATGCGTCACGACAACTCAAAACTCATGAGAAGAATTATACTACTCACGATCTAGAACTTGGCGCCGTGGTATTTGCACTCAAATTATGGAGACATTATTTGTACGGAACCAAGTGTATAGTGTACACTGATCACAAAAGTCTTCAACACATCTTAGATCAAAAGGAATTGAATATGCGCCAACGTCACCGGCTCGAATTGCTTAGTGATTATGATCGCGAGATCCGTTACCATCCCGGAAAGGCAAATGTTGTTGCCGATGCTTTGAAGCGTAAAAGATCGCCTAAGCCACTTAGAGTGAGATCATTGGGAATGGTAATCAATTCACCCCTACCATCGAAAATTCTTGAAGCTCAAATCAAGCTCTTAAAGAAGAAAATAGGCCGAATGAGAAGATTTATGGCATGCCGAGAATGAGAATGGATTCGTGAAGAGATCGGACGAACGCTATGTTTCAAAAATCAAGTCGGATTCCACTCTTTGAGGTATCCGAGAGCTCATCATGCATGAATCACATAAATCGAAGTATTCCATACATCCCGTCCCAACAAGATGTATCAAGATCTAAAGCTTTTGTACTGGTGGCCTAATATGAAGGTCGATATCGTCAGATACGCCAAGAATGTTTGACATGCTTGAAAGTTAAAGTCGAACATCAAAAGCCATCCGGATTGCTAACTCAACCGTAACTTCCCGTGTGGAAATGGGAAAGAATCACAATGGACTTTATCACAAAGTTGCCAAAAACTTCTAATGGTTTTGACACCATTTGGGTTATTGTAGACCGCCTTACAAAGTCCGCTCATTTCTTGCCAATCAAGGAGAACGACGAGATGATTACACTCGCTAGATCGTACATCAAAGAGATTGTTTCTCGTCACGGTGTACCAATCTCTATCATATCCGATCGTGATAGCCGATTCACCTCAAGATTTTGGCAAACGCTCAAAAGCCATGGGTACCAACTTAGATATGAGTACCGCTGCACCATCCTCAAACAGATGGACAAAGTGAAAGAACGATCCAACTCGAAGACATGCTAAGAGCATGTGTGATTGATTTCGAAAAGGATGGGATAAGCACTTACCTCTGGCTGAATTCTCTTACAACAATAGCTTATCACGCCAAGATTAAAGTCGCTCCTTTGAAGCACTCTATGGAAGAAAATGCCGATCGCCAGCTTGTTTGGCGGAAGTTGGAGAAGTACAACTTACAGTTCCGAAATTGTCCAAGAGACAACAGAAAAGATAATGCAAATTCGCAAAGATTGCAAGCACTCGAGATAGACAAAAGAGCTACGCAGATGTTCAAGAAAACCAATGGAATTCCAAGTCGGAGACCGTAATGCTCAAAGTATCACCGAAAGGGATGGTCGATTTGGAAAACGAGGAAAGCTCAAACCTCGATACGCCGGACCATTTAAAATTCTTCAAAGAATTGGTCCAAAGGGCATATAAACTTGATCTTCCCAAGAACTTAGCCGAGTACATGATACGCTCCATGTCTCAAATCTTAAAAGTGTCTTTCGGATGAAACTCTAGTCGCACCACTCAAGGACATCCACTCAATGACAAACTTAGCTTTGTCAAGAACCCATCGAGATCATGGACAGAGAAGTTAAGAGGCTTAAGCAAAGCCGCATTCCTATCGTTAAAGTTCGATGGAATCATAAGAAACGAGGTGCGAGTTCACCGGGAGCGCGAGGATGTAATGCGCTCCAAGTATCCCCACCGCTCATCTAGATCACCCATGACACCTCATGAGTTTAACCGCGGACGCGGTTCTCTTAAGGGTAGGTACCGTAAGCTCCCGGAAAATTTCAATGTACTTAACGCTTTAATCAAGAATTGAACACGATCTATTTAGTCATGAAATTTTCTAAACATCACATTTGCATATCATTTGGCATATGCATGATCAACGCAATGAGCGCTCATAAATATACCGTTGTGATCTAAATAAATTTCCCACTATCCCGATAATTCTAAAATACGTAATGAATACGTAAAATTTGTAAAATTACGAATTAAATTATAATAAAATATATAATATTCAGATTGGGCCTCGGAACTCATTGGACTTTTCACCACCGAACCCGACACGTAAATAAACGGCCTCATAACCGGACCCAAACCCACACCATCATTTCTTTGGGCCTTTTCTTGCGTCCAATCCAACAAGCAATCCAAACATTTTTTTTTTCTTTCTTTTCCTTGGGCCTAGCTGCCGAGCCCAACCCAACATGTTTTAAATTTGAGTCTTGATCCCCATATATGTACAAGTAGAACTTAGGACTCAAAAATGTTTTGGTGCTTCTTCTGTTGGAACCGAGCGAGCAAACAACCAAACCAAACTAGCCATGATACAACCAAACCAAACTAACCATGATACAACCAAACCAAACTTGAAACATTGTTGTCCCATGCTTTACGTGTAGTGGTTAAAGAGAGACAAACCCTTACTTAAGACTACCCTAAACCAATATAAAATACCTAAGCTAAGCAAGACACCCTTTGACTACACATTGACTCTATAAACCAATGGGTATAATGTCCCAAGTGACTTGACCAAGCATGCATGCTTAGGATTCAAAATCCCACGCCTAGGACTCCAACACAAATCAAGACCAAATACATTTCAACATGTGACTAATGAAGTAGAGATTAGGAGAGCTAGTGAAATATAAAATGTAAAAGCCATGCTTGTGTTTTCTTTAAAAAGCACACGACACACACACACTCTTCACATAAACTCTCAAAACATCTACACATCTCTCACTCAAAATCAACCATCGTGGAAGTCGATCGAACTAGGATAAGGATACATTGCAAGGTGAAAGCTAGAGAAGCTTGGGTAAACATTCAAAACGAGTAACATTATAAGGAGAACAAGGGTTCTCGTTGGTCATTCCTTTCGCTCACACCTCACACGTATCATCACCACTCATTTTGAGTGAAGTAAGTCCCTCCCAACTCGCTTCCATTTCATTTCTTTGCTTACGCTTAGTTCTCACACATTAGATATGATATGCGCACCATTACAACACAACTCGTATGGTATGCTTGATCACAACACATAGTCACACGTTAAAAACTAGTCTAACATGTTGAGAACACATCACAAATCTTTAGAAACACAACACGAGCACATAACTATCACACCTACACTTCGTTAAACACATGCCTAGACAAACGGGCCTAAAGCCCAACTGTCGAGCCCAATAAGCCCAATTCGAGTCCAATAATGATCTAACCCGGCCCAATGTAATCAATATAAGCTAATAAGCTAAAGAAATAAGCTAGAGATAAGCTTGTACTAGTTTTGTAAAGTTTTCGTTTATTTCAAAAGTAGTTCGGATCAAATTTGCAAAACAAATGAGTATCGGGTCAAAAGGTAACATATTTAAAAGTTAAAGGGTCACTTATAAGTGAAACAAATACTTTGTAAAAGTCTAAGGACTAGAAAAGTCATTTTGATAAGTCAAGGGCAATATATACGCATGCGTATGCATGGAAACCACAAGGACCGATCATGTAAATTACTTAAACTAGTTATAATATAAGTTTTGGACTAAAAGTGTAAAATAAGAAAATGAAGGTTTAAAGTGATAAAAGGAACTTAGAGGGCTGATTTTGTAAAACAGCTTTACCAAGGGTCAAAGTTGTCATTTCGAAAGTTTTGATATGAAATATAACTTGGGGAAAGTGTCATTTTCTAAAAGTATAGGGACTAAACTTGTACTTTTGTAACTCGAGGATAAAAGTGTAAATTCGAGAAAAGTTTAGAAAACTTATAAACCCATAATAACTTCAGTAAAACAAGTATCTTGATCATATGAGTATTTTATTTTCGGATAACGGTAAATGTATTACTTATATATATATATATATTATAAGATTATAATTATATATATATATCAAGTCCGATAAAACACACGGGAATTTATTCAAACACGTTAAAATACTCAACAAATCTATTAAGATCACAACGGGGAACATTTCACTTATGCGTAAGTGAGGATCACTAATTAAGACAATGTAGCATGAAAATTAACTTAAACGTTAATCACGATCGCACACTATTGGATTGGACAATCCAATGATCTATTGAATAAGAATATTCAATGCTCTATTATTTTGGTCGCGAACCAAAATGCTCATTATCGAGACTCGCCATCTCATCATTTTAGGTTTCGAGTTGGAACCTCCGCTACATTGTGCTTGATCTATTTTTGCGTGCATTATCATCAAGGCGAGTTCATAGCCTCGCTTTTACTTTATTTTTATAAACCCCGCGAGGGAGATACATGCTCTAAACTAGAACACAAGGTTTTTCATAAATGCTTGATCTTCTTGATTATTGGTATTGCCTAAGTTGTTAGCCACAAGTCCCCGATCATGAACCATTAGTCACCGCGAGTGAACGAGATATCGTGAATAGTACTATGGGAATAACGAACCCGCTTCGGTTATAGAGAAATAACCGGGCGCACTATATCGAATTTCTTTAGGTAATTGGCTATTACCTCCTTTGGGGCATATTTACGCATACATCGTAATTCGTGTATGCAACAGTTTTGGTTTCATGAGCTTAGCGCATAATAATCTGTGATATTTTCTTATGATATTGTTAGTTTACAATGATCATGATCTTATACTTGTGTTCAACTTATTTTAAACCTATGGACTTCACTCAACATTTTGTTGACCTTTTAAGCATGTTATCTCGTGTAATCGGTGAAGATTATGACCAAGGTGCGGAACGGGCATGGCAAGGCTTATCCGGTGGTGTAAAACATAAAAGTTATCATTTCTTTCAAACTCATGATCTTTCTTTTGGAAAAACACTTGATCTATTTACAATATTTTGTAACAAACTATGAGTTTTCGATGAATGATAACTATTTTAATAAAACGCCTCTTTGAGTCGCTTTTCTATAATGTGACTATGATTATTGACTATGATCTCCATTCAAGTAACACCCGAATTAGTCTTCCGTTTTCATTAAGATTTTCGGGCATGTTACACTTGATCATACATCATCATCCTTATCCTAATTCTAGATATTTCTATTACATTTAGCTACAATATTCTAGACATATCTATGGATATTTTCTAGGATTATTCTTTGTCGTTCTAGAAGCTTCCATACCATTCTACGACTTTCTAGAAGCTTCCACTATATGGGCTCGGACTAAATCAAGTTTACGATCCAACATATCCTTCATATTTCATGCTAAACCCAGATTTTCGAATCAAATCAATCCGCAAAAAAAAAGAAAAAAAAAAAAAAAGCTAAGCTAACCTCATCTTGATCATAATCAACCGAGTCAAAACACGAACCGACATAGCCGGCGAAGAACTGAAGGCCGACACAATTATACTTCTGAAAAAGTCAAATAAGTATGCAATTCAAACAGTAAAAAATTTAGAATGAAAGGAATCACAGCTGGTTAACCTCTTTTGCTAGTAAGAGGAAACAGTCCAGTCCCTGAGCCTCCACCCTAGATTATTGAAGCTGCTGTTTCCGCGACGGTTTTTTCCTCATCAAAGAATGATCTATCCAAAGTGTAAGAAAAATGAAAATAAATCAGCAATTAAAATATTACTCACTAATCACCTAATCGAAAAAAAACTAAATCCAAATCAAAAAAAAAAAAATAAATAAAGAAAAAAAAGAAAAAAAAAAAAGAAAAAATTGTTATACTTTTGCACACCAACAAACGTGGTATCCCCAGCAATTCGAAAGACGCACTATTAACCAAACGACCCACCTAAACTCACCATCGTCATACGCCGACCAAAGTCGCCGCACACCAACAAACCCGGGCTATTGGGTCGGTGCACATGTTAAACAATAAAAGTAGCCGCCCTTTTTTTTTTACCTGGCAACCATTATTGTAGGTCTCTCATTAGAAAAAGCAAATAAACTGATTTTGAAGACTTACTTATAATCTCTTATTGGTTCAATCAAATACCTGTGTCATAATTTGTTGTTTGATCTTGCTAGCATCTTGTTTATGAATTAGATATGAATGAAAGGCGGTGAAGGTCATATGTTTAGTAGTCTTTTAATCCTCATAAACTATATTTTAAGTCTCCATCAATTTCATAAACTATATTTTAAGTCTCCACATTTTAAGTCTCCACCAATTTCATAAACTATATTTTAAGTCTCCACCCATGGTTAAAACCTTTAGTGCGGTACACCCGCTTCCATTATATCTATAGTTAATAGTTAATGGAAGATTAAAAAAATAATTTCTGAGTAACCAATGAGGAAGCACCCTTTTCTCTTGCTTTAGTATATATATAAATATACTGACTATGACTTTGATGACTATGCGAAACAAGTTCGTGATCTTTCAGGGAATTTGGATTCCTTTAATGCCGTGTATGGCACAAAGTTTCAAGGTCCTAGAAAGTAATTTTATTGTTGTGTCATATGTTATCATTTGAGTAGTGGTTTGTTTTCTTGTTTAGAGAATTGGGAGTATCTTATTATGTAAGCTTTATGCCTATGTAACGGGCTGAGATATGGGATTTCACTCATATCCATTGTACTTAAACGTTTATTTGGTTAATATATTTACCAGGGTGCAGGATTACTCCCCTTTACCCAAAAATAAATATACTGACTAATTAGCAAAAAATTATTGAGTACTAAAACTAATGTTGAAAAAAAAAAAAAAAAAAAACTCTATATGCAACAAGTCATTAAATTGCTGAACATTTAATAAATAAATGGTCAATAACCCAAAATTTTAGACTAATTAAAACATCAATATCCGTTAACTTGCACATGATAATTAGTGTGAATGCTAAACATGTGAAACAGAAATTTCAACTACCCAGAATCAAATGTGCTAACTAACTACGACTATAATTTTCTCTATATGTATAAGATAGTACTTTTTATGAGTCTTTAATAAATATTTTTATAAGATATTATTTTTTGAAAAGTTAATGAGTCTTTAAAAAATATTCCTTTTTAAGAGATTAATAATGGATGACAAACTATAGGTGTAACAGAAATAAAATAATAAATTTAACAAATAACAGTGTGCATTGATGCAACCGATTTTAGGTTGGGTGTAATGGTCTTTCGATCATCAACTTCAACTTAACGTCACATCAGCTTTTTACACACTATCTTTAGAGTCATACTGGTTACCGCCGAACCAAACACACACAAAATATTACACTTTATACAAACATAACCCACAGTATATCACACAAACGCATAATAAAAAAATTCACCTTAATTTTCTTTTGGTGGTTTGCTCCACGTAACCAACAAAAAAAAGTGTCCTTCACTTGTGAAGGTGTTAGCCCGTTATGGCCTAGGCGTGTGATGCATACCCTTCACGTGTGGTAAGACCCTGCATTATGCCTAGTTTTAATTACACCAAGTTGTACCTAACCAAGCTGAAATCTTTCGTAAAAAAAGATGTACATTTATAGGATGAAGTTTAAAGCAGATGTGCATTATGCCTAGTTTTAATTACAGCAAGTTGTACAATGGTGAAGTTTAAAGCAGATCCATTTCCGATTTGAGTGTCGTAAAAGAGTCAGTCATATGTTTTTCATTTGTCATTATTATGTATCCGATTTATGTTTGTCAGCATAGATTATGGAAGATTATTGAGGCTTAAGATTATTTTTTTTGAATAATAAGCTATTTAAAAAATAATCTTTGTTTGGCAGACAGAACTTATAAGAGATTATTAAAAAAATAATCTTCCATAATCTTTGAAAATAAAATGTTAATTCATGTAGCTTATAAAAATAATTTTTTATAATTTTTTCGAATAAAGACTAGCACCAAGACAATCTATTTTTGCCAATTTGGCACACAAGATTATGGAGAGATTATGCTTATTTTTCAAAAATAAGCTACTTAAAAATAATCTTTGTTTGGCAAAGATAGCTTATAAGAGATTATAAAAAATAATCTTCCATAATCTCGAAAATAAAGGTTACTTCATGTAGCTTATAAAATAATCTCTTTTTATAATCTTTTTAAGCAACAAGACAAGACCAAAGATCGAAGAATGAAGACCAAGATCAAGACAATCTATTTTTGCCAAACATACGAAAAACTAAACTCAAATTAATTTTAACGTTTAATGCCTAACTAATTTTTTGCTTGAAGCATTGAACTGGCATACAAAAATCCATCAATTACATGAGTATGAATATAATTACGTAAGAATATCGAAAGCACCAACCTTTTCTTACTGAACATCTAATAAGGCATATGCTTAATTTACTATTAATGGGTTCTCGATTCTTTTGTTATTACATAAAATCAAATAATTAATATGTCAATAATAGTAAATAAGCAGGGAATGACATGAACCAGTGGAGTATCGCGCCTAAAGAAGAAAACCCGATAAAATCCCTAACTGAAACGAGGCGGATTTGGGAAATCATCTCGTCCTAATAAAACGCCTTAATAAGATATTCAATGGGTATTGGGGCGGGTTCAGGGATGAATTTTGTAACTAAAATGGGGATGGTCTCCCCGCTCCAAACCCGCCCCATTACCATACCTACATACCATGCATATGTGTTACACGTTCTGGATACGATTGCTCACTTGATTGTATTATTCTTCAAAGTATATCAAAGTGTCTATCTATAGAAATATAATTAAATGCTCGTCGTAATGGTATATTTTTTTTCGTTTGGCGATTAACGGTTTGAGAAATATTTATATTTGAAAAAAAAAAATGATGAAAGTGGGTTTTTTTAATTGTTGTGATTAATCTCATCCATTAGATCTAATAAAAATGGAGAATGGAGATTGACCCCTTAGCATGTAAAGAAGTTTTTGTCCTCAAATGATCTTAAATCAAACTTTAAACATTAAACATTAAGATTTAAGATCATCTGATGACAAAAGATTCTATAAATACCAAAGGATCAATCTCCACATTCCGTTTTTATTTGATATAATGGATGAAATTAATCTCAACAATTTAACAAACCCACTTTCATTATTTTTTTTTTTTAAATATTAATATCTTTCAAACCGTTAATAGTTAAGCGGAAAAAAAATATATTATTGCGACGAGTATTTAATTATCTTTCTATAGATACACTTTAATATGCTTTCGACGAATTTTTTTTCTCGTATTTTTCACGTTTTTTTAAAATTTTTACCTTACTGAAATTTGCATTAAAAAATCATATATGATAATACACTAATTTGAATATCACATGTGATATTAGTGTTAAATCATATATGATATGTAATATCACATATGATATTAGAGTAAAATCACATATGATATACATATCATATCACATATCATATATGATTTAACACTAATATCACATGTGATATTCAATTTAGTGTTTAATCATATATGATTTATTTCATGCAAATTTCAGTAACGTAAAAAAACGAAAAAATAAGAAAAAAAATGAAAAAAACGAATTTTTTTCATTTTTCGAAAGTATATCAAAGTGTCCGTCTATAGAAAGATAATTAAATGCTCGTCGCAACGGTGTAAATATTTTCGCTTAACGATTAACGGTTTAAAAGATATTTAAATTATAAAGTTTAAGTGAAATAATAAAATAGTTTTAATCTCATCCATTGATTTATTTTTAAATGGATGGTAAAAATAAATCCAAAAGTTTGATCACATAAAAGTTTAATATGTAAAATTACTTTCCTCAAACATTAAACATTAAACATTTTACAACAAAAAAGAAAAACATCACATTCAAAGTCAATGCGTAACATGACCCGCGTTTAATTCCAAAGTAACCGTACATTAAATGGATCTGAAGAACTGAAAATAGAAATCACAATCAATATCACTACTAGCTAGTAGTGCCTGCCATAGTGATCACCATTAAAAGTTAGAGGTGGAGGACGTTGACAATCATCCTCATCATCATCATTATCATCATCATCTACGTAACTTGGTTTGAGTTCACGAACTTTACTTTGTGAAGGAGGAGGTTTTACGGGTACATATGTAGAGCGGTCGTCATATTCAGAATTCTGTCTCTTACCAGCTATGTCTCCGTGTGAAGGCGGCCTAGCACGTTCTCGATCATTCACCGAATAATCTTGCCCAAGGCTACGGTTGAAATATCCAGGTTCATCAGGATATGAAGTGACTCGGACTCCAGCAGCGTCTATGATACCTGGCGCCTGTTTCTGTTCATCGGTGTGACCCTTTAGAGTGCGTTGTTGTTGGTCTTCCTCAAGTGAATTTGGTTTATTTCCAAGCGCGTCTGAGATCGAGTATGGGTTAGAGCGAGCTTCGGTGTATTCGGAGGGGTACGAAACATTTCGTGGATATGTTGGTGAAGGAGGTGAATCCATTACTGATCACAATTTACAAGTAATGAAAATTTGGAAAGAGTTGTGAGAGGAACACTACAAGAATCTGGTGAAATACCCACGACAATTACCCACAACCATCCTTTTGAGGGCAACCATCCTTTTGAGGGCATTTACCCACCTACTACCCACTCATTACCCACGATCAGTAACTTAATAATTCGATCTTATATTCCCTCAAATTTCCCATAAGTTTACCCTCATGAATAGCCTTGAAAATATATGTGGTGTGAAATCTGTGGGTAAATAATTGGTTCTAAAATATTTCCCACAAATTACCCACGTCGTGAGTTATCATGGGTATATACGTGGGTAATTTAGTGGGTAAATGTTATATACCCACGGAATGCAAAATCATATTTATTTGTGGGTGAGTTTACGTGGGTGTTTTGAGGGTGAAATTTATACCCATGAATTTACGCATCCTTTTATTTTTTTGGGTATTATGGTGTATATGATCGCTTATGATGATTCATGGTTACAAATATACTCATGAATATGCTCACAGTTTTGTTTTCATAGGATTTTGTTATGGGTACTTTTTGTGTGTATTTTATTGGTAAATATATAATAATTTGTTTTTCTTTTTTGTATTTCTATATGGCTTAATTAACTTGGATGATTTGTGGTCATTTAGCCAACCCAGGATAAATAGTTAAATTTGTCAAACTATTTGAAACAAACCGCTCTGTGAGCACCTTTACCAAATTTACAACGACAATGATAATTTGGGTATCTTAAAATTCTATTTTATAAATAATAATTTTCCTATTTTGCGCAAATCAATTTTTCAATTTTTATTTTCCGTTTCAAAATATGTGTTCAGTTTAACATTTTGATTTTTTTTTTTCTTTTTTAACTTTCATCATAAATTATAATGGTGGATATAAATTATGTTAATGAAAATAGGTTAAAAAATCGATCATTCATATATTTTGCATCAACTATAATATATGCCCACTAAATTACCCACAAATATATTTTGTGAAATTGGATAATATATTTTGAAGAATTACTCGTCCATCATTATTATTTTAAAACGGAGATAGAAGCTTGTTCGTAGAATTAGAGTAAATTTTAACATATATTGAGTACTACTTTATTTACTGTCATTTGTTGATATAAAATTCCATAAAAGATAAAAATTAATCCCGCCAATATAAATATTTCACATTTTGCTGCCTTACTACTCCATTTTAATTTTTAAAATTAATTACCCCATTTGACCATTTCTCTCATTAACCTCCGCAAACCAACTGCCCCTATTTTCATAATTTTCGGCACTTCACATAGGTATCTCTCATAATTTGTTTCATCTTATCATTCCACGTTTCTTAGAATTCTTGTTATTTGATCTTTTTAAAGTGATACATTTGGTGATTAGGCGTTACTTTCGTGTTGATAGTTATAATTTTTTCGCTAACATCTTCTTCAAATTTCATTTATTTATGCACTGATTGATTATTAAAAAAAAAATTATTGTTATTTTTAATCTCGGTATATGCAATTCCTGTTTTGTGGAACTCAACATGTGGTATCGAATTGTTGATGCTTCAGTTCTGAGACATCATCTAGGCACTTTATCAGATCTGGGGTGTGGCACTGTCATTGGAGATACCGACATAACTACAAACTGTGTAACACCATTGTAGCCTTATACAATTAATAATGATGGACGAGTCTAATTCTTCATACGATTCTCAATTTGTTTCATTGTCAACTTAAAGGTACGATGTCCTCTTGGTTCCAAAAGTCATGATTTTATTTCATTGAACAATTGACATTAATAATAATTTATATGTGCTATGTTGCAATTTACAACAACCTACTGGAGATGAAGTGATGATATGTTGTTTTATTTGTTATTTCGTGTGTTGTAGAATGGTTCGGGTTTTCTTGTTGCTATGTCAATATCCGACTAACAAGTTGCTATGTCAATATGTTGTTTTATTTTATTTCATTGAACAATTGACATTAATAATTATTCATATGTGCTGTGTTGTAGAATGAGCACGCGAAACAGCTTCAAACATAATGTATGTCATATTGGCATGTGAGGTTTATGCACAAGTGAGGAAAACATGGCTCTCGAAAGCTTGCTAACAATATGTTGAGAGATGTGAGAAGTAAAATGTTGACACCAACGTTGATAATGGATGATGCTTGGGAGTAACTAAAGTATCATGTGAAGCAAGAAACTAATGCACAAAATCATCGAAAGATTGAACGTTCATTAACTCATACGGGACGGTCAATCATGAACGTGCTAATATTGTAACTATATCAATTACTCCTTCCATTCTGAATTTATTGTAACATATTTCTTATATATATTTCAATCATATATCCCTCTAGTCTATAATGTGGTTGTTATATTGCATGCTATATATGATACTTTCAACATTATAATAATACATAACTTCATGAAAATTTTACCTCTAAATGACCAATTTATAGCGCTAACATTAGCCGCAAGTTGCCCATAAAAATAAAATCATGTGTAATTTAATCACAATTTACCCACAAAACATGACTAGTGAGCTTAAAATATCTACCCATAACTTTACCCACGGCTATTTCGTAGGTGTTTTTTACACACGAACTACTCATGACTATATTTATGGGTACTTTCGTGGTTACTTAAACAATCCCACAAGAAAATCACCCACGGACATGGCGCGACCACCCACCATAAAGTTCATGGGTAAATTTAGCCATCGCTTGAATATTTTGTGGGTATGCAATTAGCCTCGGAGGTTTTACCCATTTATACAAGTTTGTGGGAAATTCGCGGGCATTAGCTAATTACCCACCAAAATGGGTCTATTGCCCACGGATTTTGTCCGTGGGTAATCAACAGAATTCTTGTAGTGGAAACTGATCATGTGAAGTTATAAGTTGTAACAGATCTCTAGCAAATCATATAATTAAAAACAAGTGGATTAACGGAGTCAATAGTCTTTGTTAAACAAAATGTCGAAATTTCTAGCCTGTCTTTTATTCATTTAATTTTATGAACAAGAGTTGAGGGAATGAAAGTATCATTTAATTTATCATAATGTAGGAGATTACAAAAGGATTATACAAGATAAATATTAAGGTAAAACCCTAATAGTTAATTACAACATAGGCCTCTTATGGGTTATATGGACATCCAGTAATTATTATCCATAACACTTCCTCTCAAATTTCTATATTGTTAATACGCTTAGAAATTTGTTATCTCATTAAAAACCTTGTCAGGAAAACCCACTGGGACAAAACTATGACTAAGGGAAAAAGAGTGCAGCGCGTATTATCTTTCACTGATGACTATATCACTTGAGCTATTTGAGTCGACGCATCTCAATGTTGTGACTTAGTTTCTAAATGTTGAGGTTGGAAGTCCCTCGGTAAATAGATCTGCCAAATTGTCGCCTGAACGAATTTGTTGAACAATAATATCACCATTCTTCTGTAAGTCATGAGTGAAGAAGAATTTTGGCTATATATATTTCGTCCTATCGCCCTTGATATAACCTTCTTTAAGTTGAGCAATACATGCTGCATTATCTTCATGAAGAACTGTTAGTGCCACCTTCTCTGAAGAATGATCTACGTATGTGTTGTATCACACTTCTTAGCCAAACACATTCTCGACTTGCTTCATGTATCACTAGAATTTCTGCATTGTTTGATGATGTCGCTGAGATCGTATGCTTAACTGAACGTCATGAAATTGCGATTCCTCCACTTGTAACTACATATCCAGTTTGAGATCGACCATTGTGAGGGTCAGACATTCTGGAAGATATGTAATCTTCTAATATATCTCAAATACCTCTAATCAGTATCTTATAAGATATGGGCATCCATATTATAGTTATCCATAATACTCCCCCTTGGATGTCCATTTGAGGATTATGCCTCATTAAAACTTTACTAGACAAAACCCAATGGGACAAAAATCTAGTGAAGGAAGAAAAAGTACATAATTCCGTTATACATTCAGGGAATTTGCCTCATTAAAAACCTTTCCGGAAAACCCAGTAGGGACAAAACGATAGTCAAGGGAAAAAGAGTGCAAAGTTATGGTTGTATTATTCAATTTCATGTGATACTGACTTATGTTATTCTTGAAACCATATTTGCACAAAAAACAAATACATAACTCCTATCTTGAAAATGCAGCTAAATTTCTAAAAGTGAATGTACATGTGCATCTTATTTGGTCAAATTTTTAAAATTCAAAGTCTCTTATATTAAAACCATATTTGCACAAAAAAGATAAAGACATTACTCCCTTTACCAACCTAGTATTCAATGCCATTTAGTTTTACCTTGACTATTAAAACGAGGTTACTTTAATACACATAACATACACCAAAAAACTGTCAAACCGTAAACTTTATCCAAAGTTCCCAACAATGAGTTCCAAGCCAAAAATCATTGACATTTCATCTGATGAGCTCATCTCTCCTTAACCACCTTGTAATTTACCATACAATAATGCTACAAGCTAAGTTAAGAAAATGGCAAGGGAAAGGTTGATGATTCAAGCTCAATTTCTAGCTATGTATCTAGCTATCATTCAAGCTCTGAAGATGATCAAGTTGTGTCAAAAAAAGGTACAAGTGATGTGGCTCTGTCAAAAATGGTACAAGCTATGCAGGTTCAAAATCAACCTCTTTCAATACAGGTAAAAATATTCAAGTGTTAGGGCTCGCAAATAATGATAGTTATGCAACAATCAAAGAGAAAAGGTTTGGGATAAAAAAAAAACACCAACTGGGACAGGACCAACACCAAAGGGAAAGGGAAAAGGAGCATAGGGTAGCTTTATATGTTGCTTGAACTATTTCTAATGTTTTAGAATTAATATGCATAACTTAATCTTTTGAAAGTACTTGAACAACTTTTATGTATGCTGGTAATAATGCAATATGCATCTATGTATGTTTAATGTAATATGCATTTATTTATGCTAGTACTTTCTAATGTAGAAAAAGTTAAATGATACTTGTTTTCGTCAAGTTGAAACTGCTTTTTTTCATTCATCATAAACCCCAAAATACAACATGATATACTACTCCATTTCTAAACATAACTTAACCACTTAACACTTACTTCAAACATCATCTTCAATACATTAACTACTTGAAAGCAAAAACAAAAAAAATCCAACTGATAATCAACATCATCTTTATATTCTTAGCTTTAACTGTTCTTTCTTGTGCTACCCTTTAAATCATTCATTGAACGCAACAAACCTGGAATTATTTGGACATCTCTTTCACACATTGGGGGATCATACCAATCGATTATCCCACAATTGATTGGCTATAATAAAAAATAAAAAAATTAAGTCAAACATGAAATTAGGGGTTTTTTACCAAATTAATATTACACTTACTCTTTTTGCGCAACAATAAAATTGTCTTCCTGGATTGATTGTAGTCCAAGAACTTACATTGGTGGATCGTGATCCACATCTATTGCATCTAACATGTGGATTCAGGTTTATGTTTGATTTTCTTGTGTTATGTGTTTTTTTTAGTGAAAGAGCAACCTGAAAAACTCTAATAGGTATAAGAGAGAAGCATACCTGAAAAGACATAATTAACCCTCACGTTTTGGTCACATGACCAACTTAACGGTCAAACAAACGGAAAATTTGATTAAGGGACCAAAACCGTTATGGGTCGCAACCGCAGGGACAATATCCGTTAAAAAAAGTAAAAGGACTAAACCCGTTAAACTCAACAGATTACAAATACCATTTATGAAATTAACTCATCATTTAATGAAAAAATGTTAAGTATTGTGATTTAATTTCTCACAGGACTTGTTTATAAGGTTTTTTTCATAGTATGTGTTAGGGCATAAGATAAGAAAAGAAAAGGTACACAAAAGTACTTAGAAACTTACACAAAAAGACTTAAAAGCCCAATAAAAATTTATTTTTGATAGGTTTTTGAGTATATATTGTGCCCTAAGGGTACAAGTTAGAAAAATCTTTCTTATAAAGGGAATTTGCTTGAAAGTGCTTCATTATGTAAGTTTTCTCATTCAAATGATTCAAAATTGCACTTTTTGAGTTTTTATGCTTTATTGAAAAAAAAAATGAAATAGTCTTTTTGCGGTATATTTTACCCACTTTCAAACTTTTCACACCGTATAGCCGATTAAAGCATTTACATCTCTCATCTTGTTATATTTTAAATCTGAGAATCATATGCCAAAACACGGTTTAGTACCCTGAACTTGGCTAAGTGGAATTTATAGTATCCTGGATTATTAGAGGTAGAGAATGGTACCTTCAATTTGGTTGAGTGAAATTTTTAGCACCCTACACACACTTGACATGATCACATGACTATCATGTGACCCAACCTGTTAAGAGTTAACGGGGGGAAAATAACACGTTGTGTTTTAATAATATAGATTTTTCGTTTTCATTACATTTATTTATATCTTAATGGTTTTCATACGTCCAAAATTTTTGAAGTCATGATAAGATTAGGTCATTGGAACGTAAGTTACGATAATGTTTTGGTTTGTAAAGCATACTTTTAAAACAATTACATAAAAAACGTTTATTACTATATTGGTCTTAAATACGCATAAGTTTGTATATTATGTCCAAAAGGATAGTGTTAAGGTTGTAAAAAAGGTAGTCTTTACATACATGATTTCATAATTTTAAGATTTTTTGAAATCGTGTGAAGATGTTGTATCATGAAGCCAATTGAATGTAAATTTTACGGATCTTTTAGCTAGTTATATATTCATGAAACCAATCGGATGCTAACCAGCCGTTCTAATTAAAATGTTTCCCGTGATTATCTTTGGCTCATATTCAGAAAAAAAAAAAAAAAAAACTTATATATCACATTGTCATCTTATACTATGTTGGAGCCATGTGATTTGTTTTTCTAATCAATCGAACATTTCATGATCCAACTTGCGTTTATTTTTCTGTTTTATATTATCAATATGGCAAGTTTTATAATGAAAAGAAATTCATGCCGGCCGGTATTAGATTCGGATTTCCCTGGAAGCTACGTAAATTCTGAAAGGGTCATATATACTATTAATACCCCTCTTACGAGGCTATAAAGGGGTTTAAGGTTAAAGATTATTTTTGTCCTTTTTGTTTTCCAGTACAACATAGTTTTTTTGTCAGTTTTTGTTTCGTATTTTTAACAGTTTTAAGCGTTTAACTTATTTTACTTTATATTTTCTGTTCCGTATTTTCAGATGTATAGTTTTTTTATATAAACAAAATTAAAAAAAAAAATAATTAAAAAAAAAAAAAAAAAAAAAAAAGGTTCTCCTTTGTATTTTTGAGAGGGGTCCAAATTACTCACCAAATTCTGAAAATATTGAATATGAAAAACTAAATGCCAAATTTAACGTTTACTGCCTAATTAATTTTTCCCTTGAAGAAATGAACTGGCATATTTTATTCTAAACTGTGAGTATCAAAATTTCAACTTACAATAGCATCCATTATTTTACACTATACGAGTATTCATGCATAGCAACAAGATCTAATTACACGGTGACGATCAGTACTTGACTCAGTGACCGATGTTTTCGTCACTAACATGTATGTTAATGACAACTTATTACTTGGTCATTAAATATATGCAAGTGACGAGATACAGCGACGACAATTCTATATCGTCACTAAATTGTCTTTTTAGTGACGAAAAATATAGGTCATCATTAAATTCTCGTCATTATAGCTCCTTTTTTTTTAGTGAATCTTGCATCATGAACCTTAAATTATTTATTAAAGCTGTTGGTTAGCCATGTAACTTTCAGAGAATTGTTAAAGTATGGTCTGTATATGTGTCTTACCATTCATCCGGTTCAACTACATTTTGTGTTAGGTAACTAATCAAGGGGACCTTAAGCAAAAGGTGACTGAGGGCTAATTCATATGGATCATTGGAGTATTTACTCGTTGCAAGTTCAGTTTCATAAGAGCTTTATTTTTATTTTATTTTTTTGTTATGAGAACCGTAATAAGTGGAACTTTGAGTTGTATACTTGTATGAATTGTTGGTTGTGTGTGTTCAACTTCGCATAACACCTCACAACATATAGAGAACCTGATAACCATCTCAGCAGTGACGATATCTTAAAACCATGCGGCATATACGATAAAATCAGATAATATGCCTTGACCACTATAAAGAAGCAAGGTTTATGAACGCTAGGGGACTTTCTTTTTCAAAAGATCAAAGTTTTTTTTGTTTTATTAAACATAGAACAAACCATTAGATAAGAGTTAAAATCCAAATAGATGAATCAAAGCACTGACAAATGCTCATATGGCAAAGGAATTTTGAATATATTGGTCCAGTAAATGAAACAATTCAAATTGATAATGTGTAATGTCTATGAAAGCATTAAATCAAAATCATGATTGAAATGTTATATTAAATAAATAAAGTCAATGTTTTGTGTTTATTTTTTAATCTTAAGACAGCTTGCTAAGTAACACCCCAACTGCTGTTAGAATAGTTCAAAGCTAATCCTTCATTAATTGCCTTCCTTTAGAATTATTAATAGTATCACTAATCACACGAGGCATATGTGTTACAGTGCTTATTTATAGAGTTCTAATATTATTAGTATTATGGTTTGCGAAGATGTTAATAATAGAAACCTTGGTCAATATATATTAGAACGAGACAAGAATTAACAAAAAAAAATATATAATAGACTAAAATAGTTACAGTGCTAATTTCTAGAGTTCTAATATTGTTTTAGTGATAATTTAACCAATGTTGCAAAAAAAAGCTTAATGGAATAAGTTATCAAATTGCTGAACATTTAAGAAATAAATGGTTACTAACCCAAAATTTTAGACTCATTAAGAATTAGATGGTTAATGAATGTGAATGCTAAGCATGTGAAAAAGAAATTTCAATATCCAGAATCAAATGCCATTTTGTTTGTAACAAACCTGTTTTAAAAATCTATAGATCAAAATCAAGATTGAATACTTATATAAAAAAAGAGTAAATTAAGCATGTGAAAAAGAAATTTCAACCATCCCAGAATCAAATATCATTTTATTTGCATCAAACCTGTTTTAAAATCTATAGATCAAAATCAAGATTGAATACTTATATAAAAAAAGAGTAAATTAAGCATGTGAAAACGAAATTTCAACCATCCCAGAATCAAATATCATTTTTGTTTGCAACAAACCTGTTTTAAAAATCTATAGATCAAAATCATGATTGAATAGTTATATTAAATAAAGAGTAAATTGCAAAAATCGTCCTTAAGTTTGGCCAAATTGCACCCATATTCCTTACCTTTTCAAAAGTGCAACGTCCGTGTTGCAAGGAACTTCCGGTTGCATATTTAGTCTATGATCAAAGTTTAATGACTAAAATACCCATTAGCCAATAGGAAAGAAGAGAAAGATACTTTAGCCATTTCAATTTAGCAAAAAGACGAAATTTGTAACCGAATGTTTGTTTTTTACAAGAATGATGTCTGCACTTTTAAAAAGGCATGGACTACACCTGCATATTGGCCAAGCCACAAAGAAGATACTTGCAATTTACTTTTAATTAAATGAAGTCAATGATGTGAGGTCCTTTTTATTATCTCGTGATAGCTTGCAAACACGTAATGTTAGACTCGTTCAAAGCTAAAGCTACAGTAATTTATGCCCTCTTACAGGATTATAAATTTTCTCATTAGCCAATTATATGACACCTTCATAGAATATCCATCTTTTACTGGGTACGATTGTCTTATTATATTTAACAAATCTATTATTTATAAAGCAAAAATGAACTGTTCATCCACCAAAAAGTGTAGATTTGCGGAAACACTTTGGCCTCGGGTGTTTTTTTGGCACCAGCCATTGTCCACCCCACAAGGAATAGCTTCGGGCAACTCTCCTGGCCTAGTGGAGCACCAACTGGAGTGAGCGAGACTCTCGGACTCTTGAGCTCTTATCCACAAAGTATCTCCAGTGAGCCCATAGATTTTGAGGAGGTGGGTACCTATCTGAGAGCAAAGTGCCAAAGATGAGATTCGAACCCGAGTCATTATTACTTACAAAGTGAAAAATGTATATAGAATAAATCTTTAGGGTAATGGTTAAAATGTAAAAAATGAGTTCATCCAATCAAAATTAAGAGTTTGTTGTGTATCCATATTTTAGGAGTTACATCCGCTTTTTCATAATTCTCATCCGGTCATAATGATTTGTAGATTTAGGGTATGTTTGGCAAAATTCTTTGTGTCGTAAGTCGTAAGTTGTATGTCGAAGTCAGAAATAGTAAATTGTAAGTCGTAAGTTGCAAAGTGATAACATGAGCTACAAGTCGTATTTTATTTTTCAATAAAAGTGTTTGGTAAATTAGCTATTAAATGTAATTATAAGTCGTTAAGAGTTATTTTATGTTTTAATGACTCCTAGATATTTAAAGCGCTTCATGAATCGACTTTTATTTTGGAGCTACTTGTTTAAAATAAAAGCTTGAAGTTGATATATCCAAACGGAGCTACTTATTTTGGAGGAGGTTATTTTTGTAACAAAAAGCTTACGACTCTAAAAAGTTGCGTACCAAATGAACCCTATTAGAAACAAACTTTGGGTATGTTATTAGTAAAACCTAAAATTTTAAGTACAACTATAACTATTATAAATCTGTACATTTCTCTAAAGTTTTAATTTAATTTTTTGGGTAAAGGGTTTCCTCGGAAAATGTATTACTCCAAAAAATGTTTAAGTACAAAAGATATAGGTAAAGTCCCATTCAGCTCGTTACATAAGCGGTAAAGCTTACATAACAAGGCACTTCTTATCTTTTAAGCAAGAAAATAAACCACTACTCACTAGATTACATTTGACACCTACCAAACACACAATTACTTCCTACCACAACCTTTAAGCTTGATATCAAACAGGTTACAAAAAGCATTCAATTGCCCTGGTAAATCATAGACCTGATCCACATAGTTATCATAATAATCTTCAAGCTCATGACTGCCACCAGTTGATGCGAGGAAATTAGCCATAAGGTTATCCGGCTCCAACACCTCCATCATGACTTTCAGAATTAACCACATACCTTACCTTAGAGAAAGGGTTACCCGCCTTAGTAGAAGAAATACATAGAGAAGAAGAAGAATTAGGCTTAGTAGCCACCACCGCTCCTTCTCGTTATCACCAGATGCAACCTCATCTTCACTAACATGATCACCCAGATAATCAACCTTTTTTAGAGGATGACCATCATCATCCACAAGAGTAGCTTTCCTATCAATAATTAGTTTTTAAAGTTTTCCAATTTTCTCAACAATAGGAGTAGGACAAAGAATACTATTCTCATCAGTATCATCTATATTAAGAGCATCAAAAGGGTTGATGTTGCAATATTCGTCCCACTCGCACTTGCCTCATTTGCGTTTTTTTCCTTAGTAGCATCCGGCTTCTTCGACACGTCTACATATACCTGCTTAGGTTTAGAAGGGCTAAGTTTAGCCCCTTTACCCAAATCAATACCACAAAATGGCTTTTCTGAGGCATTTGAATCCCAACCTTCTTTCCTTTAGCGTTACGATTCTGAACCTCAATAAAACCGTCATCAGTCAAAAAGATTGAAATTAGGTCGATATGCTTTAGTCAAAAAGATTGAAATTGGTGATATTCGTTTTCTCAACACAAGCTCGGTGAGCAATTAGGTTAACATGCTTTTTTCATCTTCAAATATAAGTAGTTAGATAAATTTTGATGAATTGAGGCCTTTGGAAATAACCGAATTTCTAAATAGTAAAATTTATATGTTCAAATCTAACATATATATTTTAGATGTACAAATAATCTAAACTCCGTGTACGCACATGGATAAAAAGTAGTATGATTACAAAAGAAAACATAATTAGGGGTGAAAACGAATTGAGACTGCCAGCTCGAGCTCATCTTGTTTAAGTTTTTATAAAGCTTGAGCTCGAACTCGGGTCATTTCGAGCCTTATTTTTTAAGCTCGAGTTCGGTTTGTGGTATGTTATATAGGCTCGAGCTCGGCTCGTTTATACGATTTAACAATGAAAAATAAAGCTTGGCTCGAGCTCGGCTTGTAATATATCAATTTTTAACTTGTGTATAAACTTGTTATTGAACTCGTTTATAAGATCACCTATAATACAGATAGATGCATAACGTTTTATATATGTTTAATACTTAAAATATCTTAGTGTCGTTTAGGCTTGCAAGCCCACTCGAGCTTTGTATGTAAAGATCGGGCTCGAGCTCGATACATAATTGAGTTGCAACTTAGCTCGAGCTCGTTTAAGCTCAGCTCGTTCGAGCATTTTACTGATCCGACCCTGAGCTTTTCACGAGTGGCTCAGCTCATTTTCAGCCTAAAAATAATTAACAAAGGTTAACACGAAGTAGTGGCATTAAATTTATGATAGTTTTGTAAGTCAACTTCATTTTCACTACAAAAACTAGTTGAATTCTTCAAAATATAAAGGCTAAATGGTTACGAGTTAAAAATATGTAAAATTATGATTCCACACTTTCTCATGTGTTATAATAATGAGTGTGACAAATTTATCTACACATATAAGTGTGGATATATTATCCAAATTTCTATAGTTAAAAGTGTGAAAAATTGTTTGAATGTCCACACCTAAAAGTGTGGCAAAATTGCAAAAAATATTTATAATAAAAAGAAAATATTTGCTGCACATATAAGGGTAGCTTTATTGAAATTATACACATTTATTTATGTGAATTAATTTTTAAAATATTTTTGACACATATTAATGTAGCAAAATTATTATCTATACAAAAAATGTTCGTATTTGACCATACCGTAATAGATGTATTTTTGTAGTGTTTAATACATGCATTAGTCATGTGATTCAGAATCAAGCTTACTCGTCCTAGTTATCGTAAATTGGGCGGTGAAGAAGGTTCCGCTAGGTGGTGTGTTGCTCCGGGCGCCGGGCCCATGTTATTGTTGGAAAAATAGTTTTGCAAAATGGTTTTTGCAAATTTTGGACATCATTTAATGTATGTATATGTTACATATATTTGTATTGATTGGGGGGAATTTTGTTCTCCTCTAAGAGAGCTTCATAACGAGCTAAAGTATGTCCAAATTGGAATAGAAATGAATGATATATCGTGTCTCAAAGTGAGGCAAAATGCGGAAAAATGAACTATCTCACATCGCCTAGAAGAGGAAGTGGAGACTAGTTTATAAGGAAATCATAATGTTGGCTATCAAATTCCTTTAGGTTGGTTATGCTCCCACTCCTACGTGCTTGTGCAGGGGGGTGCAAACAGGATTTCGGGCTAAAATGAGTTCAAGCTTACGAACTCATGCGAGCCAGCGACCGCGGACACGAATGCACTCAAAATCTAGCCACGCGGAATTGTTCCGGACTTCTCTTGATCGAAACACTCGAGCTTGGTGAATTTTCGAGCAAGTGAGTCGGTCCGGTGGCAATGACTATGTGCGTTATACCGGAAGCAGATAGTGAATCCGTTATAAGGGAATCGTATTCAATACGAGCCTCGTACAAGTGTCTTTCTTGCTTCGTTTTACTTATTATTATAGAGTCTCTTCGCTTCTACCCCATTCTCATACATTATTTAATTTATCGTTATTTTGTTTCATTAATTTATTTATTACGATTGTAATATGTTTTTCATAAATAAAGTGTACACCGCTTCCACGCCTTAAACAGATTCGGTTTAACCGAATTTATTACACTTTGTTAAAATCGGATTAATTGTTAACGGACTTTGTTAACTTTTTCCGCCGAAACCTTGTTGAGTTTCTTTGGATATCGGTTTATATTAAAGCTTTATATATACAGATTTGGATTAAACAGATCTATAACGTTTTTTTTTTTTTTTTTTTTTTTCGGTTTTATTCTCGCTTAACGAAACCAAGATTGAGTTTCTAATAAACTGATTTACGTGATCCATCGAAACCAAGATAGAGTTTTGTTGAATCAGATCTGGTACTAGTAGATACCAATTTACAACAGCTTGTTTGACTGTTTGTGTTTGTTTTTCAGGATGACAAATACCAATACCCCTCCCGTGAATACTCCTGTGAACGTAACTGGTGCGCCAGTTACCAACACGGTTGCTAATCATGTTTGAGAAACCGGAGAAATTCAATGGGCGAATTTCAAGAGGTGGCAACAAGATGTTTTTCTATCGACTACTTTGAACCTTGCGGTTCTTAAAAGAAAACCCACTAACGTGGAACCTCCTGCAAGGTCAATCCTCTAATCAACACTGCTCAAGCCTTGAAGCATGGAAACATTCGATTTTTGTGTCACAATTATGTTCGAATGGTTTGGTTGATTCTTTGTACAACGTGTCGCAAGACCAAGACCGCCAAAGAATTATGGGAGTCATTGGAACGCAAGTACAAAACCGAGGATCTTGGTACAAAGAAGTTCGTGGTAGCTCGTTTTTGGATTACAAGATAGTTGATTCAAAGAATGTGATAAGTCGATTCAAGATCTGCAGTGTTCGCTACACGACGTTCATCTTTGAGGAATGACTTTTAGTGAAACTTTTCAAGTTCTTTGCTATTATTGAAAAGTTACCTCAAGTGGGTAGAATTCAAGAACTACCAAGCATAAGTGAAAGGAGATGAGTGTTGAAGACTTGGTTGTTCGTCTTCGTATTGAAGAGGACAACAAACGGCTCGAAAAAACACGTGTATGCTGATTACGCAAAGGCAAATATGGTTGAGCATGTTTCATCATCTTCAAAGTCCAATGTCAAAGCTAAAGGCAAAGGAAAAGGAAAGAATGACAATAAGGGCAAAGGAAGTCGATTACCTTGCTCCTAAAGTCGCAATTGTGAAACGAAGTTCCAAGGGTGTGTTTCAAGCGTGACCGACCAGTCACCGTCTTTGCTAATTGTAAGATGCCAAGCGGGTGACTCCACGCCAGCTAATATGGTGAATGAAGATGTGGACATGATTGCTATGGTGTCGATGTCATTTCCATGATCTCCGAAGTTAACATGGTTGGTTCCAACAACGGGGAAGGGTGGGTAGATACCGGGCTACCCGTCATGTGTGTCGACAAGAGTATGTTACACTCTTCGTAGCGGTTGATAGTGGAGAGAAGGCGTACATGGGCAACTCTGCAATCTTTGAAATCAAGGGTGAAGTAGATGTAATCTTGAAGATGACATCCGAGAAAGTGCTCAAGTTGACTAATGTCTTGTATGTCCCGTAGATTCGCAAGAATCTTGTGTCCGGTTGGTTGTTGAACAAGTTTGGTTTTCGTCTTGTTTTTGAGTCCGATAAGTTTGTTCTTTCTAAGAATCATGTGTATGTTGGTAGGGGATATGCCCCGATGGTATGTTTAAACTCAATGTAATGGTTGTTAAGAATGCTATCAATAAAATGAATTCTTACGCTACTTGATTGAGTCTTCTAATATGTGGCATGGCCGTCTTGGACATGTAAATTTTAATTCAATGCAACGTTTGATTAAATTTAATTGCATACCTAATTTCCATATTGACTCAAAATATAAATGTGAAACTTGTGTTGAAGCCAAACTTACAAGAGCATCTTTCAAATCGGTTGAACGAAAAACCGAACCACTTGATATGATACACACTGACATATGTGATTTGAAATCACTACCCACAAAAGGTGGCAATAAGTACTTTATCACGTTTATTGATGATTGTACAAACTATTGCTATGTTTACTTACTCGAAAAGTAAAGATGAAGCTATAGACAAGTTTGTTCTATACAAAAGCGAAGTTGAGAATCAACTTAGTAAGAAAATCAGGTGGTCCAAGTGATAGAGGAGGTGAATATGTGTCTCCATTCACCGACCTATGTGCGAAATATGGAATTAGACACGAATTCACTACTCCCTATTCACCTCGGTGAGCGGTATTGCCGAAAGGAAGAACCGTACCTTGAAAGAAATGGTTAATTCCATGTTGATAAGTTCGGTTTAAGCTAGGACATGTGGGGAAGCCATTTTAACGCTACTTATCTTTTAAATAAGATACCTCGTAAGGAAAAGAAGAGACCCTTATGAATTATGGATGGGAAGAAAGCCATCATATCAAGATTTACGAAAGGGAGTGTCTAGCAAAGGTAGCTATACTGACTCCCAAGGCCCAAAAGATTGGACCTAAATCTGGATTGTATATTCATTGGATATGCTAAGAATAGCAGTGCTTATCGCTTCATTGTACATGATTCGAAAAATCCGGATATACAAAGGGTACTTTAATGGAATCAAGGAATGCTTCATTCTTTGAAACTATATTTCCTTGTTTAACGAAGGAAGCTGAAGTTCATCTAGAATAGATGAAGAAGTTATCCAAGATAAGAGACAACGAGATGATAATGATCTCCAAGATGAGACAAGATCAAACCGAGGAAGAAGAGGTTGAACCTAGAAGAAGCAAAGGGCAAGAACCGAGAAATCGTTTGGACCCGATTTTGTTTCTTTTATGGTTGAAAACGAACCTACCTCATACCAAGCGGTTACTTCCTCGAAGGGCCTCAATGGAAAGAAGCCATTAAAAGTGAAATAGATTCTATTTTACAAAACCATACTTGGGAGCTCATGGATTTACCTCCTGGTTGTAAACCACTAGGCTATAAATGGATCTTCAAGAAGAAGATGAAAGCCGATGGCACCATTGACAAGTACAAAGCAAGATTGGTTATCAAAGGATTTAGAAAATGAGAAGGTCTTGATTACTTTGATACATATTCACCGTTATTCGTGAATAACCTCGATTAGGATGATACTTGCTATTGTCGCTTAAGAAATTTGAAGTTCACCAAATGGATGTGAAAGGCATTTCTAAACGGAGATTTAGAAGAAGAAATTTACATGAACCAACTCGAGGGTTTCATGGCTCTGGACAAGAGAATAAAGTTTGTAGGCTTGTTAAGTCATTATATGGCTTAAAGCAAGCTCCCAAACAATGGCATCAAAATTTGACCACGCCATGCTAGAGAATGGATTCAAAATTAATGAATCGACAAATGTGTTTATGTCAAAGACACAAATAGTGGATATGTAATCTTGTGTTTATATGTTGATGATATGCTTATTGTTGGCAGTAACGACAAGATGATCAAATCTACTAAAGACATGTTGAAATCAAAGTTTGACATGAAAGATATGGGTTTGGTTGATGTGATCCTTGGAATAAAGATCATACGAACTCATAATGGACTCGTGTTAAGTCAAGCACATTATGTGGACAAAATTCTTAATACTCATAATGCGGGGGATTTCGGCCTAGCTAGAACTCAAATTGACACCAGTAAGCATCTATCTAAAAATAGAGGCTTAGGTGTTGCCCAATTAGAGTATCCAAGAATTATTGGCACGTTAATGTACTTAATGACCGGTACCCAACCTGACTTAGCATATGTCATTAGCAGCTAAGTAGGTATACTAGTAACCAAGCTATGCACATTGGGCGCTATGACTAGGGTACTTCACTATTTGAGATACGATCGTGATTATGGATGCATTATGATCGATATCCACCGTTATCGAGGGATACAATGATGCAAATTGGATATCGACATAAAGGATTCTAGATCGACTAGTGGATATGTGTTTACATTAGGAGGAGCGCCTATATCTTGGAAGTCTTCCAAGCAAACTGTATAGCTAAGTCCATGATGGAATCGAATTTATCGCGTTAGATAAATGTGGACAAGAGGCGGAATGGCTACGTCAATTCGTAGAGGACATACCAAGGTGGCCTAAACCGTAACGCCATTAGTATACATTGTGATAGTCAATCGGCAATTGGCGTAGCTCATAGCATAATGTATAATCGAAAGTCCAGATATATCCGTCGTCGACATAATTCGATCGACAACTACTCTCAACAGAGTTATCTCAATTGACTATGTGAAATCAAAGGATAACATCGCGGATCCGCTACTAAAGGCTTAAGCGAGTTAGTTAGTAAGTCGTCTAAAGGAATGGGACTAAAGCCCTTAAAAGAATGAGTTTCTATGAAAGAAAACCTAACCCAGTTGACTGGAGATCCTAAGATTTGGTTTCAATAGGACAATCTAATCATAGAAATGTGGGGGAAGTCACGTCAATGTGGGAGAGTTACTAAATATTGTAACTTTCCTAGTCCATTCCTATAACAAATGTGATTTGTTGAGAGGTTAAACATATGGCTTTAATGATTCAGGATGAAATCATAAAGCATAATGATTCAAGATGAAATCAAAAAACATATGTTTTTAACGATTCAAGATGAAATCACCTATATGAGAGAGAAGTGGGGTCGCTTCGAAGGGAAATGTGGGGGCGCAATTCCTATGAGGACTTGACAGTGTCAGGGAGAGTCTTGTGTGAAGTGTAATGTCGTCTACGTAAATGGATGATGAGTTCAAGGACATCGCGTCTACTCAGATCTAGGAGACTAAGTGCATCTCACAGGGAAGGTTCAAAGGTTACACCTACCTATCCTATGCAAGACTTAACCGCAGAAATTTCACCGAAACTTTCGTGTGTTTTGACCGATTTCCATTCATGTGGGGATTGTTGGAAAATAGTTTTGCAAAATGGTTTTGCAAATTTTGGACATCATTTAATGTATGTATATGTTACATATATTTGTGTTGATTGGGGGCATTTGTTCTCCTCTAAGAGAGCTTAGCGAGCTAAAGTATGTCCAAATTGGAATAGAAATGAATGATATATCGTGTCTCAAAGTGAGGCAAAAATGCTGAAAATAAACTATCCCACATCGCCTAGAAGAGGAAGTGGAGACTAGTTTATAAGGAAATCATAATGTTGGCTATCAAATTCCTTTAGGTTGGTTATGCTCCCACTCCTACGCAGTGCCAAGCACGGGGTGCAAAACGGGATTTCCGGCTAAAATGAGTTGAAGCTTCGAACTCATGCGAGCCCAGCGACCTGCGGACACGAATGCAGCCCAAAATCTCGCCTACGCGGTATCTTTTCTTGAGAACTTCGTTGCCTTATTTGATAATTTTCCGACTCAGTAATATATTTTAGGAATAGATTTAGACTTTTTCCTAAGTCTTATCAGATATATGCAAATCGTGTTATAGAAATAACAGATATGCATAATATTTATTTTTAGGTCATATATTCTGTCTTGGTGAACAAGATAGGTATTGCCTATATAATAAAATGCAGCTCATTCAGTTTTTTGATACAGAAAAAACGCAACTCCATTACTGAATTGTTTCAGCCTTCTCTTCGATCAGAAACGCTCAGAGCTTCGATGAATTTTCAGGCAAGTGAGTCAGGTCCGGCTGTGCAACAGTTGTGTGCGTTGTACCCTGGGAAACAGACAGCGAATCTATTTTAAGGGAATCGTATTCAATACGAGCCTCGTACAAGTGTCTTTACTGCTTTCGTTTTACTTATTATTATAGGGTCTCATCTTCGCTTCTACCCCATTCTGTCTGTTATTTAATTTACTGTTATTTTGTTTCATTAATTTATTTATTCTGATTGTAACTGTTTTCATAAATAAAGTGTACACCGTTTCATGCTTATTGCTTGTTCGTGCCTATAGAGCGGATTCCTCTCTATACCTGATGTGTAACAAAAGTATTCATACAGTATTATCAAATAAAGAAAATCATACTAGTAATAAAAGATGTTTAAATAATAAGATGACCGGCCATTATTTGTGGCACAATTATTCAATATTATAAAAGAGAAACATAATTAACAAATGCTAGCATGTGAACTAGTGGGATTAAATTTATGATAATTTTGTAAAGCCGCCTTATTTGAATATACGCATGGATAGATCTAAAGTTCTATATATTAGCAAACTTGATCAGAGTTTTGTTTATAATCACAAGAAATTAACCATATACAATTACTCAACAAAACCATGTCTTCATCTGGAAACCTCGAAAATTTTCGAATTCCTCTTGAGGAGCTCAAGCGCACTACCAATAACTTCGATTCTTGAGCATCACAAAGGGTGGCTACCGAGGAGATCTCTCTGAACGCTGGCAAAACCGCACAGCTTTCATCAAACGATTCAACAAAGAAGAATACGAATCTCACGAGCTTGAGATAGTTTCCAGGTTGCACCACGAAGACATCACCTCTTTCATCGGTTACTGTGATGAAGATGATAAATACATATATGGCCTACGAATATTTAATTCATGGAAGCCTTGTTGATATCCTCAAGTACGATGATGCTTATAACTTGGTATGGGTACATCGCATCGCTATTTGCGCAGGTGTGGCGAATGCGCTGAATTACCTTCATTCGGGTGTTGGGGAGCACGGTAGAGTAATACACGGAGACATCAAATGTGAAAATATATTGTTCTACTTAACAGTAAAGGGAACTAACCTCCTCAGGCGCATCAAAGTCTGTGGGTTTAAACACTCAAAATTAGTCCCTTTAAATCAGCCGCATCAACATCATTCTTGCCCTGAAGAATTGTTAAAAAAGTCTCACACGGATCCGATTTACAAGGAAACTAACCTCCTCAGCACAGAATCGGACGCCTACTCATTTGGGGTGTTTATGTTCGTAATGCTGCATGGGTCTAATGAAAATCTTCATCAACTGATGAAGCTGGTGCGGGCTGCTATGATGACGGACCGTACAAATTACTTGATCCTCGTCTAGCAGAAGATATTAGTCATCGTTCTCCGTATTTTTACAACACTAGCGTATAAATGCATTAGTTTCGACATTAAGGAACGCCCTAAGATGGATGAGATCATCGAGACGATTGAGAAAGCCTATGAATTTTATGAAGTAAGTCTTCGTCATTTACTTGGTATTACTTAAAACACTATAAAAGCAAACTGGCATTGCTTGACAGATGAACATCAGATAATGATGAAAATATGGTAAACGATCATCAAATCCATCTGTTGAAGATGACACCTATGAATTTTAAATAGAGTAAATTGCATTTTGGTTCCTAAGGTATGGCCAAATTGTCCCTAACGTTTGAAAGTGCAGCAGAGTTCCCATTTTGAATGTTTTGTTGCATGTTTGGTCCCTAAATTGCATATTTAGTCCATAAAACTTTGAAGTTTCATTGCATGTTTGATCCATAAATTGCAGACAGAGACCAAACATGCAAAAAACCTTCAAAACAGGACTATCACGCACTTTCGAAACGTTAAGGACGAAACCGCAATTTGGCCATACCTTAGGACGAAACCTGCAATTTGTTGTATTTAACAAAATTGGTCCCTAAAACAATCTTTTTAACGGATCCTATCCTTATCGTTTTGACCCATATTATGTTTGGTCCTTGACCAATTATTCTGTTAGTTTGACCATGAAATACATGTTTAGTGGGTTAAAATGACAAAAATACCCTCTTCTTCTTCTTCAATCATCACTCCTCCATTTTTCAAAACCCACTCATACAAAAAGATCTAAACCATCTATTTAGAAAACACCATTACTTCTTTAAACTACATTCATGTAAATTCTTTCTTACATCACAAACAGGAACCTTATACAAAATGCATACAAATTATTTTTTATACTAATTATTTTTCCTTCACCATTCACACAAAATTCTTAAAATCATTTTTCCTTTTTTTTTCATACTTCTATAGCATTTTTTTTTTCTTTCTGAGAAACTGTAAAACAAATCAAAAAAATTCCATATCAATCTTTAAAGAAAACATCCATGATTTAATAAACGAAAAAAACCACACAAAAACATAAAGAACCCATTAAATTCATAAAGAAACTAATCGGCCTAATTGTACTCCCGATTGATTTAGAAAACACCATAAAAAAAAAAAAAAAAAAAAAAAAAAAAAACCCAAAATAAAATCCATTTCGAAAACATTTTCTTACAATAAAGTTCACTTGGAGACCCTAAAATTAAAATTCACATCAAATAAATCAAGTCAAATACCATCTCTTTAGGAAAAATAGATCTTGAAACTACAAAAGATTTTACAATAAAGAGATTTTGAAGAAAGTGTTGTTTGAATCAAGGGTCGGATGGTGGTCATGAGCGGTGATGTTTTGTGGTTGTAGGTGTGGTGTTTTGTGGTTGGGCTATGGTGGATTTAGATGAAGAAAGCTAGATAAAAGACATTATTAAGAATAAAGATGTAGAGAAAAAAAAAAAAAAAAAAAAAGTGAGAGAATGAAAAATGTTTAAATAAATTCTTTTCATCTTTTGGTAACTTTTCTTTTTCATTCTTTAACCTCTTCTTTCTCTTTTTCTCACTTTATTGTTTTTTTCAATCATACTTAAAGACTTCTATGCTAATATATTCGTATTGTCCATGGGTAAATCCTTTCAGCTCTGACCGGATCATAGGAAATAAACCTAACCTTAATCACCTTACAACTCTATGTTCATTCTCGGATGGTTCAGTCTCGATCGTGTTGCCATAAAACCTTTGTAAAATCACTCAAAGTATTCATGATTGTAAAACACGTTTTCTTTCATCATTACACATGTATGAACTTAGAGAGAGAAATAAAGAATGAAAGGATTCTAGACAGAAAAAGTAAGCACAAATGAAAATCTTACTAGAAGACCAACACCTCCTACAATGGTAGGAGGTTTAATATATAGTACACATAAGTCATTATTAGGCCGCCTATAAGCTTGCTACATGGGTCGGGCCTTACACTAACAATTACAAGCCTAATAAACTAACGACCTATTACATAGTTAATGACCGGCACTTTCGCATTTCCAACATACACTTTTAACAACTTTAAGCACATAAATAATAAACTAGCATCTCACTAAGTGTTGGATACTCTCATCTCTCGGGTGTATATAAAGTATATAGCAATGAGGAAACGGAAACCACTCAAATTACCATGTGATAATGCATATATTAACCATATGCTTGATAAAGGATCATAACTTCATCACTTTGACGTAAGCACCTAAAAAATACCAAGGTTGCCAAAATCGCTAGGCGGTAGCTGGGCGGTCGGGTACCGCCTAACCATTAATCGGTTAGGCTGGGATAATGCATAGATTGTCCGATCTAGCCAATTTATTTCCGATTTGGCCAATTTATGACTAATTTGGCTGATTTTATCCGTAACCGAGTTGGCGGATTTTTCCGATTCTTGCTTCATTTGACCAATTTTTATCCGATTAATCGTTGTGTTGACCGATTTTTTACTAAATACATTAATAAGGCTGCTTATTGAAAATCGGGGCGGTTAATCCACGCCTAACGATTAATCACCGATTAATCGGCCGCGTAGGCCGATTTTTGCAACACCGAAAAATACTATCAAAGAGGTATTTCAAGGTTGTAATGTTTAGGATTGTGGTAAGAAATAAATGGTGTGGATAGGGGAATTTTTACTAGGCAACAATTCATTATCTAAATAAATACATTTAAATGTTGCCAAGTTAAAACTCAAAACGAATCCAAACTAAACATTGAGTCTTTTGATATTTTCTTTACTCTTTCTCGATGAACAATAGGTATTTACCTTGCCATACATAGTGTGTTAGAAAATGAGTTACGTAACTTGAAACACAAATAATAACTATAACCTGAATTAGAAGAATCAACACTAAGTGGTTAACGGAAATTGAGAAAATAATAAAAAGAATAACGTCAGTTTTTAACGCGCTGTATAGTCGGTCACCAATTACAAAACGGGCATTTTAGCCAAATACAAAAGTTCAGAGGGTAGACAAATAATAATTTGTATAATTATTATTATACTGTGACAGTCACACAAACAAATAATTTTATACCTCTAGTTTCTGCATATGTAACATTCGACCACAAATTAACTAAAGGTGCGGGGTATCCGCTTCGCAATGCGAGAGTTCCCGGCTACGCATCTTACATACGTTCTTCATTTCAATGAAAAAAATACGAGTTTTAATTATAGGCATTATTGTAAAGAAAACCTGGACTTAGCTCAACAAACTTAAGTCTTCAAGCAAAGGAAAATTTGGTAGATGCCTCTATGCTAACTTGCATGTGTTTATATTTGCAGATGGATGGCAATGCTTTAATGAAAACTATAGAAAACATGAATAAACATAAAATTCCACTCAAAGAGATCAGGAAGGCCATCGGTGCAGAAGACTTTGATAGAAGGATAATATCCGCCACCAAACCTCACAGTATGATGACCCACAGAGGAAAACTTGTTGATCATTGTTACGACCGCGAAGTTTTCTTTAAACACTGGACTTCTCAGGAGTTTATTGAACAGGAGGAAAAAAGGATCCTAAATGAGGCTATGCTGATTTCCAACTTTCACCATGAAAATATCACCCCTTTCATTGGTCACTATAAGGGTGACAATGACGAAATTATAGCTTCAGAGTATGCAGTTAATGGAAGCCTTTATTTAAAACTCGAAACCCAGGATGAGAATAGTTACCTAACATGGGAACAGCGCCTAAAGATTTCTTTAGGTGCTGCAAAAGGACTCAAATACTTTCATGCAGGTTTTGGGGAGCACAAAGTGATACACGGAGACTTTAAGAGCAAGAATATATTATTATATGACAATCTAGAAGCCAAAATATGTGGTTTTGGTAAGTCATTTCTGGTCCCCAGAAGTTACCATGATACCAATATCTACGAAGAGGCACAGGGTAGTAAACATTATATGGATCCCATTTACCGTGAAAGCTGCATCCCTAGGGTAGAATCAAACATATACTCATTCGGTGTGGTACTCTTCGAAATATTGACTGGTGTTCTGGCATGCACCCAAGTTGTAGAAGATGAGCAAATAAGCTTGATAAATTTTGTCCGACTCTACAATGAAGAAATAGACGAGTTTATTGATTATCGAATAAGGGATGAAATTGACGCACGTTCTTTACATATATTTAAGGATATTGCATATAAATGCATTAGTTTCAACATGAAGGAACGCCCTTCGATGAATCAGGTCGTCAAGAGATTAGAGGAAGCATTGTATATTCAAGTAAGTATTATCATTATTTATGTTAAAAGATATATGTCTAGCTAGTTTCATAGGCCACAGTAAAAACTATCTAATATTAGTCAAACAATTTACTAAAAGTTAACTATGATTTTAACTTTATTAAAAGCCTAAAGGCCAATCAAGTTTTTATAGACTTTAAATTAGTGTCAAGTGCAATTGCATTAATATTTCATTTTCTTCCCACTTGAGGGGTAGATAATGAAATATTACCAGAAATGATGAAATTTATCCGAACTCTTGCATCTATATAATGTCTTGTTAAGTTCTAAAAGAACCATCTTAACAGACGCACGGAGCTGCTTCTACCATTGCCAGAAGAATTCAAAAACTAGAAGATTTCCGAATTCCATTGGAGGACATAAAGTTGGCCATTGGAGTAAAAGGCCATGAAACTCGGATTGGAGATGGTGGATTTGGTTTCGTGTACAAAGGCCAACTCTCTGAACGCTGGCAATACCGCACAGTTGCCATCAAATGCCTACGTCCAGATAGTTTCCAAGGAGAGTATGAGTTCCGCAACGAGCTGAATATGATTTTCAGTTTCAGCCATGAAAACATCATCTCTTTCATTGGTTACTGTGATGAAGGCAAAGAGAAGATTATAGTTTACGATTATGCTAGTAATGGTAGCCTAGATCGTCATCTCGAAGACAAGGAAAAGAGACGTTCCCTGACATGGGAACATCGTCTAAAGATTTGCTTAGGTGCAGCTAAAGGACTCGACTATCTTCACTCAGGTCTTGGTGAGGACAACAGAGTAATCCACAGAGATGTCAAGAGCGGAAACATCTTATTGGATCACAATTTCGTAGCCAAAGTTTGTGATTTTGGATTGTCAAAATCTGGCCCCATAAATCATCAACATACCCAACTCTACACAAACGCTGCCGGTACCAACTTTTACATGGATCCAGTTTACCATGAAGGTGGCGTCCTCCGGAAAGAGTCGGACGTGTATTCATTTGGAGTGGTAATGTTTGAGTTGTTGAGTGGAATGTTAGCTTATCATAAAAGAAGGTTAGAAGGTGGTAAACACAAACCCCTCATGAATATAGTCCGACGCTACTATGATTACAAACCAGACTTGATGATTGATTCCTTGATACGAGATCAAATTGATAATCGTTCTTTTAATGTGTATAGAGAAGTTGCATTTCAGTGCATAAGTTTCAATTCAAAGGAACGTCCTACCATGGAAATGATCGTGGATCGGGTTGAGGAAGCATTGGAACTTCAAGTAAGTATTTATTTCAGTTATCTATCCATATATGTTTTGATTGATCCATTTCTCTATCATCATATTCTACTTTGAGTATAAAAAGCTATTACTCACCTAAACACATAGCATAGGCAGTTCAACCGATAGCATCACGACACCATTCAAAATACTGTTAGGAGTCCATGACTTGTTCTTTGCTATAATGAAAGCTTGTTGTTATGTCATATCATTTTTGTTAGCCAAAATAACTTATTTTTATATGAATATTTGGATGAGCATGTCAAATTTGTTTGCCTATGTTACTTATAAGTCAAGATTTTTCATTGCTGTGGTTGTCAATCATTTTCTGAGTATTGTCGACCTGAATAGTTAATACTAACTTATGATTGATGGATCCTGAATTAATAAATTTTTTGGTTAGCCATGAACCTTTTATGTTATCTTAGTATGTTCAGTATATGTCTCTTATTATTCATCTGGTTCAACTACATTTTGTGTTAGGTAACTAATCAAGGGGACCTTAAGCAAAAGGTGACTGAGAGCTAACTCATCCCGGGATCGTTGGATCAATCACTAGCAAAGTGTTGCATCTCTAGTTTCTTGGGAGGTTTAATTATGTTATGATTCATGAGATCAATAAGTAGCGGATCTTTTTGTAATTTTGAGTTGTATGAATCGTTGGTTTTGCGTGCGTGTATCTTAGAAAGCATTTCATTTAACATTCAAGACCCAAACTACGTTTTACCAAGATCTATGCAATTTACGATGCTAATTAATAAAAACAAAGTATGTTTAAATGAATACCTAGAGATCACAGCCGTCCCATTGGTTTCGGAAGCCCTCTGCCTCACATAATACATAAGCCTCCTGGAAAACCAAAGTATAGATGATTACAAAAAGATAAACCCTCAATATATAATAAAAAGTTCACTAAGAAGAAAGGAAGATTTAATGTAGTGAAGACGATCAGATTTGCGATAGTTTGCACTATTTTTCGCAATAGAATTAATAAACAAGAACTGGGCTGAAATGGGCTTAGATGGACATGACTTCTTTTGTAAATGTTTCCTCTAACATAAAAAAATCTGAATTCACTTTTCACCTATTAAGACATGGCTGAGCACTAAGGGTCGTGCATCTCGAAAAATCAAGCATTTATACGAAAAAAGAATTACTATCACGAAGCAACTATCAAGGTAGTGTGAAACCGCCCGGGCCTCTAGTTCCTCCCCTGCTTAAACAACATAACACCACACGAATTTAAATTTTTAATTTTAAGCAAACCACATAATTCGTTAAGGTAAGGAAAATTTAAAAGTTAAAATTGTTTATATCACCGTAGCTAGTCATTCATTATCATATGGATCAAGTCTGTAGGCATTTACGCATGTTCTTTTTTAATTTATTGCATTTACTTTTATACATTGTTTCTCAAATTAGTTGTGTTACGAGATCAGCTTAGTTGCAGTTAGCAAATATCGTATTTTGTAAACGAATGGAATATAAATTCTTTAAAAGTTGCTTGTATTTGAAGAAATAAATGAATTGAAAATTTGCATAATGGGAGTGATGCAAAACTATGGGTTGGTAGGTAAAAACATTAGTTTAACTGCCTGCATTTTCTTCTTATCTACTTTTTTATTCCTAAACAAAAAACAAAAACATTATATAGTTCAAGGCTTGTGCAGACAAGACATGATACCTAGAGTTATGACTCTTAATTTGCGGCTTAGACTAGTTCTATGTTTACAGAAAAAATATTATAAAGACGGGATTTTTTTTTATTAGATCCTTAACTTTTAATTCATCCCTTGGACCTTAGGGTGTGAAAATGCCGCAAAAACCACTAAAAACTATCTAAAAGGTTTGAAAGTAATGTCATTTAAATATGCGATTTAAATATGCGAGGCTTCAGGTTCAATTTTTGCTATGTTCAAACAATAGTTAAGTGATCACGCCAATCTTCTAAAAAAGAGGGGCTTTACCCAATTTGAATAAGTGTAGAGGTAGGTTCAAACTAAGTGGATTAATCGACCAAGAGTAGAAAACCAATGTTACCCGGAAAAGAAAAAAAAAAAACGTATGGAATAATAGAGCCACCTATGACCTAACTCGAGTAATCCGTATATATCTTCGTACCATTTATTTTTAGTAAAGGTTTTCACCTGGAAAGTATATTACACCAAAAAACAGTTAAGTATATAGGATATTATTGAATCTCACATCTCAGCCTATCAAGACCTAAATTCGAAGCGAATGGGCAATCCTCAAAAAGATATTGTGAATCGTCAAGCGCTAGATCGCAAGCCAGTCAAGACCTAAGTTTGTATGTGGGTAAAGGCTAAATATGCTCTACCTATTTACTCAAAATGATCATTATGAATAACCAACGTGAAAAATACTAATTTTGAACTATAGAACTGGTTCATGGCCGGTTATTTCCACGTGGATATATAATATAAAAAAGTGTGAATTACAGATTTTGTCCTTGTGGTTGTTCAAAAATTGCACCTTTTGTCCTTTCCCGTCAATAATTTCGCGAAGGGTCCTTCAATTATTCAACCTCCGTTAGTTTTGAACTTGTGACTTGAAGTTGAGGGCAAAAGAGTAGTTTTCCATTTCCCTCCCATTACAATAAAACTAACCTTAGTAACATTTAACTTATCTTTACTAACATTTAACTTAACCTAACATATGTTAAATTACCCTAACATAACTAAAGTCAAATAACGCCTTTTTATCCTTAACCCAAACTAAAGTCAAATAACGCATTTTTATACTTACCGAAAGTCAATCACAAAACAAAATAAAGTCAAGTGATCTAAAATAACCGCTAACACAACACCAATAAAAATAGCAATCTTACATATTCTATATCAATTTGTTAACATTACCAAATAGCAAATTTTAATTGCTAAGAGTGTTACAACAAAATTTGCAGAAATACTAAGTCATAACCTATTATCACTAGATATTAAAGGTAGCAAATACAACAACAAACATCATAATACAAAACACACTTAAGATTGACACCTAGTACATAACTAATAAACGCACTTCCACTACATTGTTCCATTACTAGGACTTCCGCTTTCTGCTTGAAAGATCCCACATATGGAGCATTAGGAGCTCTTAAAGAAAGTATGCAATTAGTAATTTTAACCTTGCTATTTATAGGTTTCTTGAAAAAATGATCAACTAGGGCATTGGGAGCTCTAAGATCAACTGGTGCACTGAGAGCTCTAACAAAAAGTACACATCCAGTCATGGAGATTTTCTTGTAACTTTTGAAGTTGAAGTTAAAGCATCTTGTGGTTGTTCTCATCATCACCCTCTAGATCATCATCATCTCAGTGTCTAAGAAACTAACATTACTCATTAAGATAATTTCTTCGTAACTCGAAAGATCTTCACATTGGATGATATTACAATCACTTCTCCAAAGATAGGCAAAAAACAACAATAAACAACTTATAAAGAGCATACTTGATATTACCATAAAGGCATCATCAAGAATAGAGTAAAACAATGGGATCCAATTTCACCCTATTTGTTCACTATTGTGTGGCATGAAAGAAATACAAGAATGTTAAAGAAGAATGAAAGAAATATTAAAGCACTTGTACAAATAATTGAAAAACAATTAAGTCGAGTATGATGAGTTTCAGAGTGAGTGAGTCTAGAGCTGTACAAATAATACGGAAACAATTAAGTGTTATTTGTGTCTAATACAGGAATGTATAAGTTGTTTGTTGTATTAATGTTGTAGAATACGATTCATGGAATGCTAGATATTGTTAGCAATTCTTATTGTTAGTTTTCGTTTGGTATCATGGGCCTGTCAATGGATATCATAGAATCTATGTGAAATGCATGCAGTTAAGAGCTACATTTCTAGCACTAAACAACTTTATTTACATCATAAGAGCTTGAATACTTTTACCTCTATTTTCTATCATTTCCTTTTTTTCATGTTAAACACATCTTCAAAAATTTCTACACTGTTTTCAAGATCTTCAAAAACCTCATTCACATTAAGTTTTCCACACATAGAGCTACATTCCAACACTAATAAACTAAACTGTTAAACTGTATACACTTAAGAGCTAAACAAATAAACTGCATTAAGTCTGTCCATTAAGTATCCACACATAGAGCTACTTTTCCAACACTAAGCAACTTAACTGCATTAAGTATGTCCATGGGTCTGTCCATTAAGTCTCTACGCATAGAGCTACATTTCCAACACTAAACAGCTAAACTGCATTAGCTCAAGAGTTACATTTCAAGAAGTAACTCAACTGCTTTCAGGTGACAAATGATGCAACAAGAGGAAAAAGTCAGAAGATGGTAATATAATACTAACATACCAAATACTAAACAATGCAACATAATACATTTAACCAATAAGCACTCAAGTGAATTGTAAACTAACATTCCGCAACCTCCGTTAAAATAACGTTTTTTTTCCATAAGTCTTCAAGTATCTCATCAACCAATCCATCGTTTTCCTTCAAATTATTCTCATATCTAGCAAAAACATACTCCATGATATCATTAGTTAGTACCACTTTGCTCCAATCCTTACCCTTCCACGAATCTGCAATTGTACGAATGGGTACCAAAAACTAGACGTTGATAGAAATCGGTGTTTTTGGAAAAAAAAAATAACAATAATAAAATAAAATTTAGGGTTGTGTGGAGTGTTTGAGGAGTGATTAGATGTAAAAAAGTGGAATATGATCGAGTTGATTCGGTTGGTGGCAGTTAGATTAGGTTAAGCGAATTTTTTGGCGGGAAAAGGACGAACAATGCAATTTTTGAACAACCACAAGGAAGAAATTTGTAAAAACGAGATGACCGTCCAAGTAGGTAACCACATGAAAATAACCAGCAATTAATTGGTTCCATACTTCAGGATGAGTCTTTTTCTTGTTTGTTATTCATTTTAGTTATTTTGAGTAAGTATGTAAAGGATCTTTAGCTTTTACCCTTTCAGATTAAGCCATACAATAGCAACAAAATTTTTAAATTGTATCGATTTGGTCCGTGAACGTTTTTTTGTTCCACTTAATGTATTGAACTTTCATGTTTTGTGTCGATTTCACCATCCTTCACATGCAACCGGATAAAAAGTTTTAAAACCGGCTAACATCCTACGTGGCAATATTAAATCAGTAAATGGATGATACGTGGAAATAACAATACTTATACCACTCTTTTTTTAACCCTAATTCGTTTCCAAACCCTAATTCAATCTACTCGCTCATTTTCCCCCAATTCATCTTCTAGCCCTCCCCCTTATGATTCAAACCTTAACCCTAATTAAACCTAAAAAATACGTAATATGTCAATTTCCATCACGATGGTTTATTCTCCCCATCACCTCTCATGTATAAAGAAAGAGATGTTTCTACAATTCGCGATATTGAATTTGAATGGATGACTCTTATTGCATTGATGAAGAAACTCAAAGGAACATCTCAATTCCCAATCAAAGGTATATACTTTCTTATTGTAGGTGGTGGAGGACAATGGGTTCGATTAGAAGATGAAGATAACAGTTTGGCGTTATGGATTAAGGTTAGGGTTTCGATTAGCAGATATGAGGAACATATGTGTGTGTTTGGGGATGAAATAAATAAAATAATAAGATTTAATATATGTGGGAATCCTACGTGGCATGTCCACGTAGGATTAATCTTTCTACTTCCATTAAAACAAGTTCTATGATGTAAATCGACACAAAACATGAAAGTTCAATACATTAAGTGAAACAAAAAAAAATCACATACCAAATCGGTATATTTGAAAAAATTCGTTGCTATTGTACGGCTTAATCTCTTACCCTTTGTATGTTAGCCTTTACACTTTGTATGTTAATGTGGATTGTGATCCAAATGGAACAGGTTGTGTTGTATGGATATGATTATAAGCAAACATGTGATCAGTCGCTGATAAGTTATCCAAATGCCACCATTTAAATTGCATGTGAGTGCGTGAGCTTGCAACAAACAAAGGTTATGCGTTAAACACATGCTTTTGGTTGCTCCGTATGTACCCTCATTTAAATTAATTAGTCACCAACATTCTTTCACATGCACTTTCTCTCCATTACCAGATTAATAAATATAAAACATATACGGTAATTTTCATTTGTGTTTATCTTATAGGTGCCCATGAGCACTAATTGGTATGATATTAAAAGATACTAGTAGGGTATCTGCGCGTTGCGGCGGCTGGTATTCTGTGGTGATTAATATCGATAAGACCTGGTTTACTTGTTTGTATCGATTCCAACGGGTCTTCTTCGGTTCGTTTTTGGATGGCTTTTATTGGCTAGCCGAACTGGTGGTGACTCCGGTTCCGGTTGAACCCGTTGGTCCGGTCCGGTTTTCAAAACTATATGTACCATCAACTTGTTAGCTTGAATGAATCTTTGTGTGCTTTATTAGTTAGTACAAATTTTATAATAACATGTACTTTTCATTTTAGAGAAATTTTAAAAATAACATTAATTAGTGTGTTTAGTTAGTTTATACCAAGGTTTCAAGATCGGGATCGTAGTCAGGATCGTTTTCGCTTTTACAAGATCGGAAATGGATCCTAGATCCTACTATAATGTCATTTTCTTAATAGTCTTTGCAATATTATTCAAATCTACAAATTATTATATATTATAAACACAAAATTATGAAAATTTTATGGAAATATTTTCCTAAATTATAATATCGAATGTTTAATATGATGAACATGTTGTTTTTAAAGTTTTATAAAATATAGAGTAAATTACACGGATGGTCCCTAATGTTGGTCCAAAGTTTCACTCACAGTCATTAAAAGTTTAAAGTTGTAAGGATAGTCCCTATCTCTGAAAAGAATAACACTTAGGGTCCCTTATTTAAGTGGTGTTAAGTGAGTTCCATTAAAATTTACACTTTTAGCCCCTTTGGTTAAAGATCGTTGCCTTGTCAGTCCGTTATCATAACGGACGTTTATAATTTAAAGATTTTCGATTTTAGGTACGTTTTTATACGTTATCTTATGTTTTCATCCATTTTCGTTCATTTTTATCCGTTTTTATTCATTTTCGTCCGTTTTCTTACGTTTTCATCCGTTTTAATACGTTTTTGCTCGTTTGCTTACAATTTTTTTTACATTTTGGTCATTTTCTATACGTTTTCGTCTGATTTTATACGTTTTTCTCATGTTTTTATCCGTTTTGACTGTTTTTATATGTTTTCATCCGTTTTTATACGTTTTCGTCCGTTTTTATATGTTTTCATCAGCATTTATACGTTTTTATCCGTTTTCGTCCATTTTTATTCGTTTTCGTCTGTTTTTATACATTTTCATTTGTTTGTATACGTTTTCCTAAGTTTCCATACGGTTTTATCTGTTTTAATACGTTTTCATTCGTTTTTATACGTTTTCATCTGTTTTTATACATTTTCATACGTTTTATCTGTTTTCATATGTTTTCATCCATTTTATACGTTTTTATCCATTTAAGTCCGTTTTCATATGTTTTCATCCGTTTTTATACGTTTTTCTTACGTTCTCATAAGTTTTCATCCGTTTTTATCTGTTTTCTTATGTTTTAATACATTTCATCCGTTTTTATACGTTTTCGTCTGTTTTATATGTTTTCGTATGTTTTAATCCGTCTTTACATATTTTCTTACTTATAAAAACGGACGATAACGTATAAAAACAAACAAAATTGTATAAAAACAGACGAAAATGAATAAAAATGGACAAAAACGGATAAAACATATAAATACGGATGAAAACATATAAAAACGGACGAAAACGAATAAAAACATACAAAAACGAATAAAAATGGACGAAAACGGATAAAAACGTATAAATACGGATGAAAACGTATAAAACATACGAAAACATATAAAACGTGAGAAAAACATATAAAATCATACGAAAATGTATAAAAACGGACGAAAATGCAAAAAATGTAAGCAAACGGGAGAAAACGTATAAAACGGATGAAAACGTAATTAAAACGGATGAAAACGTAGGAAAAATGGATGAAAACGTATAAAAACGGACGAAAATGAATAAGCTGACGAAAACGTATAAAAACCGACGAAAACGGATAAAAAAATATAAATACGAACGAAAACTTATAAAAACGAACGAAAGGGAATGAAAAGGTATGAATATTTATAAAAACGTACCTAAATTCAAAAATTTTTAAATTATAAACGTCCGGTATGATAAAGGACTGACGAGGCAACGATCTTTAAATAAAGGGCTAAAAGTGTAAATTTTAACGGAACTCACTTAACACCAGTTAAATAAGGGACCATAAGTGTTATTCTTTTCAGGGATAGGGACTATCCATGCAACTTTAAACTTTTAGGGACTGTGAGTGATATTTTGGACAAACCTTAGGGACCATCCGTGTAATTTACTCTAAAATATAATTCATAACTTTGTAGTTTTTTAGTTTGTTGTTCAAGAAAAGTAAGATCGGATCGAATTAGATCTTAAGATCCTATTGTCAAGATCGGGATCTTGTAAGATCTTAAGCTTGCTAAGATCCTACGTAGGATCCCGATCGTTTTTGCTTTATAGTATCGTAAAATCGTAAGATCCTAAGATCATGATCTGGATCTTACAACTATGGTTTATACTTTGGATTATGTTATAGTTTGTTTAGATTATACATTATGAAAATGTTATTGTACTTTTTAGTTAGGGAATGTTTTAATTGGTTGTATTTAAATTGGTAGATATGTTTTTAATTGTTTGTACAATGTGAATATATTATTGTACTTTTAAGTAATGAGATGTTAGTGTCAATTTGAATTTTATAGATATTTAATGTTTTAAAATTGTGTTTAATTACTTGTACATTTTGCTTTATTTTTTTTATTGCTTAATTTTATGAGTCGTAGTCATTTAATGCTAAAAGGGCCTTTTTACTTTATAAGATAGTTAGATTCACATTTATAAATTTAATTAATGTGCATCAAATTCTTTTGAAAATAAATTTGAGTTCAAATAATACACCTTGATTGGTGTCGTAAAAGAGATTGTTAGACTTACTGACTTGAAAATGATTGGTTTATTAGTATATCTGCAGATACGCATTGATATAATCGTTTAAACAACTATTTGATGTGGCCGGTCACATATTTGGATCGCCAGTTTAAGGAACAAAGATGGACAAAGTGTTAAAAGGAAAATTAAACCACAAATCCAAATAAGGGAGTTTTTTTTTCTCTACATACTTGGTGATCGTCTTACTGAGTTAAACACCGAATTACTATAAAATATGGCGGCGATGAGCCCACACTATGTATTTTATGATTTCAAAGTATCGAAGTTGGTTAAACTTAGTGAGATGTATCAACATAATTTTACTTATATGAAGAGGTTAAGTTCCTACTGATCTTGTTGTTTACTATCAGATTAAGAGTAACAATAAGGATTTTGGTGAGTTATCTCGTATTTCCAAACTTGCTTGTTTAATGGTAGAGAATAATATATAAACACGCCTCTTGTTACTCCCCATGCCCGATTTGACCAAAATTTAAAACATTTTCGTGAAAAAGCTTTAACTATAACAGACCTTCTGTTACTTTTTTATAAATTGATAAAAATCTATTACAAACCAGTCCTTAAAATTATTTTTTAAATGAGCTAGGCTCAAATACCTTCGAACTGACGGGTGGAGCGACCCCTAACGGGTTACGGATTAAAATATATGATTTTTTGAAGTTTGCCAAAAATTAACAAAACCTCCTGATGCACTCGGTCGCCTAAAACCCTTATGAGGCCTTTAGCCACCGTCTAGAGTCCCCAGCCTCCGGCTAAATACCTCTGACCTGCAAATTTTCCTTCACTTCCATTTTTGACTCATTTTTTTAAAAATCCGACTTGTACGACTTCAACTACATATATATGCAAACTACCATAATATATTTAAACATTATAAAACATCATTTCCATAGCAATACTTGGACTAAACGACCCGGGAACATATACTTTACAATATAACGGGCGTTTCGCCAAACACCCTTTTTGACCTGTTTTACATACAACTTTTATATAAACACACATGACCCTTATTCCACAAACAAAATCTGTACTTTGACACTTCAAAACATCTTTTACAAAACATTTTACGACACTTTGGGGTTCAACCTTGATTTAAGCTCGGTACTAAACTAAGCTCCCAGGCACAATCCAATACACTTTCAACCAGTACTTCAAAATCTAAGCTTAAATCCAAGCATATCCTTCCATAAGAACCAACAAAAAATTATCAACTATAACGATAAGCTTTCACTTAGTAAGTAATTGGCATATAACATATAATCATGTATATCATGACATTAGCAACATCATCATTCACTTTTGGTCTCATAGCTATCATCACATACGCTTGCTTCTTTAGTACTATAATCATTCAATCCTTGCATAAATAAGACTATAATAACAAACATTGTCACAATTCTCAAATTCCGGTCATTTCTTAAATTAAATATGCATCATATTGATTCATTCATGGCATTTCATTTCACATTTAACGCGTAATTTTTATATTTAATAAACGTTATCGCGTGAGTTATTATTTTAAATATTTAATCCGTTACTTTCAAAATGATCCCGATATATTTTTATACTCACATTTAGTTTATAAAACTATATTTTGACTTTACCTAGTGTTTTAAATTTAATTGGTATATAAATCGTTAAAGTTATATTATTACGACGTGTTTCTTAAAATTATACGATAATTATTTTATCACTCAATTTTTACAAGGAATGTATTTTACAATTTTATTATCTCATTACATCCTATTTTGATCTATTAAAAACTTACTTGTACCAAAATTTCCATTTACCTTTACATGTACATTTAACTAAACAATTTCACTTACACCTTTTATTACAAATACATACTTATACATTATAAAAAAAAAAAAAAAAAAAAAAAAAAATTATATTTTGAAACCACATCCCCTAAACCGCCATAGGGGAAAAGGTGATTGCATTAAATGTTTGGTCATTTTTTCTTACTTGTTAGTAATATACTCCATCTCATTCATTTCACCTCATGATCTCAATAATTCATCACTTATAAAAATTTTCTCTCCTTGTTTCTTAACATCTAGAACCGCCATCAAGGAGATAACAAGGGATCACCATTTTTTTTGATCAAGCTCAAGTTATATAACAATCTAGTTAATACTCTTATTAAGATTTTGAAATAAAAATCTAGAGTATTTAGGCTAAACCTTGGTTCATTTCACCTCATCATAGTACTTGTAAGCATATTTCTACCATTTTACATGTTTCATCTTCATTTTATACTTATCTCTTCATTTTTGGAGCTAACATGCATGATATGTGATTTATACCATTTTTAACATGATTATAGAGTTATATATATATTTATGGTCATCCTATAATTATCCCCATGGTATTCTTGGTCTTGATGGTGATTAGGAACCCATGACACCCTAAGAAGGTGTATGGTAGGATTAGATTAGCTTTGGAGTTGATTTGAAGGGATTAGAATAGGTTTTGTCCGAGAAAACTATTTTCAATACGTATTAAAAAGGTTCTGTCCTTGTTTCAGTTTCTGGAAAACCTCTGTTGATACGAAACTTTGGCCTTGATATTTAGAAAATATACTTTAAAGCGAATCCGTGGCGCTTGAACGGATAAAACGGACTTATAACGAAGAAGTTATGGATTTTTAAAGTTTGACGACGAAGCGTATTATTTTACGAAATTTCAACATGCAGTTTTACTCTATTCGGTCAAAACGAGCCTTAAGCTTCACAAATTATTTCGACTAGTCAAAAATATTAGTTTACTTGATACGAAGCTAAGGACATATTATCGTGAAAGCGGTTTAAAGCGACAAAGATATGCGTTTTCATAAAGTTGCCGTAACTATTATTTTACGAAAAACTATATTATTTTACGTTACAAGTATTTTAGTAGTCATAACGTCCATGTTTCTTGCGCTTTTAACCATGATGTGAAACTTTTATAACGAAATGTCTTCTAGTAAAATCAAGTTCACCGCCATATTTTCAAAACAAAAGTCGTTTGTCAAGCGGAGTTATGGTAAATTATTTACGGATGTTCAAACTTGGCGAAACTTATTTTCTGCACATGCATTAACAAAACCACCATCTTTAGCCTTCGATATCTTTAAGATCGAGACCTTTTGACGAAAACTCCTGAATGAAACTTTTATATATCGATACAAACTTTCCAAAACCGTTGAGTTCGTTCTCTAACGATCGACGTACACCATTTTACGGCTAGTTTTCCAAAGCCATTTTTGTTGATTTCATGAAAATTCCGACGACATTGTTTTGCGACGAAAGTGGTAATTTCACCAAAATCATCATAAAATCATTGTAGGATGACATTTTGACGTAAAACATGTAAAGTCATTTTTGAAGGGTCAAGGCGTCAAAGTGTATTTTCGACGATAAGTAATATTTTCAAAACCGTAAATGGTATAAATAACATACGAAATGCATGCATAACATTACATTGCAATTCATTGCATATCATATCATTCGTAATAGGTCTCGGTTAACACATCACATTATACCTCGGTGTACTCACTTTTGTCATCGCCTCAGTTTACCAAGTGAGTAATCACAAACCCCCCTTTTACCGTTTTTACTATATTTTGGGGCGAAATGCATGAACCTTACTTGAACTAAATTGATTCTTACTTTTGTGAACTCTTTTGACTAGGACTTGTGAACTCGAATCAAACCCTTGAACTTAATTACGAACCTATTACTTATTTGAACTTATTGAACTGTACAAAGTCTCGCCTTATTGGTGGAGCGTCTCAATAAATCTCGCCTAGGTGGTTGAGTGACAAAGGAGTCTCCCTTGTTGGAGCAGTGCAAAGTCTCCCATGTTCGGAGCATCACTATAAAGTCTCGCCTTATTGGTGGAGCGTCTCAATAAATCTCGCCTAGGTGGTTGAGTGACAAAGGAGTCTCCCTTTTTGGAGCGGTGCAAAGTCTCCCATGTACGGAGCATCCCTACATCATTATATTCGGAGTACTATATTGTGAACTATTATGACCGCTTATACTTGACTATTAGACATACTATTTTTGGCAGTGGGTTGTGAACACACAGGTTGCAAGTTTTGTATGGGCGGGACTTGGAACTGAGTGGATTTACAATGCCTTTGCTTTGTGGACCATTTTCGTCGACCAAAAGCTTTGATTAATTCTTACGAGTTTTCTTATTTTCGTTAACCGTGTTTACTCACCAACTATTTTCATAGTTGACCCGTTTTTCTCTCATGCATTTCAGGTGATCGTTAGTAAGCTCTTTCTACCAAGTCTTGCATAATGAAGTTTTCACTTGTCAATATAAATCATTATGTATAAACTTATATTTTGGAATCTAAACTTTGTAATATATTCGCCGATGTCGGCTAAACTGGTATTGTAATGGTGTAATATTACTTTTTAATGTTAATGTTGGTATGTTCTATTATCTTGTGCTTATGTTCCCTTCCGTTACACCTCGTGTTTCCGCCTCCGGCGAGGGTGTGACAGATTGGTACCAGAGCCAAAGGTTATAGAGAATGCCGATTTTTCAAAAAAATAAAAATCACAGCTATAACCGGAAAAATTTTTATTTTATTTTATTAAACATTGAACATCATCCGAGTCATCTAGTCCTATCGTTGCATCGTTAATCATAAATTATACATAGCCTGATCAACTATGTCTAATTTATGAAGAACCATGCAATGATAAGAGTGGTAGTTTTAAATCATGTTTAGTCGATTCTTTAGAGTCCGTCACTGAAGTTGCATTGGTCGGGTGGTATGCATGGCATGTTTTTACGTTCACGTCTACATTACCGTACCTTGTTTATATCTTCTCTTTTCCATCTTTCGACTTGTTAGACATAGCATGTCTCTGTTCTGTCATGTTTCGATCACTATAACACACATTACCACCGCTCGCACCTCATCGACTTCGTTCGAATGTCGTTTACTCAACCCGATGTTTTGGTCCTCAGAGGATCATGGCTGCAAGAAACACACGCCGGGAGGTAACAACAACGGCAACTCAAACAACAATGACAATCCAAACAACAACGCCATCGAATAGCGGATTTACTCACTCAAATTATAACACATCTCGATGCTAGGCAGAACCAACAACGGAGAAGGTTCTTCAAACGCTGGTCAAGGATGCAACTACAAAACTTTCATGACATGTAAGCCAATGGAATTTCATGGTGCGAGGTGCCATTGGACCGCTAACCTCGGTTCGAGAATGTGGAGTCGAAGCTTAGTATCACGAAATGTCTTTGAAGGAAACAAGGTTGAGTTCTCTGTGGGCTACTACGGTCGAGCATTGACTGGTGGAACAACCAACTACGACTAGAGGAAGAGAGGCTGCAAATGCATTATCTTGGGAAGCATTCAAGAAACTACTAACCGATGAGTACTGCGAGAAAAGATGAAGTCGTAAACTGGAAGAAGAATTTTGGAACCACTTGATGGTAGGAGTAGAGATCGACAAGTACACGATCCGGTTCCACGAATTAGCTAGGATGGTTCCTCACATGGTTTCCACCGTGGAGAAGTTGATTGACCGATATATGGGGATTGATACCGAAATTAGGAGGATGTCACTGTCGAAACCAACCACTGCGCAAGCGTGGAGTATGGCGATCGCTTGACAAATGATGTGATCAGGTCCGGAGAACTAACAAAAGCAAGCGACCATGGACGAAAGCGGCGGGAGGATCACCAAGGAAACCGAGACCGAATCGGCAAAATAAGAGGCGTGAATAACTCGTAACTATGGGCGACCACCCAGAGCGCAAAGGATATGCAGTCCACATCCTTTGTGCACTCGATGTAATTATCATCACTTAGGAGACGCCCGAGGTGCGTGCAAATGCGGACGAGACGCCACTTCGCAAAAATTGCTCAAAGCAGAATCGGAAATCAAGGACGGAGGAAAGCATGTTACGAGTGTGGAAGTCAGATCACCTTCGCAATACCGCCCAAAGTCGAAAGGACTCCCAATCAAGGAGGTAATCGTCCAACTGGCGTTGGCAATAGAAGGCCCACAAGATCAGAACATTGAAATTCCTCCCGCACGTGGTCGAGCATTCTATCTGGGTACCGAGGAAACCCGCAACGCGTAACGGGTACATTTCTTGGATCAACTACCTTATTTCTGTACGACATGATTTTGAGTGCATAACTTCCTTCCAATCTTTACACGTTCACGACTTTGATTAATTTGAGACCTATTGATATCGACCTTAGTTGTTATATATTTTATTGATTTGATTTGATTGTGTAAGCAAATCCAATATCGAGCGAATCTTTCAAAAGACCTCATTCAAGGATGTTGATTCCTATCTTTCTAACAACTTGTTTCCTAGCTTGATCTAGTGACAGTTCTTGTTTGATGAGTTGCGAAAATCAAGCTAAGAGACAAGTTTACACAAGTCGGTTTAGTTTAATCTCATGACAGTTCTTGTTTGATGAGTTGTGAGATTAAATTAGAATCGACTACCTAAAGGTCTTTTGAGAGCTACGTTCGATATTGGGCAAGTTTACCCTATCCAATCTAATCACGGGCACGTACTTAGTTGAACGGGGAACCTGTACGCATGGGCATTGATATGATCATTTAGACTGTTTGTACGAGCATGAACTTTTAGAACTCTTGTCGAGGTTCGGACCATAGTATCGTTAATCGAATCACGGGGACGTGATTCCGCTGACATGGGAAGAATGTCACAATTCTCAAATTCCGGTCATTTCTTAAATTAAATATGCATCATATTGATTCATTCATGGCATTTCATTTCACATTTAACGCGTAATTTTTATATTTAATAAACGTTATCGCGTGAGTTATTATTTTAAATATTTAATCCGTTACTTTCAAAAATGATCCCGATATATTTTTATACTCACATTTAGTTTATAAAAACTATATTTTGACTTTACCTAGTGTTTTAAATTTAATTGGTATATAAATCGTTAAAGTTATATTATTACGACGTGTTTCTTAAAAATTATACGATAATTATTTTATCACTCAATTTTTACAAGGAATGTATTTTTACAATTTTTATTATCTCATTACATCCTATTTTGATCTATTAAAAACTTACTTGTACCAAAAATTTCCATTTACCTTTACATGTACATTTAACTAAACAATTTCACTTACACCTTTTATTACAAATACATACTTATACATTATAAAAAAAAAAAAAAAAAAAAAAAAATTATATTTTGGAAACCACATCCCCCCTAAACCGGCCATAGGGGGGGGAAAGGTGATTGCATTAAATGTTTGGTCATTTTTTTTCTTACTTGGTTAGTAATATACTCCATCTCATTCATTTCACCTCATGATCTCAATAATTCATCACTTATAAAAATTTTCTCTCCTTGTTTCTTAACATCTAGAACCGGCCATCAAGGAGATAACAAGGGATCACCATTTTTTTTGATCAAGCTCAAGTTATATAACAATCTAGTTAATACTCTTATTAAGATTTTGAAATAAAAATCTAGAGTATTTAGGCTAAACCTTGGTTCATTTCACCTCATCATAGTACTTGTAAGCATATTTCTACCATTTTACATGTTTCATCTTCATTTTATACTTATCTCTTCATTTTTGGAGCTAACATGCATGATATGTGATTTATACCATTTTTAACATGATTATAGAGTTATATATATATTTATGGTCATCCTATAATTATCCCCATGGTATTCTTGGTCTTGATGGTGATTAGGAACCCATGACACCCTAAGAAGGTGTATGGTAGGATTAGATTAGCTTTGGAGTTGATTTGAAGGGATTAGAATAGGTTTTGTCCGAGAAAACTATTTTCAATACGTATTAAAGGTTCTGTCCTTGTTTCAGTTTTCGAAAACCCTCTTGTTGGTGAAACTTTGGCCTTGATATTTAGAAAATATACTTTAAAAGCGAATCCGTGGCGCTTGAGCGGATAAAAGCGGACTTATAACGAAGAAGTTATGGATTTTTAAAGTTTGACGACGAAACGTATTATTTTACGAAATTTCAGCATGCAGTTTTTACTCTATTCGGGTCAAAACGAGCCTTAAGCTTCACAAATTATTTCGACTAGTCAAAAATATTAGTTTACTTGATCTGAGCTAAGGACATATTATACGTGAAAACGGATTTAAAGCGACAAAGATATGCACGTTTTCATAAAGTTGCCGTAACTATTATTTTCTCGAAAACTATATTATTTTACGTTACAAGTATTTTAGTAGTCATAACGTCCATGTTTCTTGGCGAGTTTTAACCATGATGTGAAACTTTTATAACGAAATGTCTTCTAGTAAAATCAAGTTCACCGCCATATTTTCAAAACAAAAATTGTTTGTCAAGCGGAGTTATGGTAAATTATTTACGGATGTTCAAACTTGGCGAAACTTATTTTACGCATTGATTAACAAAACCACCATCTTTAGCCTTGATATCTTTAAGATCGAGACCTTTTGAAAAACTCTGAACTGAAACTTTTATATATCGATACAAACTTTCCAAAACCGTTGAGTTCGTTCTCTAACGATCGACGTACACCGTTTACTGACTAGTTTTCCAAAGCCATTTTGTTGATTTCATGAAAATTCCGCGACATTGTTTTATGACGAAAAGTGGTAATTTCACCAAAAATCATCATAAAATCATTGTAGGATGACATTTTGACGTAAAAACATGTAAAGTCATTTTTGAAGGGTCAAGACGTCAAAAGTGTATTTTTCGACGATAAGTAATATTTTCAAAACCGTAAATGGTATAAATAACATACGAAATGCATGCATAACATTACATTGCAACTCATTGCATATCATATCATCCGTAATAGGTCTCGGTTAACACATCACATTATACCTCGGTGTACTCACTTTTGTCATCGCCTCAGTTTACCAAGTGAGTAATCACAAACCCCCCTTTTACCGTTTTTACTATATTTTGGGGCGAAATGCATGAACCTTACTTGAACTAAATTGATTCTTACTTTTGTGAACTCTTTTGACTAGGACTTGTGAACTCGAATCAAACCCTTGAACTTAATTACGAACCTATTACTTATTTGAACTTATTGAACTGTACAAAGTCTCCCCTGTTCGGAGCATCACTATAAAGTCTCGCCTTATTGGTGGAGCGTCTCAATAAATCTCGCCTAGGTGGTTGAGTGACAAAGGAGTCTCCCTTGTTGGAGCGGTGCAAAGTCTCCCATGTTCGAACATCACTATAAAGTCTCGCCTTATTGGTGGGCGTCTCAATAAATCTCGCCTAGGTGGTTGGTGACAAAGGAGTCTCCTTGTTGGAGCGGTGCAAAGTCTCCATGTATGCAGCATCCCTACATCATTATATTCGAGTACTATATTGTGAACTATTATGACCGCTTATACTTGACTATTAGACATACTATTTTTGGCGATGGGTTGTGAACACACAGTTGCAAGTTTTGTATGGGCGGGACTTGGGCCGAGTGGATTTACAATGCCTTTGCTTTGTGGACCATTTTAAATCGACCAAAAGCTTTGATTAATTCTTACGAGTTTTCTTATTTTCGTTAACCGTGTTTACTCACCAACTATTTTCATAGTTGACCCGTTTTCTCTCATGCATTTCGGTGATCGTTAGTAAGCTCTTTCTACCAAGTCTTGCATAATGAAGTTTTCACTTGTCAATATAAATCATTATGTATAAACTTATATTTTGGAATCTAAACTTTGTAATATATTCGCCGATGTCGGCTAAACTGGTATTGTAATGGTGTAATATTACTTTTTAATGTTAATGTTGGTATGTTCTATTATCTTGTGCTTATGTTCCCTTCCGTTACACCTCGTGTTTCCGCCTCCGGCGAGGGTGTGACAAACATCATACCATGACTAATCACGAACATAACAATTCATCACATACCTTGGTTAATCTATATACATAAACTAACAAACACCTTGGCAATATAATCAAACTAATCAAGTCTCAAGTGCTTCTATACTTCTAAAAAAGATCCTTAAGCCACTAATCTTCAATTATAACACATAATATGATGAAACATATATATAACAAATGTTATATTCTAATTACTTACCTTTCATTAAATTTATATTTACCAAGAACATCACCAACATCACTATCACTTTCTATCCTTGATTCTTGTAGGAGATCATTACTAGAGTCACACCCTTCTTAAAGAACATTAATCACCAACAATAATGCTCATCTTGCTTTCACTCCTTTTTGTCTTAGCCAATATTTCCACACACATCTGAGAATACTCCAAAACTCTAAAACAAATGATAAAGTCCAGGGAATTAGTATATGATGATTTCTTCATTCTAAAGCTAATTCATCCTTTGAAACATTTGGTCTCTCAAGTTCCTTTGCTTCTATTTTTTGCCGCATTAAACTTTGTAAGTTAATTAACACTTGTCAACTTTAGTCCCTTAAGTTTATGCATCATCTTTTTTATAACTACATTACATATTCTTTGACTATTAAATTGACTACAGCTTAACTTTTATTGACTAAGCAATCATATCGAGTCTCCCGACTTTTAAAAGTCTTAGTCAAACTATTCCAATAGCATTTTCTTTATTTAATACTTAAAACTCGATTTTGGGTGTAACAATTCTACCCTCCTTATTTAGATTTCGTCCCCAAAATATCTTTGTCTAACACTTATATCCATCCTTGTTCACATCTCACACTTCATTCCATCTTAGCACTAACAAAAACTTATCAAATTAGTTGCGGCGATCTAGCAAATCTTGCAAATTTAGACATACTATAACACAACCCATACCATTAATCCATTCTACTACTCGCTTAATTCTATCATATTTCGACTCTTGCTATAGTCACTATATCCTCCGAGACATATTTACTATAACCAATATATAATTTAATTGACTATGTTACTATTACACAACGTTTTTGCTCACTTTATTCTAAATTTTCACTCAATGACTATGTGTCACTTAAGAAAATTTGCACCCTTTTGACTTTACATAAGTAAACATTGACTAATACTTTCACATTTTACCATATCCATTTTACCATTCTTTTAACATGTCCACTATAATACCTTATTTTCTCTACTTCATTTCTAAGAACTTTAGTCAAAGACTATATGTCTCTTGAAAAATTCAATACTTTTGACTCCATAAAGTCAAAGTTTAACTTATACCATCACATTTCACATAAGTGTGCTAATATAACTTAGCATCTACCACGATCATTACATACATTTACACTATAACACAAGGCATAAAGCATTTTAAACTCTTATCCCTTTCAACCTATACTTTAGACATCTATAACATAAATTTTACATAACGTCTCAATTAAAGTCACACTCTAATTCTTATCCCCTATCTTAGACCTAATGACGTCTAACTTGTTTTAGACTTCACTTTCTACTTCACTATCCGTTGTCATGTCCTGCCCGGAACACACAAGCCCACTCATTTATACTTCCTCATTTACATATAAATGCCTACCAATCAATGTAAATCAGGGAATATAAACTCATGGTTCAGCGATTCAATTTCTTTATTTAAATGAAAAGGCGTCACAATCCATTTAAATAAGGAAATATTCAATCTTCCTACTTATTCACTTCTGATATAACACTCCTACTCCTATTACCCGCTTTAACTTTCAACATTTTCATACTTTACATTCATCGACCAAAAAGTCGCACGCTTTACTTTTACTTTTTATCATTTGTAGATTTGGATCCAATCTCACTAAATTTCTTATAAAGGCAAGTTGGCACTTCCCCGGAGGGCTTAACCACTATACCTTACTTTTCCATAAAGTCAAGTCGGCACTTCCCGGTAGGGCTTGGCCACTATACCTTATTTTTCCATAAAGGCAAGTCGACACTTCCCCTTAGGGCTTGGCCACTATACCTTACTTTTCTATAAAGGCAAGTCGACACTTCCCCTTAGGGCTTGTCCACTATACCTTACTTTAACCACATACTGGATCCAAGCTGTTAATATTTTAACACACACGTTTTCGTGCTTATTATTTTTATCTAATTAATGGGAAGCTCATAGGGCATATGATACCTGCCTAATATTATATTCAAAAATTCTCTATGTGTTTACACGTCTCAATATAACTTTCACCTGTCAACCCCTATTGACCATTTTCACCCTCTATACTAATACAACTTTAGTCTACCCAACTTTACTTGCATATAAACCTTACATAGGTTATCAACTATAACACACTCATTAGCATCCATTTATTCTTCAACACATTCTAAAAAGTTTACATAGGTTTATTCTATAGCACCTTCATTAATCTCATTATACACATTATAGCCATCTTTTATTATACAACACTTAACAATCACCGCTAATGGGGAACATTAATCGTGATATAATAATTCCATGGAAATATCATCATATCCTAAGACATACTCATCTCATTTTAACTATTAGAACTTAAGCTAAATCGTTATATCTCATCAGTTACATACCAACATGCTTTAATCCAATGTCTATAACTTTTATAACATTAGACACATAACAAGTAATGTGTCAGTTTTAATTTTACCTTCACCGCATCATGCTATAAAAAATTAATCATTGATACATAAACATGCTTATATATCAAATACTTTAATTCACTATTAACTTGTCTATAATATCACATTAACGGTCAATCATTAGACACAAAGTACTAATGAGACCATATGTTGGTCATTAATACCATATAAGTCATATACATTCGTTTTCAGTCAAACTTTATGTAAAACATTCCGTAACCTATCGCATTGATTCACATCTTTTTATCGCTACTATAACACACATTTACATATACTTGAACATCAATCAATTTCCATGATCCTGTCATTAACACATTTACATAACGATCACCGGCACTATCCAAGGTGCACGATGATGTTACCACTTAAACACATCTAGTCCGCAACGGACTTATATCATATACACATTAATACTATAAAACATATTCAACACTTTCCATCTATAACTCATATAACGTATCACATAATCCATCTCAAAACTTAAAGAATTACCTTTCCGCATTGCATATACTTACGTCCAACGTGTCTACGAGTGGTATAAGTTTAGGCAACCTAATTCACTTAAACCAAAGCTCTGATACCAAGTTGTTACGCCCCATGCCAGATTTGACCAAAATTTAAAACTTTTTCACGAAAATGCTTTGATGATAACGGACCTTTTATTACTCTTATTATAAACTAATACAAATCTATTATAAATCAGTCATTGAAAGTATTTTAAATGAAACTAGACTCAAATATTTTTGAAACGACGGGTGCCACGACTCATAACGACTTACAGATTAAAAGATATAATTTTTTGAGGTTTGCCAAAAACCGACAAAACCTCCTGATGCACTTAGTTGCCAGCTAGGATTTCCAGCCGCCGATTAAAACCCTTATGAGGCCTTTAGCCACCGGCTAGAGTCCTCAACCGCCGGCTAAATTCCTACCTACACATTTTCCTTCACTTCTATTTTCGAATCTTTTTTTTTCTAAATCCGACTTGTACGACTTCGACTACATATGAAAGCTTCCATAGAAATAGTTGGTCTAAACGACCATATACTTTACAATTCGACGGGTGTTTTGCCAAACACCCCTTTTGACCCATTTTACATACAATTACAAACACACATGATCCGTATTCCACAAACAAGACATGTACTTTGACACTTCACAACATCTTTTGCAAAATATTTTATGACACATTGGGGGGTTCAACCTTGATTTGAGCTCGGGTACTTTACTAACCTCCTAGGCATGTTCCAATACACTTTCAACCCGTAGTTTCAAATCTAAGCTTAAATCCAAGCATAACACTTCCATAAGAACCTACAAAACACTATCACCTATAACGGTAAGCTTTCGCTTAGTAAGTAATTGGCATATAGCATATAATCATGTACATCATCATATTAGCATCATAATCCATTTTTGGTCTCATAGCTATCATGACATACTCTTGCTTCTTTAGTACTATAATCATTCATTTATTACAAAAAAAAGACTATAACAATAAACATCATACCATGACTAATCAAAAACATAACAATTCATCACATACCTTTGTTAATCTATAAACATAGACGATTACGATTAAAAAAAGACTATAACAATAAACATCATACCATGACTAATCAAAAACATAACAATTCATCACATACCCTAAAAGCGATAACCCTCTGGCGAAAAAAAAACGATTACGATTCTTCAAAACTAACGATCTAAGATCTTTTAATATTACTATGCTTTTTTCTTAGTATATTATCAAATCTTGGGTAGTGACATTATTATATTCGTTTTTTGCCTGCGTTTAACTTATACAATTCGTATTTTATCATCTATTTTTTGAAGTAATCATCTACTTTTGCTTAGTATATTATCCGATCTTGGGTACGTCAATATTTGCATGCGTTATTTATGGGTTGATCTATGGCCGATTATGCTTATAAACCCTAGTTTATTACTAGGTTTTAATTAATACGTAGCGATTATGTGGTTTGGTACGGGTTATTTTTTCTTGTTTCGATTGTGTTCTTTTGGTTAGGGTTTGTTTATTGTCGTGTTGATGGAGCGTGTGCCTAATGTTGATAAGGATGCCTTAATCGATTGTAGGCAGCGTGAACCTCATGTGGAGCCGGTTCCACATGATGTAAATCCTACTGATTCTGCTTGTCAAGGGGATATGAATGCCAATGAGGTTGTGAAGTCGGTTTCACATGCGAGTACTGATGATTCGGTGTTTTGGGATGCAGGGCCTCTTGGTGTTACAAGTATCTTGAATATGTAAGATTACCCATCTACAGTTTACAGTGTCGAGGACACTACTAGGGGGGCTAATCTGCCTAGTGGTGATGGTATTAGTGTAGCTCCTAAAGCTAGAAGGGTACAGGTTTCTCCACCTAAGGACAAATTAACCGGTGCTACGCAAATTGTTCAATCTTTTGGGGTTAATACATTACCTATGTCGTATGTTGGTGTTACAAGTGGTACGAATTATGCTAATGAATCGACAATGCATAAATCAAATTTTCGTAGGTTGGAGTGTAGTAAAAATTCTAATGGGGTGGATCTCTCCATTCCTATGAAAGTTGTTGAGGAGGTAAACTCTAAATTTGAGAATACCCTTTTTGGTTACTTCCTTGGTAAACGTATTGCTTTTTCGGTTGTTGATTACTACATTCGTAATACATGGGCCAAGTATGGTATTCAAAAGGTTATGATGAATGCGAAGGGGTTCTTTTTCTTTAAGTTTTCCACTTGTAAAGGTGTTGATGATGTGCTTGAAAACGGACCGTGGATGATTAAGAATGTGCCAATTATTCTTAAACCGTGGACTTTGAATACTAATCTACTTAAAGAGGATTTGACTAATATTCCGGTATGGGTTAAATTCCATGATGTGCCCCTTGTTATGTTTTCTGATGATGGTCTCAGTCTCCTAGCTACATTGATTGGTACTCCAAAAAATTTAGATTCTTATACTAGTCAAATGTGCTTGGAATCATGGGGTCGAAGTAGTTTCGCTAGGTGCTTGATTGAAGTTAAGGCAGATCAGGTTCTTAGGGAGAGCATCACTGTTGAGATACCGTTACTTGATGGGACATGATCTACTACTAAAAGATTGGGTGGAATCTGAATGGAAGCGCCTCGTGTGATACATGTAAATTGTTTGGTCATACGCTGCTTGATTGTCCTAAATCTGTTCCACTTCCTACTCAACCTAAACAGACTGTTAATGATGGTTATCAACCTGTCACTAACAAGAATAAGGGTAGGAATGGTGGTCCAAATGTTTCGAGTAAGGGAAGTTTTACTAAAGTGGGTCTTAAATTTAGGTATCAACCTAAAGCGCCTCCTCCTGAACCCAAGAAGGTGGATAGTGCGAAGAAGACAACCACTGATGTGGCAAGTACGAGTGGGACAAGATTTCTACATCTAACCCTTTTGCTGCACTTAATACGATCGATTCTGATGAATCTGGCAATCCTACTGATGTAGAGGTTTCTAGTAATACAATGGAAGCAAAGGCGGTTGGGTCTATCGAGAAAGGTAATGTATCACAAGATCCGCTTGTGAGTGATTCAATGGTAGCTAACGCGGCTGGTCCTACCCCTATTGTTGAGAAAATTGGGAATTTGAAAGGCTTCTTATTGATGGAAAGCTACTCGTTGATGATAATGGTAATCTATTAAAGGTTGATTATCAGGGTTATAATAAGGATTTCCCGGCTACTTTGTTTACTAAGAGGGTTAACCCATTAACTAATGTGGGAGAGATTGTGGATTCTGATAGTGATGATGTGGAGGTTGTGAACACCTTTGATGAGACGAGTAATCTATTTGGTGGTGGTCATGATCGCGAAGATGACTATGATGACTATGGTTATGATAACTATGCAGATCAGGTTTACGATCTTCCAGGAAACTTGGATGCCTATTATGACACGTATGATATCAAGCTCCAAGGCCTTGGTAGGAAGTAATTTTATCTCCATAGGAGTCTAATGTTAATTTGAATAGTGGTTTATTTTCTTATATAGAGAATTGGAAGTATCTTGTTATGTAAGCTTTTTGCCTATGTAACGAGGTGAGATATGGGATTCACCCATATCCTTTGTACTTAAACGTTTTTTAGAGTAATATATTTACCGGGTCTTTGACCTTTTACCCCAAAAAAAAATCTATAAACATAGACTAATAAATACTTTGGCAACATAATCCAGCTAACCAAGTCTCAAGTGCTTCTATACTTTTAACAAAGATCCAGAAGCCATTAATCTTCATTTTTTTAAAAGGCATTATTAATCTTCAATTATAACACATAATATGATGAAACACATGTTATATCCTTGATTCTTGTAGGAGATCATTACTAGAGTCACACCTTTGTTAAAGAACATTAATTACCAACAATAATGCTCATCTTGTTCATCTTTTTTCCCTCCTTTTTGTCTAGGCTGACATTTCCACACACATATGAGAATACTCCAAAACTCTAGAACAAATGATAAAGTCCAAGGAATAAGTATTTGAAGCTTTCTTCATTCTAAAGCTACCCTTTGACACATTTAGTCCCTCAAGTCCTCTTCTACTTTGGCCACATTAAACTTTGTAATTTTTTTTTTTGGTAAAGGGGAGTAATCCTGCACCCTGGTAAATATATTAACCAAATAAACGTTTAAGTACAATGGATATGAGTGAAATCCCATATCTCAGCCCGTTACATAGGCATAAAGCTTACATAACAAGATACTTCCAATTTTCTAAACAAGAAAACAAACCACTACTCAAATGATAACATATGACACAACAAAATAAAATTACTTCCTAGGACCTTGAAACTTTGTGCCATATATGGCATTAAAGGAATCAAATTCCAGGAAGATCACGAACTGTTTTAGCATAGTCATCGAAATCATAGTCATCATACTCATCTTCAAATTCTTGGCCACCACCAAAATATTAGCAGACTCATCAAATGGGTTAGCAACAACCTCATCTTCGAATCGAACACCTCAATCTCTCCCACTTTAGAAAAAGGTTAACTCTCTTAGTAGAAGAGTAGACGGAATAGGTTGACCATCATCATCCACAAGAGTAGCTTTCCCATCAATAATTAGCTTTTCAAGCTTACCATTTTCTCGACTATGGGAGTAGAACCAACATCCATTGTTCCCATTGAATCACTCACAAGCTTGGCGTGAGAAGAAGTCCCGGTCTCCTGAGGCTTGAAGCCTCACCAATATCAATCTGAGTGTCCAGTCCCCGAGATCCATCAATACCGCTTCTTTAGTAGTACCGGAAGACTTCCAGTCTTGACCTTATTAGTAGAAGAATCAGCCACGATGCTTGGGATGCCCAAATCATCTTCCACCTCAAGAGTCCCAAAAGAGTTAGGCGTAGTAATCGGTGTATCTTTAGCATTACCACTAGCAATGCTGTGTCTTCGTCTTTGCAACATATACACCTTCCTAGGTGCAAATCTAGGACCCTACCCATATTAATACCACCAGGTCATCTTCGTACCTTTAGGTTTGGCTTTCCGATTCGGCACCACCTTAAAGCTATCATCGGGTTCATCCTCATTAGAGGTGGGGAACATCATTATTCTCCTTAATACTCTTAGGACAACAAGCGTTATCATGCCCAAACACTTTACATAACGCACGATGTGGCGGCTTCCATTCATATTCCACTTTTTACTTGCCGTAGTAAAACCACTATCATCCTTATTAGGGATCGCCATAGTCACCACATGTTTAAGCTCAAATTCAGATGATAATTCCACAAGAGCACGTGCAAAACTAATGCGAACCCATGAATCAACACACATGGAACTAGTAAAAGCATCTAACATAATCGACTTACCCACCTGAGTAGCAATTAAGCTCAACCCATCTTCCGAATATGCAAATAGTACTTGTTAGCTTTAGTCCCTTAATTTTATGCATCATATTTTTTTACTATTAAATTGACTACAACTTAACTTTCGTTGACTTACCAATCATATCGAGTCTCCTGACTCATAAAAGTCTTAATCAAACTATTTCAATGGCATTCTCGTTATTTAATACTTAAAACTCGGTTTTGGGTGTAACACCTCTCATCCTTTTTTTGGGGGTAAAAGGTCAAAGACCCGGTAAATATATTACTCCAAAAAACGTTTAAATACAAAGGATATGGGTGAATCCCATATCTCAGCCCGTTACATAGGCGAAAAGCTTACATAACAAGATACTTCCTATTTTCTATACAAGAAAATAAACCACTAGTCAAAAGAAACATTTGACTCATATGAAAATAAAATTACTTCCTACAAAGGCCTTGGATCTTGATACCATACGTGTCATAATAAGCATCCAAATTCCCTGGAAGATCGTAGACCTGATCCGCATAGTCATCATAATCATCTTCACGATCATGACCACCACCAAATACGTTCATCGACTCATCAAAAGTATTCACAACCTCCTCTTCATCACTATCGGAATCAACAATCTCTCCCACCTTAGAGAATGGGTTAACCCTCTTAGTAGAAGAAGTAGACGGAAAATCCTTTTTATTACCTGAATAATCAACCTTTTTCATAGGATTACCATCATCATCAACAAGAGTAGCTTTCCCATCAATAAGAAGCTTTTCAAACTCCCCAATTTTCTCAACAATAGGGGTAGGACCAACCTCGTTAACTTCCATTTAATCACTCACAAACGGTTCTTGTGATACATTACCGGTCTTAAGAGACCTAATCTCCTTTGCTTCCATTGTACTACCGAATCCTCTACATCGTTAGGAGTGCCACATTTATCAATGTCGATCATATTAAGTGCATCAAAAGGATTAGATGTATCAATCTTCATCCCACTCGTACTAGCCATTTACGTGGTTTTCTTCTTTGTATGATCCACCTTCTTGGGATCGGGAGGCGCTTTAGGTTGATACCTAAACTTAGGACCCAGCCGAGTTTAGTAAAACCTCCACACCGGAACACTTGGGCCACCATTCCTACCCTTATTCTTATTCTTGACGGTTTGAAAACCATCATTAAGACCTTGTTTAGGCTAAGTAGGAGGTGGAACAGATTTAGGACAATCAAGCAGCGTATGACCAAACAGCTTACACGTATCACATCTAGGCGGTTTCCATTCGTATTCAATCCGAATCTTTTCAATAGTAAATCCTGTCCCATCAAGTAATGGTATCTCCACCGTGATGCTCTCTCTAAGAACCTGATCCGCCTTAACTTTAATCAAGCACCTAGCAAAACTACTTCGACCCCATAATTCCAAGCACATTTGACTAGTGTAAGAATCTAACATTTTTGGCGTACCAATCAATGTGGCTAGGAGGCTGAGACCATCAACACCTCTCATCCTTTGGTCTATCGCTTATTGAATTTGGCTTTGATTTTGCCCGTTGCAACCACTAGAGTTAGAAAGATGCTTTTCTTAAAATGAAGCTTATAAAGAGTGAACAAATTTGCGTAAAAGGATGGGTGAAGAATATTTTAACGGTACGTTAATTTGTGATTTAGAGAAAGAAGAACTTCTAAATTTTACTAATAAGGTTGTACATAAGCGATTTGTCGGTATGAAAGATCTTACGTGGCCAAATTAGGATGTACATTCTTAATTTCTTTACTAGTTTTAAGAAATCGTATATCATAGTTTATTTTTATTTCATTAATACTAGTAAAAGAAATTTTGTGCACCTGATGACTTAGTGTTCTAAGTCCGCCCGTGATACCTCTAACAGTGAATAATACCCTTGAAATATCAATGGATCATTCCCAAGTGACTTGATGGTTGGATAAATGAAGATCAGATCAGCTAGTTCTTTTGTTTCATGGGCCGCACGAATGGCTCTTATCTTTAATAGGATTAAAATGAATCCGGTTTGGAGATTATATATGTGATCATAGATTGACATGTTTAAATCTTAGTAACTCTGTTGCATTTTTTCTTGCTACATGTTTTTTAGTAGAAATTGCTGAAAGTATTTTATTGTATTGTACTATATATACAATCATGAACATGGATTTACTAATTTTTTAGACCACTAATATCTTAAGTACCATGTATGTATTGTTCTAAAAGTTGAAGCTTCATGTAAACAAGAATACGTGCGACATCTAAAAGTGAAGCTTTCATATGGATTTAAGCCCCGCCGCAACGCGCAGGCTCTATAATCTTCGTTGTACATAAACATCAACAAGTAAAATGTCAAACGCTGAATTTGTGTTAAACAATTCAACTAAACTTTGTCTTTTGGAATTGTTAAATCTTTTGATACACATTAAACATTAAAAAAAGGATCCAAATAAAGACCAAATGGAAAGACATTAATGCTGGTCTAGAAAAATGCCTTTAAATTCGGAGAAACACCACTAGTTCCATGTTTGAAGATCACGTTACCTTGCGGTCTATAGACCCTATTCCTACCTGTGTTTGTGTTTCGGTATTTAGATAATGCTACAAACGTAACAGATTTTTAGTTATTACCCTGATCTTTTTTTGGCTAATCATGAATCTGGCTCGAAAACTCGACAAGTCTTCACTCTTCATCATGCATGCACGACGCACTCAGGTCGTGGAAGTCTGAGAGCTAGCTGTTCAAGCTAGGCTTGATATACTCGAATATAATACCCGAACTAGTCTTTATAGCAAACTTATCAATTGGGAGATGATTTGTACACATTGTGTTTTGATTTGCACACTCTAATGTGCAACCTGTTAAAGCACAATATATATACAGTACAACTATTTAATGCACAGTTTTGAGTGTCCCAATCAATTTTTGAAATGTACAAATCATTTCCCTTATCAATTATATGCATACTTTATATTCATTAGCATAATTAACTCAAATATATAAAGAGTACTATACGTACAATGATAGCCTGACTACAAGAAAAAGAAAGCACAAGTAGACTTTAATGCAGTCGACAAGTAGACTTTAATGCCCAAGGAGACTTTAATACTATAGTAGTCGAGTAAAAGATCACCAAGATACGATAGTCGACTTTAATGCAGTCGACAAAAAGAAACCAAGCAAACAAACACTCGAGCTTTAGTCGACTAGAAAAGAATTTTAAAAAAATGTAAATTCGTGATCGGACCTTAATGTTACGAATAATTAGTGATCGATAATATAGATTAATAATTGTGTTTACAATACTAATGACTAACCTAGCTAACACTTGGGTTTGGACCTAAACCGATACAAATAAAATACTAGTCTAACACAAATACAAGTCCACTAACACGAAATACTCGAATATTAACTTGAACTAGTCTTTATAAACAAAGTTATCAACCATATATATACAAACTTTATATTCATTAGCATAAGAGCTTCGGGTGTGGGCACGTTGTATGTAGCTCGCCATTCAAGCATGGCAACCTAGACATTGCTAGCCACCACCCCCCCCCCCCCCTCGCCATTCCTCTTCATTTCACACCTCCTCGTATGCTCGGCGAGGGTGGTGTTTGTACTTTTTTTTATTATTCATTTATTGTGGTTTGTGTGTGTGAATAAGTTGTATGTGAGACCTAAATGAGTAAGTTGAGGTTAGTTGTGATAAAAGGGGTTGTAAATGAAGGTTTGTTAAAATGATGTGCCACCCCATGAGCCTCAAATGGAGAGTTTTGGTGTATCACCACACCTGAAGCTCTAATGGACTCAAATATCTAAAGAGTACGTACAATCGTACAATGATAACCTGACCACAAGTAAGAAAAACTGTAAAAAGATCTAAGAACAGTAAAATTAAAGTGTGACATCATTTGCAAATTATTGTTTGAATACATTGGAATATGCATCTAACACGCAAGCCTCAAAAAGCTCGGTAAAAGCTAAAAATTTGAGATCTCTATTAGTTCGAGCTCGGCTTGCTTAAATGTTTGGACCTTGACTCCTTGAGCGGTATGCTCTCAACTTAAACTCCATAAAAGATGAAATTGAGTGGCTATATAAAAGTTCGTTTTGTTTACAACTATAAGAATTATATATGCATCTAAGAAAACTCATGAAAATGTACCTAACAAACACACTCTTTAGCATACAAGATATATGAACCTAACAAACACACTCTTTGAGCTCTAGTAACCGATCGAGTAGACCAAACCCATGTAAACAATATCGATTAGCTCGATCACCCTACATTCAGGGCTAATAAACCATAACCCAAAGTACAATGTGCTACCGAAACACATTGACAAACTAAGACAACTACCTCCCACTTGTAGTTTCATGTATGTAAGTTTGTTAAACATACCACATATCATCTTCTATTAAGCACAACCTTATAATATGTAGATCGATTAGCTAGATACCAATGCAATTGTATTTAATTGTTTCAAATAAAAATTGCAAATGTTTGTTACAACAAGCAAAGACATAGATGGGCTTAGAATTTTCGAGAAAGTATTGCACAAATTTTGAAATATCTTGCACATTTTATTCTCTTACAAGTACTAAGACTTGCATCGTAAAGAATTTATTGGCTTAACTAAAATTGCGCTATAAAGGAAGAGAGTTGCGCAAAAATATTATTGGATATTGCATGGATAAAAATCTAGCATATTTCTAAATACTATACTTCGTGACATAAAATCGAGTATAGCTAACTTGTGCCTCACCCGGCATCCAATTTATCGGGTTAAAAAACAAATCGATATATTCCAATTTTTGGTCACGCTATAGATCACTAGAGATATTCTGTCATAATAAAATATACGTAGTAGTTAAACTGAATAATACGGACTTGTTTCTACATACATCATTTAATCCGTTAATTCAGGATCACTCCATGATCTCCTCACATTCCTTCAAATTTCGTACTTATTTAACATCTCTATAGTATGGTACAAACATCCACAGCAGCACAAAATATACTATTATCGTAAACAGTGTGTTGACTTATATCACATTTAATTAAAAGTAAATTTTAATTAATTAAAGTTTATTACTCTTAATAAAAAACAGTTATTAGATGGTAGCTCTAAAATCACCCCCCATAAATACCACCCACTAACCCCTTCATATCCATCACATTTTCACATTAGCAAAAATGGCAAACCACCCACTAGTTGCACTAACCACCTCCATGTTCATGGTTGTATTTGTCGCCGCGGTGTGCTTTACTGGAGTAACCGCGGGGACGTACAATGTGAAGAGTCTAGGAGCAAAAGCGGACGGTAAAACGGACTCTACTAAGGCGTTTATGGCTGCATGGAATAGTGCGTGTGGGTCGGTTAATGCTGCAACAGTTTACGTGCCACAAGGACGGTACATGGTTGGAGGGTTAATGTTTAATGGACCATGCAAAAATGGAGCCATCACGGTTCGTATTGATGGAACTCTGGTGGCTCCGTCTAATTATTTTGTTTTGGGAAAAGCGCAGTATTGGCTGGGCTTTCATGGCGTCCAGGGTGTTACCATTATTGGTGGCACCCTCGACGCTCAAGGTTCTGGTTTGTGGGCTTGTAAAGCTTCTAAGTCGAAGAATTGCCCTGCCGGAGCCACGGTATTAAATACTCCCTTTTTGCTAATTCATTGCTTCACATTTTAAACTTAGAAATGTAGAAGATAATGTGGAAAACATGTTAAAACATGGAGTTAATATTTGAGAACATTTACCTAATCAAAAAGTGACAGTCCACATTCCAATAAAAACCGTTCTACAGTTACCTAGATCTCCACAGTCTAAAATGTATAGAAGTTATTTCGTTTTATATTTGTGAATTTTTTATAAAATTTTGCTAGTTAGGAATTATATAAAGTAACAATATGCACATTTTTGTCTTAGTGTTAATATATTTAGAGTCGCTATTTATATAAACTTGCATTATTCATTTTGCAGAGCTTAGCAATCTTCAATTCGAATAATGTTTTAGTGTCGGAGTAACTTCGCTAAACAGCCAAATGTTCCATATCGTGGTGAATGGTTGTCGTAACGTGAGAGTTGTTGGCGCGAATGTGGTAGCACCATGGAACAGTCCCAACACTGATGGCATTCATGTTCAGTTATCAACCGGTGTGACTATTTTGAACTCGAAAATTAGCACCGGGGATGACTGTGTCTCGATAGGTCCTGGTGCAAATAACTTATGGATCGAAGGCGTCTCGTGTGGTCCAGGACATGGTATCAGGTACTAAACCTTCGGGAATCATTTCAATTATTTGTCACACGTTATAAATGGCTACAAATATTTATTAGGTCCTAAATCTTAGGAAATATAATAGAAGATTTATACTCATATGTCTAATTAATCTTCCATATATTTATTATGTACACCACTAAAAGTGGTGTGCACACCACTAAAAAGTAGTGTGCACCATTACACCATCTAAATGTTGTATTATATGCATCATTAGTGTAATTTAATAGTGTACACTACTTTTATTGGTGTACATATCTCCTATAAATATTTGCCGATATATAGAGTTTTTCTAACGGGTGCATTTAGGACAGGACTGATAGATTGCACATTTTGTAATTCTACACTTTAAGTATGTGAAAAACTTAAGAAATGATCAAAATTAACTAATTAATTGTTGCAAGATCTCAAATTGTTAGGTTTCATTGATTTCGAGTGGTTGTTACGAATACATTATTTGACTAAATACATGTATATTTGGCAGCATTGGATCCTTAGGGAAGGATAAGAATGAACAAGGAGTACGTAACGTGACTGTAAAAAGGAGTACCTTTAAGGATACAGATAATGGTTTAAGAATCAAGGCATGGGCAAGACCAAGTAATGGCTTCGTTGATAACGTTCTTTTCAGGGCGCCATTATGACAAATGTAGACAACCCTATTGTTATCGATCAAAATTACTGTCCCGTGGCAAAATTGTCCCGACAGGTCAGTATTTTATGGACTAAAGGCTTTGCTTAAACGTTTTATTTTTTCATAACTTCATTGTTTTAGTTATAAACCGGATAATTTTTTAATTTTTTTCAACTATTGTAGGGTTCGGTGTAAAAATAAGCAATGTGAGGTATCAAAAGCGTCGTGGGACATCTGCAACTAAAGTCGCAGTGAAATTTGACTGCAGCAAAAGAATCCGTGTAAGGGAATCACGATGCAAGGCGTGAATTTGACATTCAGAACAACGTTCCTCATCAGCCTATTGTGTAAACGGCAGGAAGAAGTTCAGGAGTGATGAAACCCACAAGTTGCCTTTAGCGCAACATATTTGCTGAGCCCGTGGCCGGAAAAATGTATGTGTTATTCGCCTGGCTTTGCATTGTTGATTAATTGTTACTAAATTAGTGGTAGGATTTATTTGAGGTGATTATTGAGATTTTAATGTTGATTGAGGAAGGGCCTTGAGGAAATTCTCAATCTTATGCTCTATTCCCACTTTTGTTGAATTTATATGTAGGTTGTTGAATGTGATTCTGTTAATTAATGATGTGATGATCTAGATGATTATTTAGTTGTGTTTGTTAGGTCTCATGTGATAAATGTGTTTGTTTTCCTAGAGTTTTAAACATTACTTTTTTCATATTTGTGAATGTACAAGGTGTATATAATTTACAGTACTTTTTTGAGACACTATAGATTTCAATCTACACATATTTGGGAAAGCAACATACTTGTAAGTAAAATAAGCGTATATTGCCATGTATAGTGACCAAAATCTAAGTACCATTTAGGTTGGGCGTAATAGTGACCGCAGTCACTAATGTCACATTAGCGCCGCCAATTTACTATAACTTTTTAATGACCAAATTAGTATAATAAGAAGATTGCGGTTATCACAAAAATATATCACGCTTAAACACAAAAATACCTCTAAAAGACAATTTAAGAACACACTCACAAACAACAAATGAAGAGAACTCGGTCGAGTATATGACCGAGTATGCAATCTTTAAAGTGGGACCAACACCATGACCAACCACATGTAAAGAGGGGATGCGTCCCCGACGACCGACTGACCGAAGATTTAACCATCCATTACGGATGGTCTTATAATTCTTGTACTTTAATCTGAGTAAAGGCGTAAACAAGCCGAATTATTCATGAGCCACTTGAGGTCGAATTTGAGCTTTACATAAAGGTTGTTTCATAAACACGTTTGAATCCGAAATTTAAATATCAAACTTGACTAGGCTTGCGAGTCAAAATGAGATTTTAAATATAAAACATAAACTTATGATCAAATGAGAAATACAATAAAGATGATAAGAATGAGAAGTAATTACAACCATCAATCTTAGATGCATCCATAAAATAGATACATTTCTTAATTAGTTCTCTTTTCTTATTTCAATTTTGTGGTTAGAATTTTTTATCTTTTTTCTCATTTCAATAACTTTTCTCACTAGATCTATTCTCATAAAATATATACAAATATAACATAATGATATCATATAGTTATTTATATATATTTAAGCAATTAAGATGCATTTCTTTTGTAAAGAGTTTCCTTAGTAAAATATATTATTTCAAAAAATAATTAAGTACATAGGATGAGGGTGAATCCCACATATCAACCGTTACAAACAAACAAATGCACCTATTATGCTTCAACAAAACCTATCATAAAAGAGACACTCCAATCTTATGAACCTATCAAAATAAAACGCTAACAACAAAACTCTACTACGGATACGGATGACCCAGGTGTCACATACAACAAGTTGTTCCTCAGTTAAGTCATTAACATAACCAAAATAACCATCATAATCTTCATATTCAAGGAGACTTGTATCACTAGCTCTTCCACCTGCACGATTCGGATTAGACATATATCGAGCAATGCAATCATCAATCTCCTCGACTTCATCACTATTCGAATCTTCCATTGCTTTTCCATAGTAGTACTAGGTTCACATACCTATGTCACAGTAGCCTACGTGTTGGGATTTCATATTGATTAAACCATCAATACTACGAGTACGTAGCAGATAGATCTATGTTTACTGTTATGAATTAATAAATAAATAAAACACATATATTTACCAACATCAAATCTATTGAACAATAGATAAAAACCAGGTCTTGAATCTTGATCACCAACACATCAACCAAATCAACTATAGTAAGTTGATCTTTATCGAATACACACACTACACATCCAACGAGAGCATTAGGATGCTAGTGCTTAACCCACAAACCACGAACAAGGCACGAATGCGTTTGGTTGAGAAGATGTGATGGCAATACCCTTAGAATGGGTGTTTGCCGATTGGAATTAGCAAGGGAGAGAAGAGAAGGTTGATTTTGATAAGTGAATAATGAGGACCTAAAGACCTCCTTATACACTAATACAAAATTTTAGAGAACAAGTTAAGCCCTCTAAAACCTAATAGCCCATATGGTCGGTCCTCTTAGAGGATTCTAGAACCCTCATTTTGCTTTTTAGTCTTTGGTTAATTGACATGTACAATTACTAGTTAATTTAGGACTTAACGGGCGTTAACCGTTAAACTAACAGACTAACAATCGTTATCTTCATTTCGTGAATTATATTAATTATAATCAATAGTATACAATAAACATATTAATTTTTATTAATAAACGTTCTCTAATTGTATACGTGTGTGCCCCAATAGGCTCACGTAATTTTTGACCATATAAATCTTGATTTGACTTTAGCACTACCAATAGATCCCACATGTGATCGTCATAATTAATAATATATACTAACAATGGTAAGAATCTAGAAATACCCCATTGCTTTCAGAATTACCTGAGTGTAGTTTCGTAAAACAACATAGTAAATGGTTTACAAATCATCCTGTTGTTTTAGATACTTGTTGAAGTATGGTTATAGATCAAAATCAATCAATATTTTTCAAGTATTATCTTTCTCATTTTAGAAATTAATCAAGATTACCAAATGTAAACAAGCATCATCTTAATTTACACATTGCACGACCATGCAAATATCTGATTAATTCAGCGAAGGGCCAAGTAGTATCGTACTCCAGAAGACAAGTGGAGGAACAAATTCTATTATGACTGTACGTATCATTCATGTGCTTCACACAACTTCTGAGAATAGCATTTATAACTACCTTATTCAGGATAGCGTTTGACTATAGTCAAAAAGAAATATCCACACATGCGAGACCTGCTTGCATCTCAAGTGAGAGGACAAATAAAATAACCATTTGCGAGATATCACTTAATGACGCCGATGCATAAAGTGATGACTCGTAGGTTTGAGGAGGTCCAATATCCATAGCACGTGGATAACAAGTGAGTTTGGCAGATACATCCTTAGTTTACTTAGAATATAACCAATCTCTCACATTTGTCTCAATTCAACAATACTCCTGTATTGTTGATCGACAATGGACAATTAAAGTAATAAATTACTTATGGATTAAACATAAAAATATAGGACACAATTAATATGTGAATGAATAACTCAAGTACTACGTATATTAATCATCAAAATAAATAATGTTTATAATATCTTATTATCCAAATACTAAAATAAAATGCACATATTTACATGAGACTTTCAACTGAATGAAGACCAATACTACTAGCATGCTCAACATGTTTGTTCAAAGGCAACGCCTTAGTAAACGGATCAGCTACGTTGTCATCTATGTGAACTTTGTTGAGCACAATCTCATTATCATAGATAACTTCTCGGAGATAGTGAACTTTCCTTTTGAAATGTTTGGCGCCTTTCTAAGCTCTAGGCTCGTTGGCAAGGATTAATGTACTAGTATTGCCGCACTTTATCTCCATAGGTTCTTTATTGGTGGGGACTATACTAAGCTCATCAATAAATTTTCATATCCAAATAGCTTCTATTGTAGCTTCTGAAGTAGCTATGTATTCAGCTTCTATAGAAGACATTGTAGTAATTTTCTGCTTGGCACTTTTCTAGACTACAATGCCTCCGTTTAGAACAAAAACGTATCCGGTTTGCGACTTGGTGTCGTCCTTGTCGGTTTGCCATCTAGCATCCGAGTAGAACAAAAACGTATCCGGTTTGCGACTTACGACTTGTTGTCGTCCTTGTCGGTTTGCCATCTAGCATCTGAGCTCTTCATCAGGAATTCTTCCATAAACAAGAAACATATCCTTAGTATTTCTAAACTACTTCAGACTGTTTTTTTACGGCAGTCCAGTGACTTTCACCTGGATCTACTTGAAATCGTCTTGTTACGTTCTGGGTGAATGCAACATCAAGTTTAGTGCACTTCACCACATACATGATAGATCCTACAACCGAGGCATAAGGAATCATCTTCATGCGTTCCACCTCTACATGTGTTGAGGGTCCTTGAGATTTTCTCAACTCAAGTTTTACTTGCATTGGGGTACTTCCACATTTTCCATTTTAAATCTTTTCAAGATTTTCTCAATGTATGCACTTTGACAAAGTCCAATCAACCGTTTCGATCAATCTCTGTAGATCTTGATTCCCGGCTTCAGCTAAATTCTTCATAGCAAAACAATTTCCAAGATAGGCTTTAATAGCTTGTAACATTGGAATGTTATTTCTTATGATTAATGTGTCATCAACATATAAGATTATGAATGCGACATTACTCCTACTAGCCTTACGGTATACATATGTCTCATCAAGGTTTCAAGATAAATCATACTTTTCGATCTCCTCATCAAACCTTTTATTCCATTGCCTTGATGCTCGCTTTAATCTATAAATAGATCGTTGTAGCTTGCATACACAGTTAGGATATTTTGGATTGACAAACCCTACGGGTTGGTCCATGTAAACCTCTTTAGTTAGGTAACAATTCAAGAAGGCGGTTTTGACATCTATTTGGCAAATCTCATAGTCATAATTCGCTGATATGGCTATAAGAATCTTAATATCTTTGATGTCTACAACATGCTAGAAGGTTTCATCATAATCTACACCTTAACAACTATAATTTTGCGAGAATAAACAGATTTTTGTGTGGTGATTGTCTAAGATGAAATAAGAAGCATACATGATATGTTAAAGATTAATGTTGAGTTAAAGGAAATCATTTTCGGATATGAACTTATACATGATTTTTATTATCTGATATTGATAGAGTGCCGGGACATTTAGATTATAGTGCATGAAAAGAAAGAGTTGAATTTCTAGGTAAGTTAAAAGTTAAAACTAAACTTATTACGTGCACTGGAAAGCCCTAATTAACTCATCTCTTTTCTAGAGAAATTGTAGATAATCAACAAAAAAGAGCTACAATAGATGGTATCGAATACCTATTAAACAATGATGATGCCGTAAAAGGTAATAATAACATGCTTTGAGTTTAACTCATATATGTGTTTCTAATAGTGTCCACTTATCTTGCCACATATTGACAAAATATAAGTTTCTAACATGATCCACAACGATTAAATACTAGGTGTGTTAATCATTTCGGATTTCGGGTTTGTGGTTTATATGGTTCAGGTTCATCGGTATGAAAAAATTAAAATCAAAATCCAAACCAAACCAAGCCAAACCAATTATACAGCGGATAAAACCAAACCATACACAACATAGGAATTCAGTTTGGTTTCAATTAAAACCAAGAAAATCAAATTCAAGTAAACTTCATAATTATCCTAGAAGTTATAAATAAAGACCTCAAATTCAAATAAGATTAACAAATTAAAGGTTATCATGAAGTGCTCAAGCAAATCAACAAAACAAACCAAAAAGTTTCACAACTTAACAAAGTAAACTAAAGGGAAGAGTACATGATATGGTACCGGGAATTATTAAGGATAAAGTAGTTAATTCACTCACTATCATATGCATCACAATGCTTGATTTTAGGATTTTTTTTTTCTTTTTCTTTTTTTTTTAATTTTAAAGATATTTTAAGATTTCAGGATTGTCAGTTAGAATGATAAGGGAAAAACTATTGTAAAATTGTGTGCATGATATAACAGAATTAAATACTGTCATTAATATATGATTCACTAGGTCGCATACAATAGCTCGAAATTGCAGCTTTATATATTTATTGTAAATATATAAATGATTCAATTATACGAATTCGCGTTGTGCTTAATTGGTTTGACTAATTAAGCACAAGAGGGGCGTTCCATCGTGGGGCCCACTATGCGGTCGGCCACCAAGGTGATGTGTCGGGCCGGGCTTTGGTATTTTACTTGTTTAAGAAGATTTAGATATTATTAGATAATATCAAATCTTTTAAACTATGTAATCATCTCTTTATTTATCATGATAATTATCTTGTTTTGAATTTGGTAATTATTCATTAAACCCAATAAATACAGAGATAGTTATTGAGTCATTAAAGAATTACAAAACTGTAGTCCCTCTCCTCCCCTTGCTCAAGTCATCCGAACACCACACACACACGAGCAGTTTTGTTCGTGTGTTTCTGATTTGATTTTCGTGTTGCTGTTGTCTTATATGTGTTGTGATATCGAGTTTTAAATCTAGAGTATAGGAATTCATTAGACAATCACCAACACTTATGAGTAGTATACTCGCTCGATGTAATATAGTGAGTTGGCAAGATCGGGTCGTTCGCAGAGAGGGAAGAGATCATAAATGTCTAGTAGCTTTCAAGGTTGTCACGTACGTTTTAAATCCGCCGATTATGTTTTTAATTCTATAACTAAGATACTGAAAATAAAATAAAATAAAGATAAAATACTACGGTAGTTCTCGTGAAAATATGATCAAGAGATAAAGGTATGCTTACTTTGTTAATCCCCTAATTTCATTAATGACACAGTTCTAAGTGCAATGTTCGTCTAGTGTGCTTTGGTAAATCAAAGATATAAGAAGTCACTTGGTTATTGATTTTTCTCCTAACTTTTTCCTAAAAGTCGGGCACGCCTTTTGGTCCTACTACCCTAACTAATATTTCAAGCATTAAGTTCATTTAGCATAATTATGTGGCCTACATTTATGTGTGGGGTTCTAAACCACTTAGTTTTCTTGACACTGGGTAAAAAGCCTGGCTATCAGTCAGTCACCAATGTCGCTACTAAATATGAAACCCTATTGTTTACCACTTTTAACCTGGTGTACGCCCTTGGTTATCGGTGTATTGTGGCCACCACTATCCCACTTGCCAAGGTAGATCAATGATTCACATAGGTATATTTTACTTGGTTATCGTTTGCTAAGCAACTATAATCAATAGGTATCCATGGTGTACGCAATGGCGTAAGTCTATAACAGTACATAAATCATTAAAAACACACATATAATAAACTAAAGAACTTGTATCATTGATTTAAAAATGTTCATAACAAGGCAAGCATAAAAGGTTTAGCATTCCATAACAAAGATTATTCAGAGTAGACAAGATAATCGAAATCATAAAGAAAAAATGATAATCTAAAGTTTATGATGTGTCAAACCTTCACTCTTGGTGTCTTCCCTTCTCTTGTAGCCTCCCTAAATGAATTAGGGTTTCCTCCAGGGCTTCAAACTCCAGAACTCCCTCAAAATGTGGAATGGGTGAGTATTTATAAGCAAAAATAGGGCTTGGGCCCGTCTATGGATACGACGTATACATCTAGATGATGATACGTCATATGCTCCTATAATAGCATATTCAAATATTTTAGAATCACTCCATACTGCGTATAATTGGATAGGATATACAGCGTATGATCTTCAACACTTGGAAATAAAATTCATGACGAGAGCTCATATGTCGTATCCATAAGAATGGCATACGACGTATGCATCTTCAACTTGGATAATTCTTTGAAGAGAGCTCATACGCCGTATGCAGTAGGAATGGCATACAACATATCCATCTGGCTAAAAAATGCATTCTATACTTTGGAAATTTAGCTCGATTTCTAGTGTTTTTCTGTGAGAATTCTCCTTTTGCTCTAAATAATTACTTAAACACAAATTCAAAATAATTAAGTGCGATATCAATTAAAACAAGGCAAAAGGGAGAAATTATCGTGAGAATGTGATAGCTAAAACATGTATAAATTAGGAGTTATCATTGTTTGGATCACTTGCTAGCACGTTGATGTACTCGATTGAGAGCTAGTGTGTAAAATTGTAAGGTATCTTGTTTAAGTTCTTTGGTCCGTGTTGATCTCCCACTCCAAAAAAATAGGTATGCAAAGTTTTTGTATTTTATTTGATTAGTTATAAACTGTATTTGGACTGCTGGCTATTGGAAAATTGTAGTAATGATTTATATATATTTCGTTGCTTGTTTTCTGATAATTGTTATAAAAGTTATAAAAAATGACCTTATGTTTTATGTTAGTGGTACCAAAGCCGCTTATACGAGTTTATAAATATATATGATTTTTTTTAAACATGAATTTTATGTTTATATGTCCGATCTGAATCCTATTGGATTTTGGTATGTCGTTTGGTAACAAAAATGTAATTCTGACTAGATGGCGCATAAATAAGTGACTAGAAGGCACATAAATAAGTGGTAATATTTATCACCTTTCCTGTTTATTCAAATGTGTATTTATTTGATAGATCTGGCGACAGATCTGCTAGATCTGTGTATACGTGATCAAAATAATAAATGCAAATTAAATATTATAATTAATTGCTTCATTTGGCATGTTAAAATTATATGTCTTAATTTTATGCATCTATCATGATCAACCTCATGCAAAGTTAATCATGAGCAAGTCAAGAGTAGACTAATAATTTTTAGTATTATTGTGTATAGCCCGTTATGCCCACAACCTATTTTTCGTTATTTAATTATTTGATGCTCAGCCTTTACGCTCTCGGTAAGTCGTCTAGGTTTTTCGGCCTCAATGCCAAGTTGTAATTTGCATTCAGTTTATGTTTTGTATTTATTTCAATTGTAAGTACTAGAATAGATTTGTAATTTTCAATTTGATAAATGTAATAAGATGGGCTGAAGACTGGATGCAATGAGCAAAGAGGTCCGACTTATGCTTTGATTAACTAAGATACTAGGATCTTGAGTCAGAGTATTGGAGAAATCCTAGATTGCCATTGTAATTGTGATGTCTCATAGATAAAATTATAGAAATTTGGGCTAGGTTATACATAATTGTTGTCTGCACGAATGTGTTTACTTTATTGCTTGATTTGATTATGCATGTTGAACATTGTTTTTGGGTTTAAGGGTTAAAAATGAGTTTTAAAAGTTAAACACCAAACCGTTTTTATAGAGTTTAAAATTATTAAATTATTTTAACAATGTTCCTTCATAAGTGATAGGCATGTACTGATTGAAAACATAGGGTCGAATTTTTAAAATTTTCATAACCATTATAAGAAGCATACAATGGAAGACAATTTAAAACTCTACAACAGTTTTCTACGAGCCAACAATTCAGATACAATTTATAACTAATCAAAATAAAACCAACACAACAATTGCGAATCTGTTTATTTGCAGTGGGAAATTAACACGGATATGAGAACTTAAAGCAAGGTTCTTCACGGTTTAGCGCACTAGTCCTCAAATGATTGCAACAGCGTGCTAGCGGCCAATCCAAGCAACAACACGAACGATCAAATCAGGAACACATGAACAAAATTTGTTCGTGTATTTGTGTGGCCGGTCATACAAACAGAGAGAATGAGAAGAGAGGGTTCAATAATTGCATATTAAGTAAAAGGAGAATTTTATATATACCTAAGGAAACTTCAAAAAATTACATATTTCTCCAAAATACAAGTTTTCAATGCATGATGTACAGTGCTATTAAAGCATGCTTTGGAAAAATATGTAATTATTAAAGTTTCTTGAGGATATATATGCCCTTAATAAATACTAACTCAAGAATTTAAAACAAGATAATTAATAATAATATAAAGAAGATTACCATCTCCACCTCCTCACTTTTCCGACCAAACCAACCGACCGGACCTCCGCGGAGCACCTACGCCACACATACGTGGTGGGTTTTCTTGTTTTCCCATGACTTACGTTGACTTCCGAGCCAAAGAACAACACCTCCGCAGTGGAGGTCCCCAGTTTTCGAGGCGATCAAGTTGACCCGCCGTCGCGGCCGCGAATCGGCGTCATCATCTGGCGAATTTTTTCCGGCCTCGGAAGTTTTGTCCGGCCCAGCTGAGTTTTACTACTACTATTATTTTTTTTCTATTTCTTTCTTTCTTTTTTATTTTTCTGACTGCCTTTTTTTTTCCTCCCCTTATTTGGTGTTTCAGCCTCATTTTTTGATTGTTTGCTTTCTTTGTATTGTTTACCTTTTATTTGGTCTTGTTTCAGCTTATATATTTTTAATTGTTTGCTTTTGGTGTTGTTGCCCTTTTATTTTGTCTCGCCCTTGTGCTTGCTTGTCTCGCTCCTTTTGTACTGCGCCCTTTCTTGCTCGTAGTTTGTTAGGACTCGAATAGACCCCTTGGTTAGTGATGGTAACATGAGGTCATGTCTTGCCGGTGTGAGCGGGGTGGTCGGGGTAGGCGGAGTAGGCGGGGTAGGCATAGTAGACGGGGTTAGTGGAGTAGGCGGGGTAGGTAGGGTGGGCGGGTTTAGGGTGGGTAGGTTTCCTGCTAGGGTAGCGTCTTACTGTAGGATTAGGGTGGGTAGTTGGAACGTTGGGTCTTTAACCGGTAAGCTCTTTGAGCTCGCGGATGTGTTGAGGAGACATAAGGTTGATATAGCGTGTTTCCAGGAGACTAAATGGAAGGGCTCCAGCACGAGGGAGGTTAATGGCTACAAGCTATGGTACTCGGGCTCTAGGTCAGCGAGAAACTGAGTTGGTGTTATATTGGCGGCAGGGCTTAAGGATAATGTAGTACAAGTGACCCGGAGTAGCGATAGGATCATGGCGATTACTTTGTATATAAACGGGAAGACCGTCAACGTTATCAGCGCATACGCACCACAAGTGGGCCGGAGTGAAGCAGAGAAGAAGAGCTTCTGGGATGCTCTCGACGAGCTCGTTAGGGAGTGCCCGTCGGACCGCCGTTTGTTCATAGGTGGTGACTTGAACGGCCACATAGGAGCGGAAGCAGATGGTTACGAGGAGATCCACAGAGGGTTTGGCTTCAGAGTTAGGAATGACGAAGGTCGATCAATTTTAGAGTTTGCTACCGCTCACGACTTGGTAGTAGCGAAATCTTTCTTCAAGAAGGGATGTCCACTTGATCACCTTTAGGAGTGGGGTCACAACACCCGATTCACTATCTGGCGGTGCGAAGAAGTGATCTTAGATCATGCAGGACCTGAGGGTTTTCCTGTGAGACATGCTCATCCCAACACAAATTGGTAGCGAGTTGACATGCTTTTCGAGAGGCAACAACCAAGGAGAGTAGTGACCGGCCGCCGAGGATTCTTTGGAAGAATTTGAGCGGTGAGGCGCAGAGGCGCTTAGAGTCAAAGTCTCGGAGGGACTCGCCACTCGGTCGGATGACTTGGCGGCTAGAGACGCGACCGGTTGTGGGACGCCTTGCCGCATTATCAAAACGCCGCAAAGGATTCCTTGGGGTGGCTAGAGGGAGCGAGGTCCCACAGGCAACAGGAATCTTGGTGGTTCTGAGGAAGTGCAATCCAAAGTCGCAAAGAAACAATCTAGGTTCGAGAGCTTTTTTGCCGAGAGGGTCGCTGTCGACATTTCCTCGAGAAGAGAGGTATAAAGTAGCTAAAGAGGCGAAAAGGAAGTAGCTCGCAAAGTACAAGGCGACGAGGATATGTATAAGAGATTGGACTCAAAGAGGGGCTAACGATATTTTCGTGGATTGCTAAAGCCCGAGAGAAGAAGGAGGACTTGGGATGCGTAAAGTATATTAAAGATGAAGGAGGACGGGCCATTGTGAGCGTAGTGGATATTAGGAAGAGATGGGAGAGTACTTCTCTCTCTTTCAACAAAGGAAGTCTTTGAAGGCAACGGAACAAGAGAACCCTAGCCAACGAACAGAGTGCTACTATTCGAGGATTAGTCAACCAGAAGTGAAGGTCATACTACAGAAGATGGGAAGAAACAAAGCGGTAGGGCCGGACCAAATCCCCATAGAAGCTTGGAGGTGTTTGGGGGATAGGGGTTAGATTTGTTGACCTGCCTCTTCAACAAGATCTTTTCCGGGGATAAGATGCCAAAAGAATGGAGACTCAGTGAAGTCATCCCATCTACAAGAATAAGGGGATGTACAAGAGTGTAGCAATTATAGGGCATTAAGCTTCTCGGCCACACCATGAAGCTTTGGGAGAGAGTTATTGAGAGAGGTTGAGAAGGAGACGAGGGTGTCCGAGAACCAATTTGGTTTTATGCCAGGAAGGTCCTCGATTGAGGCTATTCACCTTCTCAGAAGTCTCATGGAGAAGTATAGAGAAAGACATAAGGATTTACATATGGCGTTCCTTGATCTTGAAAAGGCTTATGATAGTGTCCCCGAGTTGATTTGGAGAACTCTTATCAACAGAGGAACCCCAAAGAGATACATAAGAGTCATTAGGGATATGTACGAGGGAGTTAAGACTCATGTACGGTCCACTGTGGGGATCTTAGAGTTTTTCCCTATGGAAGTTGGGCTCCACCAGGGATCCGCCATTAGTCCCTACCTATTCGCCTTGATTCTAGATGAGTTATCTCGAGAGGTACAATAGGGCATCCCGTGGAACATGATCTTTGCAGATGACATTGTGTTGGTGGCAGAATCAGCGGAAGGGCTAAACATCAGACTTGAGAACTGGAGGGAGGCTCTTGAAGACAATGGTCTTCGGGTGAGCAGAGAGAAAACTGAATACGTGAGATGTGATTTTGGGAGGATCGAGACAGGTCACCACGAACAAATTGATATTCATATCGGTGACAAGATCCTGCCACCCAAGGAGTCTTTTAGATATCTGGGATCAATTATACACAAATCAGGGAGGATAGAGGAGGACGTAACCCATCATATTAGAGCGGGGTGGGCGAGGTGGAGGTCGGCGTCAGGAGTTCTTTGGGACAGGAACATCCCCTTTAAGTTAAAGGGAAAATTCTATAAGGTGGCGATTAGCCCTGCTATTTTGTACGGCTCTGAGTGTTGGCCCATATCAAAGGCTCATGCTAACAAGGTAGAGGTGGCAGAACTGAGGATGCTAAGATGGACTTGTGGTAAAACCTTACTTGACATGATCCCGAACGGAGTTTTCAGAGCAAAACTTGAGGTCGGGAATATTATTTCGAAAATGAGAGAAGGAAAGCTGAGGTGATTCGGTCATGTCAGGAGGAGGCCACAGCCAGTGCCAGTTAGAAGGGTCGAAGCGCTAGTAGTTGATGGCATGAGAAGGAGGGGTAGACCCAATCTCAGGTGGGAGGATAGACTTAAGCTAGACATGATGGAGCTTCGTTTGACCGAGGACATGATCTCAGATAGGAAGGGGTGGAGGGATAGAATTAGGATTTGCGGGTAGTTTTTGTTAGGTGCTCTGTATTTTTTTTAGGTTGTTTTTGGGTGTTTTGCTTTTAGTCGTCCCTTTTTTTCTTTTTTCTTTTTTTTTGCCTTGCCCTTTACGTTTTTGGTTTTATGGCCTCTTCTTTGCTTTGTCGTAGCTTAAGGCCCGTGCGTGGTCTATGTTGCTTTGTTGTTTCCCCCTTAGGTTTGCCTGCTTTTTCTTGCTCTATGCGTTTTGGTTTAGGTGCTTCATGTTTTGCTTTAGCTTTTGGCCCATGTGATGTTTTGCTTTGCTTTGTGCTGCCCCCTTTAGTTGGTCTGCTTTTTGTGTGTCTTGGCTCTTTTTTTTTGTTGTGCTTTGATGTTGGCTACTTTGCCTGTGCTTGAGCGCGGTTCTTTCTTCCCTGTATGCTTTGTTTGCTTGTCGGTTTGCTTTCTTTGTCTGCGTTTTGCATATTGTTTTACGTCTTTTGCTCTTATTTCTTTACTATCGCACCCGCACACATGCACTTGCCGGAGGTCTCGTTGGAAGCAGTCTCTCTACCCACGGGGTTTACCCTGGTGTAGGGGTAGAATCCTTCTACATTTTACCTCCTCATACCTTGCCTTGACGGGATTGGGTTTGTTGTTGTTGTTGTTAATAAAGAAGATAATAAAATATAGTTAAACTCAATAATACAAACATGTTTCTACATTGATCTAATCCGTTAATTCAGGATCACTCCATGATCTCCCCACATTCCTTCAGATTTCGAACTTATTAAACATCTTTTAGTATGGTAGTACAAACATCCACAGCAGCACAAAACATACTAATTCGTAAACAGTGTGTTGACTTATATCACATTTCATTAAAAGTAATTTTAATTTATTAAAGTCTATTACTCTTAATTATAAAAAAAAAAAAAATAATGATAATAAAAAAAAAATTATTAGATGATAGATCTAAAGTCACCACCATAAATACCACCTGCTAACCCCTTCATATCCATCACATTTTCACATTAACAAAAATGGCAAACCACCCTCTAGTTGCAATAACCTCCTTCATGATCATGGTTGTATTTGTCGCCGCGGTGTGCTTTACTGGAGCAAGCGCGGGGACGTACAATGTGAAGAGTTTGGGAGCAAGAGCGGACGGTAAAACGGACTCTACTAAGGTGTTTATGGCTGCATGGAACAGTGCATGTCGGTCGGTAAATGCTGCAACTCTTTATGTACCTCAAGGACGGTACATGGTTGGAGGGTTAACGTTTAGTGGGCCATGCAAGAATGGAGCCATCACAGTTCGTATTGATGGAACCCTGGTGGCTCCGTCAAATTATTTTGTATTGGGAAATGCTCAATATTGGTTGGGCTTTCGTGGCGTCCAGGGTGTTACCATTCTTGGTGGCACTCTTGACGCTCAGGGTTCTGGCTTGTGGGCTTGTAAAGCTTCTAAGTCGAAGAATTGTCCCGCTGGATCCACGGTATTAGTTTCTAACTTTTGCTAATTCATTGCAACATATTTTTGTAGTTACAAATGTAGAAGATAATGTGGAAAACTTGCTAAGACATGAAGTTAATATTGAGAACATTTACCTAATCAAAAAGTGACAGTCCACATTTCAATAAAAACCGTTATACAATTACCTAGATCTCCACAATCGGAAATGTTTAAAAGTATTTGTTGGTTAGGATTTATATAAAGTAACAATTATGCACATTTTTGTCTTAGTGTTAACAATTTAGAGTGAAGTGTTTACCGTTTAAATTTTGTAAAATTTCTAATTTTTGTTAAACTTGCATGGATTATTCATTTTGCAGAGCTTAGCAATCTACAATTCAAATAATGTCTTGGTGTACGGAGTAACTTCGCTAAACAGCCAAATGTTCCACATCGTGGTGAACGGTTGTCGTAACGTGAGAGTTGTTGGCGCGAATGTGGTAGCACCATGGAACAGTCCCAACACTGATGGCATTCATGTCCAGCTATCCACTGGTGTAACTATTTTGAACTCGAAAATTAGCACCGGGGATGATTGTGTCTCTATAGGTCCTGGTGCAAATAACTTATGGATCGAAGGCGTCTCGTGTGGTCCAGGACATGGTATCAGGTACTAAACCTTCGGGAATCATTTCAATTATTTGTCACACGTTATAAATGGCTACAAATATTTATTAGGTCCTAAATCTTAGGAAATATAATAGAAGATTTATACTCATATGTCTAATTAATCTTCCATATATTTATTATGTACACCACTAAAAGTGGTGTGCACACCACTAAAAAGTAGTGTGCACACCATTACACCATCTAAATGTTGTATTATGTGCATCATTAGTGTAATTTAATAGTGTGCACACTACTTTTATTGGTGTACATATCTCCCTATAAATATTTGCCGATATATAGAGTTTTTCTAACGGGTGCATTTAGGACAGGACTGATAGATTGCACATTTTGTAATTCTACACTTTAAGTATGTGAAAAACTTAAGAAATGATCAAAATTAACTAATTAATTGTTGCAAGAACTCAAATTGTTAGGTTTCATTGATTTCGAGTGGTTGTTACGAATACATTATTTGAGTAAATACATGTATATTTGGCAGCATTGGATCCTTAGGGAAGGATAAGAATGAACAAGGAGTACGTAACGTGACTGTAAAAAGGAGTACCTTTAAGGATACAGATAATGGTTTAAGAATCAAGGCATGGGCAAGACCAAGTAATGGCTTCGTTGATAACGTTCTTTTTCAGGACGCCATTATGACAAATGTAGACAACCCTATTGTTATCGATCAAAATTACTGTCCCGGTGGCAAGAATTGTCCACGACAGGTTAGTATTTTATGGACTAAAGGGTTTTGCTTAAACGTTTTATTTTTTCATAACTTCATTGTTTTAGTTATAAACCGGCTATTTTTTTTATTTTTTTTTTTTCAACTATTGTAGGGTTCGGGTGTAAAAATAAGCAATGTGAGGTATCAAAACGTGCGTGGGACATCTGCAACTAAAGTCGCAGTGAAATTTGACTGCAGCAAAAAGAATCCGTGTAAGGGAATCACGATGCAAGACGTGAATTTGACATTCAAGAACAAACGTTCCTCATCAGCCTATTGTGTAAACGCGGCAGGAAGAAGTTCAGGAGTGATGAAACCCACAAGTTGCCTTTAGCGCAACATATTTGCCTGAGCCCGTGGCCGGAAAAATGTATGTGTTATTCGCCTGGCTTTGCATTTCTGATTAATTGTTACTAAATTAGTGGTAGGATTTATTTTAGGTGATTATTGAGATTTTAATGTTGATTGAGGAAGGGCCTTGAGGAAATTCTCAATCTTATGCTCTATTCCCACTTTTGTTGAATTTATATGTAGGTTGTTGAATGTGATTCTGTTAATTATTGATGTGATGATCTAGATGATTATTTAGTTGTGTTTGTTAGGTCTCATGTGATAAATGTGTTTGTTTTCCTAGAGTTTTAAACATTACTTTTTTCATATTTGTGAATGTACAAGGTGTATATAATTTACAGTACTTTTTTGAGACACTATAGATTTCAATCTACACATATTTGGGAAAGCAACATACTTGTAAGAAGTAAAATAAGCGTATATTGCCATGTATAGTGACCAAAATCTAAGTACCATTTAGGTTGGGCGTAATAGTGACCGCAGTCACTAATGTCACATTAGCGCCGCCAATTTACTATAACTTTTTAATGACCAAATTAGTATAATAAGACGATTGCGGTTATCACAAAAATATATCACGCTTAAACACAAAAATACCTCTAAAAGACAATTTAAGAACACACTCACAAACAACAAATGAAGAGAACTCGGTCGAGTATATGACCAAGTATGCATTCTTTAAAGCGGGACCAACACCATGACCAACCACATGTAAAGAGGGGATGCGTCCCCGACGACCAACTGACCGAAGATTTAACCATTCATTACAGATGGTCTTATAATTCTTGTACTTTAATCGAGTAAAGGCGTAAACAAGCCGAATTATTCATGAGCCACTTGAGGCCTAATTTGAGCTTTACATAAAGGTTGTTTAATAAACACGTTTGAATCAAATTTAAATATCAAACTTGACTAGGCTTGCGAGTCAAAATGAGATTTTAAATATAAAACATAAACTTATGATCAAATGAGATTTTAAATATAAAACATAAACTTATGATCAAATGAGAAATACAATAAAGATGATAAGAATGAGAAGTAATTATAACCATCAATCTTAGATGCATCCATAAAATAGATACATCTCCCAATTAGTTCTCTTTTCTTATTTCAATTTTGTGGTTAGAATTTTTTATCTTTTTTCTCATTTCAGTAACTTTTCTCAGTAGATCTATTCTCATAAAATATATACAAATATAACATAATGATATCATATAGTTATTTATATATATTTAAGCAATTAAGATGCATTTCTTTTGTAAAAAGTTTCCCCAGTAAAATACATTATTTCAAAAAATAATTAAGTACATAGGATGAGGGTGAATCCCACATATCAACCGTTACAAACAAACAAATGCACCTATTATGCTTCAACAAAATCTATCATAAAAGAGACACTCCAATCTTATGAACCTACCAAAATAAAACGCTAACAACAAAACTAGAACTACTGCCTAACTCTACTACGGATACGGATGACCCAGGTGTCACATACAACAAGTTGTTCCTTAGTTAAGTCATTAACATAACCAAAATAACCATCATAATCTTCATATTCAAGGAGACTTGCATCATTAGCTCTTCCACCTGCACGATTCGGATTAGACATATATCGAGCAATGCAATCATCAATCTCCTCGACTTCATCACTATTCGAATCTTCCATTGCTTTTCCATAGTAGTACTAGGTTCACATACCTATGTCATAGTAGCCTACGTGTTGGGATTTCATATTGATTAAACCATCAATACTACGAGTACGTAGCAGATAGATCTATGTTTACTGTATGAATTAATCTATACTACTTTATAATGCATTTAGGCCTTCTAAAATTAGAAGGCTTAAAAATTCAGACTTTTTTACTTGCTTATTATGGAAAGAGTTTTTCTAACCAAAAATTAAGATAAGGAGCTCCAATCATGAGATGACATGTGTCACTTCTTAACAAACTTCAAGCCTAACTTCTAACAAACTCCAAACCTAACTCCTAACCACTAAAATTTAAGATAAAGAGCTCCAATTATAAAATAACATGTGTCATTTCTCAACTAAAAATTCATCTTTATTTTTAAATTAAAATATCTTTTATCTACTTATTTTTTATAATCTAATTTCACCATATTTTCTAAAATTTTATGCTCTTCAATTCAACATCCATTTTGATATACTTTTATGAGTTTTAGTTTTATATTTTTAATGTGTTTATTTTATTTTAATTCAAATATTTACAACTTTAACCTTTATTTCATTTATTTCAATCAATATAATCTTGATTCGTCAAAATCATATACTTTTGGGGTAGTGTTTGACGATAAGAGATTACGAGGGTATTTCTATATGCGGGAATAATGATGTCGCGAAAGCTACTGGAAAGTTACGGGTAACCCAAACAAACACTTACAACTAACACATATACATTCAAGTGTTGTGAAACAATTCACTAAACGGGTAAGCAAACACATATAACTATACTTATCGCCGCATTTGTCTTGCGGTACCCCACTAGTAAATAAATAAAACACATATATTTACCAACCTCAAATCTATTGAACAATAGATAAAAACCAGTCTTGAATCTTGATCA